>VZSV01000076.1:345059-451166 GCA_013398735.1 Nothocercus julius | reverse complement strand
AAAAAAAAAAAAAAAAAACTTTCCACAACAGTAGAAAACATCAAGGGAAAATCTCAAGAGAAGTGGCGTAAGGAAACATCCGTGGCAAGATCCAAGACGCAGTAATATCGCGTCCTGCTTTACTATGTGCTTTACCTTTCCTGTCAGGCTTTGTGCACCTCTTCACGAGTCGTATGGAGTCCTTCACAAACTGGCGGCTGGGCTCCACAAACTGCATTACTTGATCCATGATTTCCTGCAAAGACGAACAGATTGGGAGTTAGCAGTGCCACATGTAACAGGAGATAGACATTTCCTCAGAAGCGTAAGGAACAGTAAGCTACAAGGTTTGTAAAAGATTTTGTAAAAGACTTATAAAAAAATTCCTGAGGTAATTTCAAATCTCATATTCCAGCATAACCAGACTTTGAAAAGACAGTTACACTGTGCACATATATATATGTATGTATAAAGAGAGTTGCACTGTGCATATACATATATATATGTATGTTTAACTGACCCCCCACACACCCCCTTCCCCTGCCATGGCTATGAGGACTACGCACACCCCGGCCACACTACGGGCCCGAGAGCGAGGGGCAGCCGCGAGGGGCAGCCCCGCGCAGCCGCCGCCGCGTTCCCCGTCCCCGCGCGGTGGGAGGAGGGCCCGAGGGCCCCGCGGGTCGCGGCCGTTACCGGTGGGTCCCGGGCGACCGTTACGGGCAGCCGCGCGTCGGGGAAAGGCCACGTCGCGCACGCAAGGGGCGCGTGACGTCACCGCGCGCGCGCGCTGCGGCGCCGGGGCGGGGTCAGTTCGGGGGAGGAAAGAAGACGTGAAAATAGATAAATGCGGAAGGAGTTTTGGGGGAAGGGGCGTTTTGGAGGTTCTCTGTTGGCGCCTTGTCGGCAAAGAAAAGAATTCAAACAAAGAAGAGTTTTTTTTTTTTAAAAAAAAAAAAGTTAAATTCCACACAGATACCCACACACACCCCAAAATAAATCCAGTCAGGCCCCTGGGAGCAGCAGGCCGTGGGTGTGCCTGCCTGCTGTATCCTGGGGCCGTGGTGGCGCAGGGCGCGCAGGGGAGGCCAGGCCGCACCGAGGCCTCCAAAAACCGCCTCTCGAAGAAGGGGGGGAAAAGCAAAGAAACAACCGAACGACCTGGCCGAGCAGCCCCTTGGGCGCGGGAGGCGCCCTGTCGCACCTGCTGCACCGTTCCGGTGCCTTACGGGGTGAAACCCTCTGCCCAGCTGCCCCCCGTGGGCACTTCGGGGCCCTCCTGCCCCGCGCTGCCCATGCCCCCCGGCAAGGCCCTCAGTGCGGCGCCGCGGCCGCCCTGTCAGCGGGGCCTCCCCGAAACACCCCGCGTCCTGAGGCCCGTCCACCCGCCCGAGGATGCGCTCCACCCTGAGGAGAATCCCGAAGGAAAGCGGCCCCGGGCCTGGGCCTCGCAGCGGCGTGTGGAGGAGCAGAGCCGGCTGGCGGCGCTCTGAGCGAGCAGGTACTTGTTGCAGGCTTTTTTTTCTTATTATTATTCTTTTTTCCCCCCCTTTGTTGGCCTGAATAAATGCCGCAGGCTTGACTAGTAGGGAAAACTCACATTTCTGCATTTCTAGTAGTGTTACATGATGAGTCTCGCAAGAGGCGAGCAAACAGCCATAGCTTATTTGTTTCCACAGCAGCATGTTCCTGTAACCAAATGGCAGTGTTTGGGGAAAAAAAGAATTATAACCTGAATGAGGAAGGCACCTATGTGTGAGGCAGTTCGTGGTGGATACTTGTGTTTGGATTACATTTTGATAAGAGCATGTTTTGCTGAAGTGAAGCTTCGCTTCCCCGTGCTTCGCTATTGCCTGTCCTGGGGAGAAACGCTGTGGGGAGCAGCTGCTTATTATTAACCCCCTTTCCAGTACCTTTTTTTTTTTTCTCCTTTTTTTTTAGTATTCATGAACTATTGTTACTTAGGCTTAAATTCTTCAGAGCAAGCACACTACCTTTCTGTATTTATTTACAAAGAGTCTTCAGCATTTACAGGAGATTTGGAAAAGCTTGCCTGGCCCAGGCATGGTGTTTGCTTGCAGAAAACTAGACCTACTATGTTGGGTTTTCCTCTGTGTCTTTGTTGCCCTAGCAAGAGGGAGTGAGTGTTGGGCTTGCACGGGTAAATATTCATGACAGTTTCACCAGACTGCATTGATGGCAGTACCTGAGGAGTAAATAATCCTTTTCTCAACAGAGAAAGACAGCCCTTACCATATATTGTAATATGCTACTGTGGATTTGCTTTTGGATATTTGCTGTGCATAAGCAAGAGCACAAGCAGGAGCAATATCCTTTTTACTTCCATCGTCTCTTGTGCACCAAGGATGAGTGAATTCTTTTGATGATAGTTTCCCTTTGCTTATTTACATATTTTTACTTGTCATTTCTCTTTCTTGCCCTTTGGAGGACATGAAAGATAAATCTCCACTTTACTTTTTTAACTACTGGCACACTAAACTGTTACATAACATCCATCACCCTCAATCTGGTGCTTATGGTGATATATATATATATATAAAAAAAAAAAAAGAGGGAGGGACAAATTTCTGCTTCAACCTTTTTTTGCACTCTCATCACCCTGCCCGGGCTGCTGCTGAGCAGCCCCTGTCATGGGTCCCACTGCGAGTCCTCTGCAAGTGGGATGCCCAGAGCGCCCTGCTCCTGTGATTCCTCGTATTTTTAGCTACATCTCAATTCTGTGTTTGAGGTGTCCTCCTTATTATTTTTCAGTTTGCAGTTTGTTTTCCTGTGACAGTTTATATTCCAGGGCCCACACAAAAAAAATTCAATAAGAAAAGGGAGTCTAATAAGCCCTGGTCCCAAAAAAGAGTTTACTTCACAATCTTGCTGTAGTAAATATCAGGTCTGGATCAGCTCGGCCTCCATGATCCCAGCGCAGCTCCCCCAGGAGCTTGGAAAGTGGTAGCTTGAGGATACGTCCTGCAGAGCTATCCCCTTCCCGTGCCATGACAGAGAGCAGGAATCCCACATGAAGGGATTCCTAGGGCAGGCGGGAGGCCTGGGATCTCCAAATTCCTTCAGAGCCAGGGAACAAGACCCTCTTTGGATTGAAAGGAGGTGGTTACTTCCTTGGAGGAGCTGATAGGAAGGATGGATCACGCCGAGAGAGTATCTCTTTGAGGCAGAACCTGACTTGCTTCGGTGGATTTGAGGGAGGAAATGGTTATCCTGGGAGACAGCAAAGGAAAAGAAAGACTGAGAAAATAGTGGGGAGCCTGTGGACTGACCCGAAGGAGGAGCCTGGTGAGCGATGAGGCAGGCAGGGGCCTCCGGAGGGGATTTGAAACCGGAGGATCTGTGGGCGTGCTGAAGTCATGCTGACCATCCCGTTACTTGGCAGTCACTGTCATTAGATGACTAAATGACTTTAAAGTTCAGTCTTTAGAAATTGCTAAGATATATAAGGCCTTTTATTTCTTAATTTTACATTATCAGAAATATAGTAGTTTAATTTATATCTTGAGAAACCTTTGGAATATTTGTGTGCTTCTGACATTTAAAAATTATTATTAACTGTTCTTTTTTGTAAATGATCCTGAGTCTCTGTTTGGATTTGATAAGCACATCTGCGTGATTTACGATGGAAGAAAGATGGTTTCCCTCCTCTGTGGCTCTGCAGAGGAAGTGCATAAATGCAGGATTAATGTCAGCAAAAAAAAAATGATAGCTGAGATTCAGGGTTCAGAAGGAAATGATGAAGTGTCTGCAGTCCACATCCTTGCATTAGCTTCATTAATTATAGAAAGGCCACTAGATTAGCCTTTAATGCCACGGTCGCAAAAGGAAACATCGCTAATCTGAAACAACCAGCAACCCCATCTCTTGATTTGTGCTGCTTCATATTCAATGGAAATGAAATGTGGGGATGAGGGAGGAGTGCTACTAAAATAGGATTTTATCGGTGGTAGATTTATTGTGTGTAACTTTAAAGATGACCTTTTAAACAACGGCTATATTAAATTCCCTTTGAAAGACCTGAAGAATGAGAGCACCTGGAAAATTTGTGTCTGTATGCCACTAAAGATATATACAATATCCCAGAAACAAGGACAAGTGACAGTCCAGACAGTCTGTTGCTAAAGTTTCTATAGAGCAAAACCAATGTAAGGAAGGTAGCAGGGAATGCACGTGCTTCCATCAGCTAGAGGACGTCACTAGGTCTGAGGAGAAAATAAAGAAAAAAATTAAATGCTTAATAGCATTTTGTACTGGTTTTAATAATATTAAAACAAAAAATATATATTAATGCAACTGTTACAGGGAGCCATGATTTCTCTTATTCTTAGCTACATCTGAATTCTTTATTTGAGGTGGGCTCCTTATTATTTTTAAGTTGGCAGTTGTTTTCCTATGACAGTTCATATAATTCGCTCTTGGTTCCTGGGCCCACCGAACAAATATAATAAGAAAAGTGAGTCTAATAAACTGCAGGCCCAAAAAAGTGTTTTCCTTGTAATCTTGCTGTAATAAATAGCAACAGATAACACAGGCTTGTAACTTCCATTACAGTTTCCATCTGAAGATTTTTGCGTAAGATAAAAGTAATACTAAGAGTAACGCTACAATGTCAATAAATGCTAATTGTGAGCTCAGATAAAAAAGCCAAAATAAATTGGAAATACTCTTAACCTTAAGAATTTTTTTCCCCGCTGAAGACAAAGCCTTATTAAAAATGAAGCACTAGCTTTCTCTTTATAGACATAGAGTGTTTTATGTCAGGAGAGCATTTTTCAGATGCTTTGTGTGCATTCAGATGTTTAAAAATGGTTGTTAAAACTGTGCAAAGGTTGCATGTATTATGCATAAGACTCAACTATATAACAGATAGCAGCAACTGCAGGGTCAGGCAGAGCATCTTTTCAAGGGTACTGAAGGTGACCGCTGTCTGCTTCAAGCCAGAATGACAGAGCAAGCAGTTTATTCAGTAACTATGGACAAGCAGGTTATCGATGCGTGCCTATTGTGTCAAAATGTTAGTTAGAAGCCCCACATTTACAAATAGATCTTGTTTTACCTTGTTTTGGCAAACCTTGCACTTACGTCATTGCTACAGCTTATTTTCTTCTTGCAATGTTTTCTTGGATCTTGTTCTCAGTTTGTGGCTCTGGAATGACGGCTCCGGCTGTCAGTTCCTCATGGCTCAGCTGAGCTGGACCCTGCTCCTGCCACCATGGGGTGATTAGTCTCTGCAGAGCGTCCTAGCTGTGGTGGAGAAGGGATGAAGGTGGCAACGGCGACCCCTCTGCTTCTGCATCACAACAGCGGATTCAGGGCAAGGTGCGAAATCCTGGCGTTGGGAAGGGGAGCCAGAACACCGTCTGTCTTTGGAGGCCAGGAAGAGGCAACTGTTTAGGCTTTTACCTGTTGTAAGATTGAGTCACCGTATGAAAGGAGTTGGGAGCCACTGTTTTATGACAGTGGGAACCATCTGCCAGAGAGGCTGAGCGAGCAGTTGACAGGAATGTGGATAGACAGAAGAAAGCTCTGCCAGTGAAAACAGCCATAGCTGATTTTTCCTTTTTTTTTTTTTCCTCCATCTTTTTTACTGCAGATCTGTATAAACTTGGTCACCTGCTTGTTCCTGCATTCTGATTGAATGGGACATTTGCCCTTGGCTCAGATCAAGCTTTTATGGCTGCACATTTCTTCGTACTGTTGAGGTCTTTTGAATTTTGCCAAGTGCCTGTGCCAAAGCAGACGTGTTATTGATTTGCACAGGAGCTGTGTGCTTCAGGCACGCTAGCAGCATGTGCTCCCACAAAGGGTGCCTTGGAAACGCGTTCTAAATATATAATAACTTGGGCATAAGAGAATCCATAAGAGCTTTGGCGTATCAGGACTGAAAATCATTTTGGGAAGGTTTTGTGGATATGGGAATTGTTTTTGAACTTCAGAAGACTGGAATTGATAGAATTACAGAGCTTTTTTTTTAAGCTACGTTTTTCCTACTCTTTCAAATAGTTTTTTAAACAATATTCCCCTTTCCTTATTTCTGCCCTCACAAATCACTGTGAACGTTATCCAAGAAATATTTTGAATAGATTGTTTTGCTTGTTTGTTTGTTTGTTGTCGGCTGCTTTAGTTTTTAGGGGCTCAGTGTGGGGACCCCTAATGGGTCCTAGTATTGAGCAAGCACAGATGCATTAACTCTGAACTCCATGCACTTTAAAGAGGTCTTCAAATGTTGGTTATGTGATAAGCAGTTTTGCTCAGGCAGTCACTGGGTGCATCCTCCTGCTCCTGTGCGCGTCTGCGAGAGATAGAAATGTTTGGCTGAAGCATTTCTTTTTGGGAATGAAAAACCATGTGCCCCGGAGGAGCTGGAGAGGTGGCACTGGAAAGCTACACCAGTAATTCCCTTGGCCCTTTCCAAATCTATACATCTATGGCACAGATAACCCAGGTTCTTCAGCCCCTTTCTCAAAGAACTTTTTTTCTGGAAACCTCTTTTCACTGGGCAACTTGAATAAGCAGAACAGATTCGGAAGGACTAGTGACTTGAGGTGCTAATCAGCTCTTTAAGAGTGACTCGAGGGTGCTAGTAGTTCACTGCCAGGTCACGGTGGAAATGCACCGTGATATTCCTCTTTGCCCAGGGCAGGGTGAAGCTGCTGCATGTGCCAGTGGCGAACTGTGGATCCAAATCTGAGGCATCACTGTCCTCTCAGCTACTCTGTCCTGTGGGTCTTTCTCAGTGTTGTCCTAATCAGTTCCAGCCTTGCCAAGTTTGCAGGTCTTTTTGAGCCTCCATAGGGAATAATGAGGTTTTGGAGGAATTACCCCACTTTTTTAAATCTCATCTGTAACGATCTGCTCAAGTTTTTATTCATGAGAAGAGTTTGGAGGGTCTTCTGTTCGTTTGGTACAAATGTACCCAGCAGTTTTTCGACCCCCAAATTGCCTAACCCTTTCAGTAACAGTGGCAATCGGAACAGGCTCTGAAATATTTGTAAATCTCATTTCTCTGGCTTCCTTTCCCCGTAAGATAAAGATCAATTACTTGGATGACTGCAGAAAAGAACAGAAGCCTGCAAGATGGTGTTGGTTTAAAAAATAAATAGCTAAGGATCTAACACTTCACTCTGTGATGCCTTTATTACCCAGATGTCACTTCCTCTTAATCATGGAGTTATAGTGTTGTAAAACTGTTCAGAATGTTGGAGTAATCAGATTTAGGAAAATTCAAGAGTGCATTTTGCTAACACTACAATAAATATGTGTCTGTTCTGTAAATCCTGAGCCAGGCCAAATGCTTCCTTTAATAATTAGGTGGAAACATTTCAATGGCAGCTTCCCTGCAATTTGGCAGCCAGTGATAGCCCCAGGCATTTTTTAATTAGCGCCTTTTTGAAAGTGTTAGCTAAATTAGTCAAGTATAAAATAATCTTGGCCAAATGATCATGCCTAAATTGCACTTGAAACCTTGCATCTGTCTTAATGCATGGACACACTTCTGTCCCGATAATGCTGTTAACTGGATTGCGTATCTTGCCCCTAACAAATACTCAGCACGTCATCTGAATGAGATCTGGCATACCCAAATAAAATTCCTTTGTTTTTTTTTTTTTAAGTGCCTGGCAGCTGTTTGGTCCTGGTGTTTCTAATATTACGGTTTGTCAAGTATAGTCAACAGTACTTTTCCTCATTGCCTATAACAGAGAACCTGTTTTTGATGCTGTACATATTTCATAAGTTTAAACCATTAATTTTACTTATTCTGAAGTTGGGCTGCTGGAGTCAAGAAACCTGCTCAGGGTCTTTAAGAGCCATTATCCTGATGAGCACCTAGTCTGGAGAGGAGCTGTGAAAATGGTATCACAAGATCTTGTTGTCCCCATCTTTGCAGTTATCGGTTAAATCTAATATTACATTCTTCTTGCACAAAAATAGAGGTGGAAGAAACTAATAGTGTAAAATAACAGTCCATATCTGTCACAAATTATACAGTTACACACTGTCAATGATAAGCATGATCTGACAGATTTTACTGGGCTCCTGCATATATTTTGATCACTCTTCCATATTAGTTATCTGAATTATTCCCCTTTCTACAAATGCACACCTGAATTGCAGTCAAACTAATGAAACTTTCATTATTTGTCAGTCTTTTTCATATATGAGCTATAATCTCTTCTCATTCTTTTACTTCTACCAGGCACTCACACCATGCTCACAGCTGTTTAACCCCCGAGTCGACTACACGCATCCTTTTTGCATCCTTTCCTTTAGCCTCCTCGCTTCCCCTTCACCCCTCAGCTTGACTTCTGCTGTCTGTCAAACAGTAGCCCACTCTTAGCTGCCATTAGACAGCAAAGTTCCTCACGTAGAACAGAACCACCAAAAACAAGGGAGAAGGTAGAATTTATGTGATGTGGCAGGTCAAGACTAGATAAGATGAACTTATCTTAGTTCTAGGATGAATTAAATTAGATTTTTGTAATGTATAAAAGAACCACCAACCGCTTTGACTTCAGAAAGCTTTAACCTCGAGCATCCTGTGAATCCGCCTTTATTTGCAGAGCAGTCATCTGTGACCCCCACCTGCAGTAAGGCAGGAGTGTGTTCACCCCAGTCCCCCCATGGAGCAGGGAAAAGAGTCACAATGATGCGGAGGAACCTGCCGTGTTCCTACTGCAAGCCACCAACCTGGCTGCTTCCAGGAAGAAGCCAGGTGCTTAGGAAATAACTTGTTTGGTATATCGTACCTGTAGGAGTGGTGGCGGTACTCCATGATGAGTTCCTGCTGGGAATACCAGATCTGGAAGGTAGTGTAATAGAAAAATTAAAATTGTGTATCTTGTGGTATAGTAAGTCTGAGCTGAAGTAACTTAGGAGCTGAAGAACCAGAGAAAATGCCAGCTAAAGCAGCAGAGGATTAGTTAACATTGTCAAGTTCTTGAAATGTTTCTATTTTCTTTTCTTCTGATAGCTCTCTTGCTGTACTCCTGTATTCAGCTTATTCAGCATGCACCCTGCAAAGTGCAATGCCCTTTGATTCAGGGTACAGCACTGGGATTTTATGCCTTTGTCAGATCCTTTCCTCGGGTTATTTAGACAGCTCAACTCAAGGAGATACCGAATCTTCGAGATCCTTCAGTTCTTCTTTCGTGTTTGAACACATCTGTCTTGGAGGCAGGATAAGGATACCTATACCTGGTGGTTAATATCCCATCTCTGCCTAGGTATTGGCATAAAACTGAGAAATGTATTGGCCACTGAACAAAATGCAATTAATTGTTAGTTAATCATTAAGCTATCAAAGCTATATTAAATGTTGGGAAATGTACAGCCTCTGGGGCTGCCATAGAGTAGGCTTTGGAGGGGGGACGAATTTTTTTGTGTTATTGTTAGTTTAGCTTTGTTAATACTTGGCCTTTAAAGTATAGAGTCTAGCTAATGTAAATAAGATTACATAGACAACTTTTTTATTTTAAAATTATTTAAAATTATTGGCAATCTGTAGCTTATCATGTTCAGAGACGGTGGTATTGAGTCTTCCAACTTTTAAAATAAATGTAAAGTATGGTACACAGAAAATCCAAGATTCCTTTTTCTGTTCTTCCACCATGGCTTAGAGCTTGACAGGAGTAGATGGGCCAGCTGATATAATGTGTCAATCAAATCCATTAAAAAAAATCTGTGAAGCTTTCCTGGGTGGATGGGACTTGAACAGGCTTTAGGAGTTTGCCAGGACATGAGTAATATGGGGACCATGTAGCAATCTCTACATGTCCTTTCATAAGACAGTTTCAAGATGCCAAGTTGCCAACAGCCAGCTCTTCCCCAGATAGGTTCTCTGCATATTAAGCCATCTGTAGTTTTTCTATGTTTTTTTTTTTTTAACCCAGAAAATTAAAAAATAAATAAATAAAAATAATTTTTTAAAAAATAGTTTTTAACAGACTTGACTTTTTAAAGATGTTCTTGCAGCAATTACTCCTTGATTCTGCTAAAGGCTGCCACAGGAACTGTAGTGTCAGGGCAATTTTGTAGTTGTCATTACATACCTTTTGTCATCTCCAACTATCAGTGGAGCAGCTTCTGTTTCAGAGAAGAAAGTTAATCAGTGTTCATATACTGCTCAAAAACAGGCCATGATGGCTCTGTGTGTGTGCACTGCCCTGTCTGATCCCACATGGGAACTGCCTGCAGGTCTGGCTCCATATTCTAGGGCATCTGTCTTTGGCTACAAGCCTTAACTTACCCATAGGACTTGTGCCCAAAGGCAACACGTCTAAGGCAGCATGTGCAGGAGCTGTTAAACATGAGGAGCAGCCATAGAAGTAGAGGAAAAAACACGGAAATTACTTGAAAACCTTTAACATATTCAAACAGACACACATTTGGAATACATTTGGAAATTCTGAATTTTCTCACACGCACCACATCCTATAAAAAAAGTAAGTGGATTGATATCCCATTTGATTTTAAAATAGTCAGGATTATTTCTACTTTATTATTTCTACTCTATTATTTCTATTCTATTTTATTATTTCTACCTGTTATGCCACTGTTTGGAAACAATTTTTGTTTGTTTATATCTGAGCTTAAAAATCACATTGCAGTACTAGCAGGCTCCATTTCGCTATGGCAGCAGATGTTGGTGACATTTTATAGAGGATAAATAAAGGCAGCTGTGAACTGTGAAGTTGTAATTCTGTCAGGGGATCCCTGTTACTGTTTGTCAAACTAAAAGAGCAAATCTTGAGTGATCTATGCATTTGACAGAAGTTTTCTCAGGCCTGCATCACTCGATACCCACTGCTTGCACGAGGCTAAATTTCATGGGGTTTAGATGTTGTTACGACTAACTCTGTGTGTCCTGGTGTCTAGCAAATTCCTGTGGCTGCTGTGTGATGGCTGCCCTGCCACTGCTAACTTGCTCCCAGCTTCACCAGTTTTAAAACAGTTTCAGGTGTTTGATTCACACGTACAGGTTATGTTCCTGTCTCAGCATCGCTTGTTGCCTGGGCTGTGTTGCCGAAAGGAAACGGTGCAAAGTCCTCCACAGTTGGGGAGGCGGAAGCCTTGAGCCTCGTTTATCCGTCGCTGGAGTAGCATGTGGATTCTCAGGTTGTCTTTAGCCCGCACGTTTGCATCTCTCCTCTGCAAGTATCCCAGTTACTGTAACTCTGAGTATTTTTAGCCTAATGTAAGCGTGATGTAAGCTCACATTCCAGTGTGAGCGTCTGGAGTAGTCCTCAGAAGTGAAAAAGGAATCCCCCCTAGTTTGTGACTATATTAGACCTTACGTGTCAGCCTAGCAGTGTGGCCCTGTCAGGGGCCAAATATTGTACCTGCTCTACTGGTAAGAACCCAGATTCTTAGAGAACTTTTTCAGAAAATGTTTAGTCTTCAGCAGACTTCAAGTGCATGTACACTTAAGTGGCATTTGTCTAACATCTGTGTACGAAAAAAGATATCTTTTTGCATTCTCCCTCACTTTGCTAGCAAAGCTGAGTGCAGAGTTTCCGGTGCTGGGAAAAGTAGCAACATAAAGACATTACTGGAAAGGGAATAATACGACTTATTTGAGGTCTCTAAAGACAATGAGGGCATCTGTATCTCCCGTAGTCTGTGTGAAAGGTGGGCAACTTTCACCCTTGACTTGAGATTTCAGTGGCTATGTCAGCCCGGAAGAGTTTGCCTGGGCTCATGAATGTGTATTTCATATTATCTTAGATTTCTTAGTGCCTGATCATAACCTATGGATAAAAAAAAAAAAACCTAAGAGGCAGATTGGAGCCTGGACAGGCTTTGAGTCAGGAAAACAACTGATAGGAGAACAAAATGAAATTTGAAATCTCTTTTTATCTGATCAGATTGTCATTATAATTGATTGTCAGTTCAAACCAATGAAAACTTAACAGCATTTTTTGAAAATATACCACAAAAAGCATCATCTCTTTTTGTTGATCTTTAATATAATAGGCAAGTCCAGAAGAGACCGTAGAATCTTTCTATTCTGAGAAAGTACTTAAGTGTTGGGGAAAAAGCTGCAACATGAGAAGAAACTTCCTTTTCCAGAATTTGTAGTGCACTTCTTCCTGCACTAGCTGAATGAATGCGAAGGGGATTGCGTTGTCTGTGCACGGAGGAGCAGGCAGGCAGCCCGCGGCACCTCGTCCCTCGCTAGATGGCACAGCTGCCTCCCATCCCACTCCCTGGCAGCCCCCTCCTGCTTTCTGCAGCCGCAGAGGTCTCCCTTATTTCAATCCTGCGGATGTGGCATGTCAAAAGAAATTCTCTTGCATCAGCATTAATTCTTGACTGCATATGGTCATTCATTGTTGTACTTGATTTGTTAATTTTTGCCTTCCACGCACTGGTCAATTTTGCAGAGATTGTGCAAACAGAATTTAAGTTAACTTGTTAGCAAACTTAGGAAGGGTAGTTGAGGCATGCACATGCCTTGAGTTCCTGTGTTTGTCTTTTCAAACCAGAATAAGATGTATGGACTTAATGTATGGTTCTGTAGGGAGTGAAGGTAAACATGGGTTAAGGATTCTAGGCCTTTATGTTCTAGAAAAGGTGAAAAAAGTAACACCAAGAAATTAGAAGAAAGGACTACAAGGAAGGAACAGAAATAGAGAGAAAGCTGTTGATTAGCACTGACAACACATTAAACTTCTGAAGTCGATAGGAGTAAACGCATTTTTTTTCTTAGAAACTAGGAAAAAAGAATCAACGTTTTTTTTATATATATATCTGAAAGGGAGCATAAAATAGTCTTGCAAAATCATGTATCCCTATGAGTCCGTGCCTGCCTTTAGCATTGCACAGTTCAAACCCGGCCTGCTAGCACCTGTAGGGTGCCTTAGAGCAAAACCCACTTCAAGATTTAACATGAACCTGGAAGGCTCAACTAAAAAGGAGGCTCATTAGTCCCAAATTAATATGAAAAAGTTAAGTAAAGCTATTCAAAGACTCAACTTGAGAATCCTTTAAGTAAGTCTGGGATTTTTCTGTGTGCCAAGGAGATTTCTTGGCTTTTCTGGATGCAGCTAAATTGCCCTTCCAGGGACCTTTGGAATTGTAAAGATGTTTCTGAGAGGCAAATATATAAACTTGTATAAAAATGTCTTTTTTTTTTCCAAATTTTGGTGCATGACCTGACAAAAGATACCTATGCAACTGTGCTGTGCAGTTTTTGGTCTTCAGTTTTCCCAAGTGCATACCACATTTCTGGATAAGCTATTTAATAGCTTTCTTTTATCATTCATTAGGGAAAATTTTTGACCAAATAACATTGTTAGACAGCTGTTATTGCATTCATGTTGATTATATCAAAGAAAAAAAATATGTCTTCATAACAAAAACACACACATGCACACACACATACCCATGCCTCTCTGACACAGGAGATGTGAAAGAAACCGAAGAGGAGGAAATACTATGGGGACTTTGCAGAAGATCCCAAACTGGGGGCAGTGGCCGACACCCCAGAGGGCTGCACTGCCATTCAGAGAGACCTGGACAGGATGCAGAGTTGGGCAGAGAGGAAACTCAAGAGGTTCAACGAGGACAAGTGCAGGGTCCTGCACCTGAGGAGGAATAACCCCAGGCACCAGGACAGATTAGGGGTTGACCTGCTGGAAAGCAGCTCTGCGGAGAGGGATTTGGGAGTCCTGGTTGACACCAAGTTAACCATGGGTCAGCAATGTGCCCTTGTGGCAAAGAAGGCCAATGGGCTCCTGGCTGCATGAGGAGGAGCGTTACCAGCAGGGCGAGGGAGGGATCCTGCCCCTCTGCTCAGCTCTGGTGAGGCCGCACCTGGAGTACTGGGGGCAGCTCTGGGCTCCCCAGGACAAGAGGGATGGGGAGCTGCTAGAGAGGGTCCCGCGGAGAGCCACGAAGATGATGAAGGGACTGGATCTATCTTACGAGGAAGACTAAGTGAGCTGGCCCTGTTTAGCCTGGAGAAGAGAAGACTGAGAGGAGATTTGATCAACATGTTCAAGTACCTGAAGGGTGAATGTAGGGAGGATGGGGCCAGGCTCTTCTCCATGGTGGCCGGTTACAGGACAAGGGGCAAGTTGAAACACAGGCAGTTCCATCTCCATGTGAGGAAGAACTTCTTTCCTGTGAGGGTGACAGAGCCCTGGCACAGGCTGCCCAGAGAGGCTGTGGAGGCTCCTTCTCTGGAGATCCTCCCAACCCGCCTGGCTGCCGCCCTGTGCCCCGTGCTCTGGGTGTCCCTGCTGGAGCAGGGGGGCTGGACTAGATGATCTCTAGAGGTCCTTTCCAACGTCAACCGTCCTGTGATTCTATGACTTCTGCTTACTGTAAGATAAGGCTTTAAAGACCCATTTCAGGATTCCAATGCTGACACAATATTCCGATATTGTGACAAAATCTGTTTGTAGTTTATGAAGTCACTGGCACCCAGCCACTGGCCCTTACCCTGTAAGTAGATCCAGTAGCAAGACAATGGAAGGAAGAGGAAGAGGGAAGTTTGCCATGTATGCCTGGCACTAACTTGGTAACCAAAGCTCTCTCTGAGTAAGCCATCTCTCTTCTTAGCTGCTTCCTTTGCCTTCCATGACAACAAATTCTATGCCGGGTCATCCTTTGTGGTCCAGAGCACCATGCATTCAAGGAAAATTTATAGGGAGGATCAGGAATTGGCAGAATTAAACCAACCTTTCCTAAATTCTGAGGATCGTCGCTTTCTCCGAGAATCCATAGGAAGTATAGAGAATTACATACCATCTGCTACAAGCAGCACAGATGTAGAAGAGCAAGTTATGGCAACAGAAGAGCTCCCTGGAAAACCTGAGGAGGAGGAGGAGGAGCATGGTTTGGAATCTGCTAAAGAGGAGATAACATACAACCCTCAGGAAAAGGGGGGACAAAGCTCAGATGAGACAATGGGGCAGGTCACTGAGAAAACAAGAGAGGCCTTTAATTGCCTAGCTAAAGGTGAAAATCAGAGAGCAGTTGATTTACTCTCCAGTGTCATCAAGCTGAATCCATACCTTGCCAGCTCATACATTAACAGAGCCAGTGTCTTCTTGCAGCTGCAAAAGCCAAGCATGGCCATTAGCGACCTTGATAGAGCTATTGAACTCGATCCTAATTCAGCAAAGGCCTATAAATTCCGAGGAAGAGCCCTTCAGCTTTTGGGACAATTAAAAGAAGCAGCCTGTAACATTTCCTTGGCTTGTAAACTGGATTCTGAGGGGCAGGCAAAACTTGATTGGGAGGGAGAGGCCAGTGAAGAGACTGAGATTGCTGAGAGTGAGCTGGAGATAGATAATGAAGGGAAGGTTGAACCAGAAGAAGATGAGCTCCCAGAGATGGGAGATGAGAATTTGAAGGTAACTAGTGACATGATGAAGCAGGCTGATGAAAAGAAGAAGGAGGCTTTTGATGCAGTGGGAAGAGACGAATTTCAAAGAGCTATTCAGCTCTTTACTGATGCCATCAAACTGAATCCACAACTTTCTACTTTGTATGCCAACCGAGCCAGTGTCTTTGTACGTTTGCGAAAGCCAAATGCTGCCATTAGAGACTGTGACAAAGCCACAAAAATCAACCCAGACTCTGCACAGCCCTACAAATGGAGAGGGAAGGCGTATTGGCTCCTGGGACGCTGGCAGCAGGCTGCCAAGGACCTTGCATTGGCTTGCCAGCTGGATTATGATGAAGATACCAATGACATGTTGAAGGAGGCTCAGAGAAGAGTCCAGAGAACTCTTGAACACCAAAGAAAGTATGAGGAAGAGCAAGACGCAAAGGAATCAGTGGATGGATTGCCAAAGGTGAGAAAATCCCTGGCAGAAGAGGAGAGGGCTCAGCTTCTGACTTCTCAAGAAGGGAAAGGTCACCTTCAGAATCTCAAAAAGCACAAACAGGTTCATTTTTGGACCTTCCAGGAATCTGATAGTGATTGCTTTAGGGAATCTGAAGAGACAAAAAAACATCCACTGGAAGCTTCACATGGAGCTGAAAGAGAGGAAGACCGCAGCGGAGAAGCGAAGAGTGAAGATAGTGAACTCCATACTGAAAATGAACGAGGCTTTGAAGAGGATGATCTTCAGGAAATGGGAGACGAAAACGTGAAGATAACTAACAATATGATGAAGCAGGCCAATGAAAAGAAAAGGGAAGCCTTCCATGCACTGGGAGCAGGTGAACTTCATAAAGCCGTTGACTTGCTTACTGACGCCATCAGACTGAACCCACAACTTGCGGTCCTGTACGTAAATCGGGCCAGTGTCTATGTGAAGTTGCGGAAGCCCAAAGCTGCCATTAGGGACTGTGACAAAGCTATAAAAATCAACCCCAACTCTCCACAGCCCTACCAGTGCCGAGGGAAAGCATTCCAGCTCTTGGGTCGCTGGAACAAGGCTGCCAAAGACCTGGAACTGGCTTCCCAGCTGGATTATGCTGAAGACACCAATTTCATGCTAACAGATGTTCAGAGAAATGTCCAGAAAAGAAAGCAAAACGAAGATAACTCTGTGGATACAACAGAGCAGATGAAGAAAGAACCGAAGAATCCAGGACTAAGAACTAAGAAAGCCCCTGAAAATATGGAAGGAATTAATGCAATGGCCTTGGAGGAGTATGACAGCTCTCAGGAGAAGGACAAATCTTCAGAAGAGGCCATGGAGAAAGAACAGATACAAGCCAAGCAGAAGACGTTAGCTGAGCGGGAGAGCACAGTGCAGGAGACGCCAGATCAACGAGAGCATCTAGTCCAAGGGGCTCTGCAGGAAGCAGGGCAGCACCTGGAACTTGAGCAACAGTTGATTGCTTTGCAGGTGGAGTTGGAAGAACAGTTTAAAACTCAGCAGATGGGGCTAGAAGAAGAGGAGAAGGCTCTGTGGAAAGTTCTTGAGCAACAGGAAAAGGTACAGAAGAAGTTTTTAGAAGAACAAGAGAGAAACCAGTTGAAGGCTCTACAGGACCTGGAGAAAGCACAACACCAGGCTCTAGTAGAACTGGTAAAAATTCAGAAGCAAGGCAGGGAAGAACAGGAGAGAATGCAGAAGAAGTTCTTGCAGGAAAAAGAGAGAGCTGAGAAAGCCCTGGTGGAAATAGCAAAAACTCAGAAAACTATCCTGAAAGAGCTGGAAATGGCTCATAAAAATGCTCTGGAAGAACTGGAGACTGCTCATAGTAAGGCACTACGAGAGCAAGAAAGAGCTCAGAGGGCTGCATTAGAAGAACAGAAGAGAGCTCAGAAGGCTCTAGAGGAGCTGCAGAGATGGCAAAGAACAGCCGTGGAGCAGCAGGAGAGAGCTCAGGTGAGGGCTGTCAGAGAACAAGAGCGAGCACAGGAAACCCTGGAAGAACTTGCAAGGACACAGCAACAAGCCTTAGAGGAGCAAGAGAGAGCTAAGAATGAGGTCCTACAGGAACAAAAGAAAGCTCATGAAATCTTGGAAGAGCTGGAGAAAGCACAAAAAAAGGCCCTAGAAGAACTTGAGAGAGCTCAGAAAGAATTCCTAAATGAGCAAAAGGAAGTTCAGAAGAAAGCCCTGGAAGAACAGGAGAGGGCTCGGAAAGCCCTGGAGCAACTGGAGAGATCCCAGAAACAGTATGTTGCGAGACAAGGGAACTTAAAGAAGAAAGTCTCTGTGCACTGGGAAAGACCTGAAAAAAACCTTCCTGAAGAAAAGGTGCAATTTCAGGAAAATGCCAAGGAAGAGTGTGGGCCACCTGGCCATATATTCTCAGGGGAATTGGAAATAGCTCAGAAGAAGGACCTAAAAGATCAGGCAAAAGTTTCTCTTGAGCAGGAGGGAAACTGGGATAAAAAAGCAGAAGAAGAGACTGCAGGTCAGAGAGCTTTTAGGGAGGAAGGGCCGAGTCCTGGGAGGAGTGCAGATGAACCAGAAGGCTCACTGAGGCCAATTGCAAAGTCCCTTTGGGACTTTTTTGAATCAGGGTAGTTCTCAGAAGTGTGGCTCAGTGAAAAGCCAACAGAGAAATGTTTGCTGAAGAACTGAGCTCAGTTTGGAGGTTGTCTGCAAGTGCTCTTTCCTTTAAAGTAAAATTTCAAAAGCAGACATACAGATTTTCTTAATGTCTGTCTTTTTTAAAAATGTATTTTAAAGCAAATAATTGAAACACTTCCCACACCACATTTTGACACACATACAAGGTTACATGGCTTTCTAAGAAGAGGGCCAGTTGTCCAGAATTGCTACAGTTAATCTTTAAATGGGATGGAGAAGTCAGGGTTTCCCTCACCAGTCTGAGTACCTACAGAAGATAATATACACTAGCTGTATGCTCAATTTGTCTTCTCACACAGCTTTATTTCTTATGTATACGTACTTGACACTCGTAATTCCTCTATATCCAGGACAATGGAGGACCTCTGAGGCAAGTAAATGGTGGGAATCGTTGCTGAAGAGCAGGCATTTAGTGGTGAATTAGAAATGGGAGAGTGAATCTGTGGCATAGAGACCCAATTAAATGGTAAATGGTTTCTGACATATGGTAGCTTGATGCCACCAAGATCTGAATTGCCTGAGGTCCTGGTGGGAATCTGCTTGTCCAAGTCACTCGCAGCAGGGGTGGTACATTTTGGTGTCAGGAAGTCCCTTAGAAAATAAATAATAAACAATTGAGCCTTTAGAGGAGAAAAAAAAGAAAAAAAAAATAGTTGTATTATAATTAAAGTTTTTCTCTTTTTTTGCTCTGTTTATTCTGAGCTTTTAAGTCAAAATGGCTTATGTTTTCAGACTTTCTTCTGCAACAGCTATATCGATGATTGTTTCAGAGTTATATCGATTTCAGTTATATCGATGATTGAACTTTCAGAGCCCACAAATCCATGTGGAAGAGCAGAAGCCCGTGGAAAAAGTGTGGCAAGTGCTGGTTCATTGTGGCAGGAGACATCTTCAGGTGATGCCTATGAGCAATGAGAGGAAGTGAAGGGAAAGGAATTGATGGGCTGCTTTGAAACTGTGAGAGGAAGTAAGAGGTACTTGGGTTGGACTGAGGTCTCTGGAGCTCTTTTTGCCTTCTGAAGGAGTCAATAGGAGTTGCTGTGCTGCCCAACTGGAAGAACCTGCCTGTTTTTGTCAAGGGTAATGTACAGGAAATCTTAACATCACTTCTTTTCCTCTGTATTTTGAGCAGTAAGGAGTTTCTTCAGTATGCCTTGTCTGTGTACAGAAGATTACTTTCATGTCTTTATGTTTTATGCAACAGAAGTTTGGGGAAGGGCTTCTTTTAAAAATACGGAGAAATGAAATACTTAAGAGTCACAGAGTCGCAGAATGGTTGAGGTTGGAAGGGACTCGAAAGATCATCTAGTCCAGCCCCCCTGCTCAGGCAGGGATAACAACCAGGGAGCGCGTTTTCTTGTCTCATCCTTGTACACATTAAATGTGAGCTCCTGAGGTTCTCCGCTCCTGCCTTTGACAATATGAGTTGCTTAGTATTACAATGACACTTAAAACCTAACACTGAAAACAGCCTTAAGAAGTCGGTGTCTCTCTCTGCTGCCCAACATATGTGTTTTATAATGGAAGAGGTTAAATCTGATCTTTGCTGAGAGACAGGAAGATTTGCCTATTTATACATCTAAGATATGTGTGTTGTGCCCATCATAAGCAAGAATCATCCAAATGTTGTCACCTTTGAGGTCCTGTCTTTCAAAAACAAGATTGATCTCCTTTTAATGGGTGCTTCATGGCTCTTAATAGAGTGGAAGTTTTTAAATGTCCATTCTGGCTTCGGGAGCTCCTTTCCTGCAGCCTGAAGGCAATAAAGAGGTGGGACAGATGCTGATCAAACCATTCAGGAAAGGAGAATGGAGAGGAGTTGCGCCCTCACCGAATGGCTTTCTGACATACAGTCCAGGAGAGGGTCTTAACCCCATGCCAGTTGTATAAAGCACATTTTCTCCCCTCTTTTTTGAGGTTGGGTGACCATCATGAAAGGAGTAAGGAGTCCCATGCTCAGGAAAAGCAAGTGGAAATGGGAGCATAACTCTGACAGAGAGCATGGTCCCAAAAAACAGGGAGCGTGTGTGTGAGAAAGAGTCAAGTTACAATTCTGGACTTGGTCCCAGTTCCCAGGGGAGGTTATAAGTTTGTAAGGCAGGATACACTTGCAGGGCTCTTCTTAGCTAAGTGTCCTGAGTTTGGTACCGGGGACGGGATCTGTTCCTTTGGGCCCATCCGCTGCCTGGTGACAACTGAGGGAAAAGCCTGTGCATGTGGCATGGTCTTCTGAAATGCTGACGCTTGGTGGCACTGTAGGACGCGGATATATTACTGCAGTTTGTCCTGAGATGATGATTACGAGGAAAATGTAGCATAAAGTTGTTCCCAAAAAATGCTGCAAGTTCCGTTATTACTCATTATTGGTCAGAACTGCAGAGTTTTGCTTCGCTTCTTAGGGGGGCAAAGTCATTGATGTGGCTGTAGAGGACATCCAGATAGAGTCAGTCACAATGAAAGACAAATATCTTCAAAGAGAAAAACTAAAATACTCATGTAGAAATCTGGTTTTCTGACATCCTGTGGTGAAAGCTGAGGTGGCTGAATCTAAGGGAAAATGGAAAAGTTTGTAATATTCACTGCCAAATCATCCTTTTTAATATAGCACGACACCACTTTTGATTTTGCTTTAGATAGCTGTGGTACTGTGCCCCTCTTAGTAGAGGATACGAAGATTGGGGCAGTGCTGGGTTACGCATTATGTGTGGAAGAAGTAAGGTGTGGCCATAGGAATAAGACTGCAAGAGCAGCTGTTGCGTAGTGGACAGAAGGAGCAGAGGTAGCTAAACTGAGAGGAAAACTTGAGGAAGGAAGTTCAGCTAAGCGCATTTTAGAGACTTCAGTTTACTTCTAGAGACGTGTTAATACCACATTCTGGCACATCTCGTGCTTCAGTTTCCTAAGAAAGGCTTTCCCTTTTAATTTGCTCCTTCTGCTCCCGTCGATGCGCTCTAACTACTGCTGTTGTTACCAGCCAGGCTCCCGTGTGCTGAGAGCCCCCTCATCCTGAGGGACAGCTGCTTTTCCAGTGGGCCCAGGGGGGTTGTTTCTTCAGCCATTCAGAGTGAATTGAAACACGGCTGTTCCTACCGGTGCGATAGCATGTATCCTAGCTCCAAGTCTGTTAAAGCAAACCAGGGTATATGAACCGCTTGGGTTTAGGCTATGGCTGCACTCTGGGTGTCGTTAGCGTTTCAGAGCCGTGCTTGGTTCAGTTTTGAAGGCTGCGTGACTCAGAGACCTGGCAATCCCATGTTGCAGAGTGACAGGAACGGGTCTCTGCTAGAAGAATGGACTGTGACCCCTGAGGGAAAGGATTATCCCCTAATCCTGCTCAGAGGGTGGATGGGCTCTGCTAAAGCAGCTGCGGTTCTTGGCAGGGCCGGCTTTCCTGGAGGGTCTGCAAGATGCCTGGCCAGAGTCGCTCCTGTGGCATCGCAAAGCCTGGGGCCAGATACGGATGTTACTGTGAGAACAGAGACCACAACACTGAGCTCGTAACCGCTTTGGCTGACTCTGCCATTTAGTAGCTATAAAATTACAGTTCCAGCTGTGATGTGTAATCTCAGGGGCGGCGGAATTTATCATGGAAACAATTCAATTTTGGCTGCATTGCTGGGTAACAATTAGCATCATGAGTGAGAAAGTTGCATCAGAAACCAATGTTAACTGGCCACGGGAAAATCAAAACTGCTACTGCCAGTATAAGAAAGAGGACGTCACCGAGAAGTCATGACTACCAGGCACCACCGAGGTGGGTAGATCTGAGTTATTGACACTCTGTGTCACCACGCAGCGGTTGAGTTACTGAGTATAAATGATCTTTCCTTACCACAACAAAGCAGGAAACAATTTCTGGATTCTGTGTCATCACTTCTTCTTGTCGGTGTGATTTGATACCTTCCATCTCAGATTAAGGGTTAAATGAACAGACCTCTGTTAAAGGCTCATTTTTTTGAGACCAGTCTTACTTTAGATCATAAATAATCTGCAAACTTCAGATGTCTGAAACCTCATAATGCCGATGGAGAATGGAATTTCACTGTGGTGCATAGCATTGCTGAGAGGGCTTTCACAGAAGCCCTCTGAACTGCAGCCAGCTGTTTGCTTTCTGTAACAAGTCTGTAAAACCCTGGTTAGATGATTAAAATATAAATGATACTAAAATTTTGGTTTCTTTGGTTTAGGACTAATCCAGAGTACTTCTATCATTTTTACTTGGCCAAAAATGAATTACTAGGCCAAACGTTTTCAAGCCACAAACATGCAAGTTATTTACTCACAAGAAGGGGAGAGTTGGGGGAGAGGCTGGGAGTGAGAGAGCATCAAGCAGTCTTTTCTCACGTGCAGCATCCAGACCTTGCACAGAGGCTGTTTGCCTGCCAAATGCTTGTCCCTCCCTCACGGTACCTACTCTGCGCGCCACAAATAAGAAAATGGTATTAAATAGGGAATCTAAGAGTGATTGTGAGTGTCCGTTCTTTTTTCCTTTAGAGGATTCAAAGACAGCAGTTTGGTGTCACCTTTTGGAAAAAAAAAATGTTTCCCCTTCCCCATTTTCTGGCCTTTCAGCCTGCTTCCCAAGCACTTTCACTAGGAAGCGCAGAGAAATGGGTGCCATGTTAAAAAAGAATAAGTAGAGGCCCTATCTAGTTCATGGATTCCTCTAGAAAATGGGGGGAAAAAAAAGGAAAGTTTCCTTAAATCTAAAGGATTTTCATGCTAAGAAGTGAATCATTTTGTAATTCACACCATATAACTCTTAGAAAGTTTCTCTGTTAAGGTAGGCTGATCATGGCATGTGTTTCCCATCTAGCAGTGTTGTTCTGCGATAACTTTAGTGTATGATAGGCACTTTGTTGAATACATGTTGAAATATTTATATAGCTATCCTTTAGTTTAGAAGGCAGCCTCTCTACATCAAACAGCACAATAAACTCTGCATCACAACCTAGGACAAAAACACTTTATTCTCTTGCAAGCAGAAGAATGCATTAGGTAAGGACAGGACCAACGTCTAAACTAAAATTGCAGTCGAACAACAGAATTAATGTTTCTGCTAAAGTAGCTCTGGGATCTTTAATCATCCCCAGGGCCAGAGTGAGACAAACTGATTAAAGAGGAGGGGAGAGAATGCCTGATAATAAGAGAAATTGATCCCGAGCAACATGGCGAACGCTCTATCAGTAGAGGTATTAAACAGGTTAGATGAAATGTCAGGTGTAATGATGCACTGAGTATGATGTAGCCTGATGGGATGACCCAAATGCTCTTTCTTTGTGGCCTCATTATTGAGGGTTCTCGTACGGAGCAGTGCTTTTACCACATCAGCTGATTTCTCCATTTTGCAGAAGGTTTTGTCATTACCAGCTGTTATTTGGTGGTTTAGGTATAGCAAAAATGTCACGGGCAAGGACAGTGTGTTACATAAAATGTGTACGTATTGACTGTGGCTGTCTCGTACATCCCCTGCAGCGGGAAACCTTCCAGACACGTGGGTATCCGCGTGGCCGGGCACGCACAGCCTCCCTCGGCGAGCGGCCGGGAGAGGCTTCCCAGCCTGTGGCCAGCGCTCCGCAGGGATCCTGCCGTGTCCTCACGGACCAGAGCTGAGCTGCGGCTGCTGAGCTCTGTGGGGGCTTCTGCAGAGCCCTCCAGCTCCTGTAGCTGGGGGGGCAAACAGCTGTGTCTCCCGTTTAGCCATGTGGGAGCTCCAGGGGTGCTCGGGGCTCTTGGGCAAAGCCAGAATGCTCTGCAGCGGCTCTGCGGCGAACCCCTCGAGGGGAAGGAGGGCTGTAGCAGCGCCAGCGCGGTGCTTCAGGTACACTCATTTAATTGAAATGCAAAATTCCCCAACAAAAGCCTGATGAAACGGATGTCTCGTTAAGAAGAAACATCTGGAAAAGCAGAAGATAAGAAAATTCTGCTGGCTGTGGAACTAGTAGCGGGTAGTTTCAGTGGGGTGGAGGGTGTAGGCGAGTGACAATAAAAGATTTTTCTCCATGATCTTGGAAAACAGCATGGCTCATTTTATTCTAATATTTGACTATTTAATAAAAGTTTATAAATTAAGACCTTACTGGACCCACTGATGTTAGCGTCCTGTCAGGTTCCATGGGACAAGGTCACACAAATTCAGCCTCCGGTCACTGGTCCCAAATTACCAGATTTTGACCTCACCATAGGATTGGGCAGAAAATGCAAGTGAGGGGAAAAACTGGGGAAATATCTCGCCATGGATATAGGCAGTGAGAAAATAAGGTGATTATCGCAAATGGAAGCAAACCCTTTGCTAGGACGAGGGAAGTTTGTGTCAGGAACTAGTAAGAACTTGCTGACTTAGTGGAATTACCGCAGTATTAAGGTAAAGAAAGCATCTAGCAAAACAACGGATGAAAAATATCTTCCTACCACATTTTGGTACAGTGTCTGATACCATATGATATAACACTTTTCCATTCCTGCAATGTATTTTTAACAACTCGAGTCGGTCTTCCTAGAGGCTGCCGGGCTCTGACATTTTTGTCCTTTTGCTTATCCAAAGAAGAGATGCAGTTTGACAGTAAAAATACAAACTTCTCCCCACGTTCTGAGTAGACCCTGGGTTTATTTCTTAAAATATTACATATTTATCGGCAGAGATGGTCGATGCCAATCGCAACAGTGCCTTGAGTGACGTGGGCACTGGGGCACTGTGATTCTCAGTGCGTTCACCAGCCTTACTTGCCTGAAAGATATTAGCTGCGCTAACCAGCAGTGGTGACAGGAAAACCTGAGAGACGAGCTTTCTCTAGAGAAGCATTCTTAAAATAACTGAATACGGTCAGCAAAACCACAAGAAAGAGCGTTACCAGATTTCTACAGATACTCCCTTGCTCTTTCTGGGAAACTTGTTCTTTTTAAAAACTGCTAAAAAGATGCATTTTTACGGTATTCTGTATGATTTCATACTTCTACGTGAGGAAAGAAAGCTAAAAGACTAAAGAGCATCTGTTTGGAGCCCTTTAAACAGAGGCGGGAAGGCATCATGAAGCCCCGAATAAGGAGAAATTCCTTAGTTTCCCTGAAGCCATCCAGAAAGCTGGCGAAAGAAAACCCAGAAATCAACCAAGCGGCAGGAAGCCTGCCCTCGTCCCTGGAGTTCGAGCCGGCGTTTTGCTCGGAGCGCTTACGCAGCGCAGTGCTCGCACGGCTCTGCGCGGCGGCGTGCCGCGGTGCGCGGGGAGAGGAGACAGGCGCTGCCGCCGTGAATTCCCTCTCACCTGCGGCCCCGAATTCCCTCTCAGCTCCCGGTGCCAGAGCCGCAGAAGGGACACGTTTCCCTCGCCTGGAAAGGGGGCACCTTGCGGGAGGGCTGTGCCGTGGGCACTTCGTGCCGCAGGCAGCACGCGGAGCCGGCCCCGCGCCGTTTCAGCACGGCCTTGAGCCGCTTCTGCCCCTGCTTCGCTCTGCCTTACGCTGAATTCTTTAGCGAGCCTTGGGCGAGCCGTTTGTTTGTCTTGAGAAACGCTGCAGATGATTTCTTTAATTTTTTTTGGCTGCTCTGCTGCCTTCGTAACTTCCCAGAAAGGGAGGGGGTTGTAGGTTTATTTGAATTTTGACCACATACCGCTTGAACTGTAATCAATTATTGCATTAGCAATGAAAGGAATACGAGTTCAGAGCCGGGGGTGGGGTGGAGAAAAAAAAAAAAAAGCGGCCTTGTAAGGCCGAGCTAAGCGCTCCCTGTTTGCATGCTGCGTTCCCGCGCGGCGCGCGCTGCGGGAAAGCTGCCCGCGTGCCGGCACACGGAGCGCGGGCGGCCCACGGGCTCTCCGAGGGCAGCGCGCCCTTCTCTGGGCTCTTTCTGCCCAGCACTGAGGCTACTGCTACAGAAGTCGTAGCAAAGCTGGCCGTGCCCTTTCCTAGGCACTGCCTTTTTATTTACAGAGCTACTCATCCTTCAGGCACTAACAAAGGTTCAGCAATTTCTTTGATTTCTCTGTGTATTAATTCTGCCCTGTCCAACGACCCCAGTGTTATTTGCAGGTTCTGTACGCTGCTAACAGTCCAGAATAATTCCTCTCATCACGGCTGTGATTTTTTTAGGTCCATTTTGTAACAGTGCACAGCTACATATCACTGTGGAGCAGCGAAGAGCAAGCTTCTGTATTTTTGTTGTTTTTTCTTTTCAGCAGTAGTATAATTTTGCTGTCAGTTTTCCTACCTTTTCTGCAGCCCCGAACCCTCCTGTACATCTAAAAGAACATATCTTTTAGATGGACTTTGAGAATGATCTTGTATTCCGTGCCTGCTTGGTTATTAATCATGCCATTGCACTGTCTAGAAGTGATTTTATAAATTGTGCTGTGATGATCTGTATTTGCTTTTTAGTTGATTTCTTTGTCAAAATTCTACGAGGAAGGTTTTCCTAACTGTTATCCCCTCAAACTGAGTCTGGGATTAGCTTACCGATCTGCCTTGTTTCTGGCTTAAAGCAAGGTAAGCCATACATGCTGAAAATGATAACATTTTGTTAGTCTGATGGGCTGTTCAATAGCTGCATGGGTTCTTTCCTGCTTATATGAGTTAGAATGAACAAACAGAACCTAACAGCCCGTTGCAGTTCGTATCCATACACGTGAGCCGCGTGTGCTCTGTGGAAAGTGCCACGTTTTCAGCCTGTCTTCAGCAGCCCAGCGGCGAAGGGCTCTGTGCATGGGCTTGTGCACTATTCCCTCTGCTAAGCGATGCAAACTGGGACTGCTTCTGCAGGCTTTAGGAGATTAAAAGGTATTTTCATATTACAAGTGAGAAACACAGAGGTGCAGTAAGGGAGTGGGCGTCAAAGTTTCGTAATAGAAGTTCTGGGTGGTTTGCTTAGCTCCTGTGTGCCCTTTAGATAAAGGGTCAGGGTTATAAAAATCAGCATAACCTTAGGGAGAGCACATGTGCCTGGGATGAAAATGGCTTCCTTCTGGAGGAGAACATTCCTCATACTGGGGTACAAAAAAAGCTATAGCAGATCTTACAATTCGGTCTTGAAATGAATCTGCCGTTCCTCAGTGTCCACCAAACTCACAACTTGCCAATAACATTTGCAGCTCGAAGATGGCCCGTTGGCAGGTGTTGGAGCTTGCAAGGAGGTGTGTAGCTCCCTGCCCTTGCGCAGACCCCTGAGGGCAAGCGCATGCAAAATCTTCAGAAGTTTGTTGGTACCTAGTTCTCATTTAGTCCTCTAGGAGTTTTGTCTCCAAATCTTTTCTAAGTGCTGGAGAGCTTGGCCCTCCATTCCCCAGCTGTAACAGAGGAGCAAGGGCATTTTCCTGCTTGACAAGAAAGGATGCTGGTAGGAGTATTCTCTGTACCTCCTCCTCTCTGTGCCCCTATGTCAAGGGGTGTTGTGTGATTGCCAGAGGTGTTTTTACAGTACACTGTAGTATCTTTTATCACATACACTTAGCATGAAGTGGGAACCAGTTCACCAATGTAATTGCTTTGAAATTTCCCTCAGATATTCCCAACCCTCCTGAGGGCATCCCAACCTTCCCCAGATCCCTGAGACTGAGGAATTGAAGTTGATCAGTTTTTCCTCTGAAGCAGCAAATGTCCTGGGCCTCAGGCGTATCTTCAGTTACAGATATATTTTAGGCACATGGCGTGCTTTGCTTTTGTTTTATCCTAACCCGATGGGGTTCACCATGTCTTTTCCGTAACAAGTGATGAGCCGCAGCCAGGATGGCCGGGAGGTTACGTCTAGATGGCAGTATTACTTCAGAAGAGCATTCAAAGTCAGCTCGGCTCTGCATGGCTTAAGCATGGTTGACCTTACTTAGCAGGAGGAGAGGGTGCCAAGAACATATCTCATGCAACCCGTTAGTAAACCTCGAGGTTTCTTGAACCTTAGAATGGTAATTTTATATCTTCTTTTACGAGCCTGTTCCTCCTGTCTGCTGCTTGTCAATATTTATCTTGTGGTTTATTAAATTCCCAAGCCTCATAAAATGCATTGATCTGTTTCCCTTAACCATTTCTATGATTGTTTGTCTCCCTCTGTAAGGCAAGACATAGCATAAATTTATATTGAAATATCAGCTCTAGGTTCACGGTAATATATTCACAGTATAAATGGTATTTTCCTGCAGTTATCTACGTAGAACATTCTGCAAGCCAACAAATGTGACTAAACACTTCTAGTTAATTTTTACTTCCCTCCAGGGTCGGTGCACTGTTTTTCTTGTTGTGATAGCATATGGATCCCTTTCAAATATTCTTTGCATTCCATTTGCCTTTTCTAAAGAGCAGGGCTGATGTAGTAGCATCAGGAAAACCCCTCCGGTCACAGCTGTGTCCTGCCATTGATATGTTGCTCTAATGCTGCAGGGCCCTTTAAAGCTATTTCAGCAATGTCCCATGTTATTCTAAACCTCGGCAAACTTGTTGGGTGCCTAGATGCGGATATATGGAGCAGCCTTTCGGTTTTCAGCCCCAAATATGCCAGCTCATGCCTTGTTTAGGATGTGTACGTTGGCCACCTGAAGCTTATGCCACTCAGCCTCTTCGGTTAGGCCGCTTTTTTGCCATGCCTGCCGTCAGCAAGTCTTCCTTCCCATGACTAGATGAGACAGGCAGATCTCTGCACCCCAACTCACAAGTCACTTTTTTGGGGAGCGGATTCTGAACTTGGCTTGAATTTCCCCTGCAGATCATGAAGTGAATGAACATACGTGTCTGGCAGCGTACAAGTTATGCTAACATAGACTGCTGCTGAGAGCCCTAAAGATCAGGTAGAGCAGGTTCAGGGCTGTGTGTACGTGTTTCTGAGGTGCATGAGTGTGTATAACGTAAAGCTGCCCTTGGCCACGGTGGGAGCTTTGTTGCTGGGTTGTTCTTCCTTAGAAATGGCACTCTGGACAAAGAGTATTAAAAATCAGCAATCCCCTTTGCATCTTCAGTTCTTGTCTGTGCTGTCGGTAATACCCCTCAAACGCACCATTCTTCTGGTTCGGTCATTTCTCAGGTCTTAGTTCTATGTTTTGTTTTGTTTTTTTTTCTAGCTTGTTCTATAAGAACAGGATTGTCTTCATCAATCACAGTGTACAGACTTTCATGGCTTCTGTTTGTTGCTTTCTATGGAAGTTGGGTTTCAAGCTCTTCTTGCCTCAATACCACGTTCATTCGTGCCTAGCCTATTGCTAGTTTTTCAGAAAGAGGAATCCTGCTCAGTAGCCCTATAAGTAGGAAAAATCAAATCTTCAGCAAACTGCTTTCTATTTTAATCTTAGCTTTATGCAGCCAGTGTTACCTGCAAAAATATCTCAAGCTATTTGCACAGATGTATCAGAAGCTTGTGTGGTGTCGCTGCTTGGCATTCTTTAAAACAACAAAATTATTTGCTAGAGGATGTGAGAAAATATATTTATAGATACACAAATGTGTATATTTTCTCTGTCTCTCATCTGTAGTTCTAAAATATACAAAGGTATATATTGCCTGTGAGAATGTAGGAAGTCTTGCTTAAGTTTGCCACAATTTGTGTGATGTTTTTTCTTCTCAAACCTTGCTAAAATCGGGAAACTAAGAACGACTCAGAGGTAAATGGTAATTAAAGTTAGCAGAGCTGCATTTCCCCTGAGCCTCATTATGCTCTTGAACATGAGGACACAACCCTTTCCTCCCGATTCTTAAAGATAAAAATGCCATATGCCCAGTAAGATGACAAAACGGGGAGTTGAAGGGTTTACATAACTCCTCCTTTCCCTTCCATTGACTGTATGGAGATTCTTAAAATGAAAATTACAAATCAGAAGTCACACATTATAAAAAGATAATATTCCTTAAGTTTTCTTGTAACTATATATCAGATTTTGACTTTCTTCTCTTGCATCCTCGAAAAAAATAATGAAGACAGGCCCAGAGCGTGTGTGATGATGCAGTTACTGTAGTATAATATCAGCACTTGCCAGTTATCAGTAAGAAAGAAGCTCCGAATTTTCTGGAAATGCTGAAGCAAAATACAAACTCAAATGGGAAGCTGCCCCTCTGTTCACTAGCTTAGCAGAAATGCTGCTATTAGCAGCGCATCCAAAGCTGGAAGTTTTAGACTGCTAGTTTTCAAATAGTTTTGAATTAAAAGAATTTTATTTTATATTAGTAATCAGCGGTGTCTGTGGCAGGATAATAAGTCACAGCCATAGAAGTGTTCTCTGAAGATGTCTTTTCCAGAGTTTATTCCACAAGCTTTAGCAAACCATGCACTAGCCCCATTTATCAGGTCTGGGTGACATGGACATTTCCCTTTAAATATCCAGCCTGGAGATTCCCTCGGGCAATGACATGACTGCTCATTCCATGCACAGCCTAAGACATTTGGAAAAGCTCATTCCTGGACAAGAGCCCTGTATAGAGTTGCAAGTCCTGAGATTCTCCAGGAAAAGTTATATAGAGACACACAGCCCAAAGGTATATCAGAGATAATATTTCCACAGATCGATAGCTGTTTTGGTGCCTAAACTGAGACTCTACCATGGCCTTTCTGCACTGGGCTTTGAAATGGGCCCCATTGGTGCCCAAGACTTTTCTGCTGCTGGGCTGCAGGTGCTAAGGAAGGGTTGACGTGGTGGCCACCGCCTGCAGGTAGCTCCATGGGAAGCCGCTGGCCAGTCGCCCTCCGCTTGTACCTCGAGGCAGTGATCTGCAAGCAGGGCTGGTGGGCGCATGAGTGGGGTTCATGATACTACGTAGGAGACTCTGCGTCTGCATCTGTCTGCTTAATGCTGACTGAGGATCTGTCTTTGGTGTACGAGGGCCAGAGTACGAGGATGGTGTCTATGAGCTTGACCACCCGGGGTCTGTTGGCTTACTGGACAGTAAGTGGCCACGGTCTGCAAAATTTTCTTTTCATTTGAAATGCTGGTGAAAAAAAACATCCTTAGTTGTTTTGGTTTTTTAATCTCATCTTTAACTTTGTATTTAGCAACTTTGTATTACCCTCGCAGTTGACAGATATGCAGTTCTCAAATTAAGGTATTTTTGCACATTTGTTCAGTCCAGCCCAAGACAGGGAATTTCACCCTATGCTAAAGGGCCTGTAGAAACATTTTGCACACCATTTTAGACTTCGTTTTGGGAAAATCCTCTGTTACGGTGAGCTTGCGTGACAGGGAATTGCCTGAGGGAAGTACAGGGAGACTTGTGCTTTCTTCCAGTGTACTTGTTCATCTGGTTTATGGCCCTTTTCCCAGGAGTCATTCTCATTTTCAGCTGCACCAGTGTTTGATGACATTTTCTTTATTTCTATGACACTTGGACGATGGACCATGTCTGTGAAATGCCTAATAGGAGCTATGCCTTGCTTAATTGAGAAGTTTCTATCTGCCAAAGAAGCAAAGAAACATCTAGAAAGATAACTTTTTATCTTTATGCCCTTCAAAAAAGTCCTTTATGAACAAAAGATAAATATGAAATAAAAATGTGGGTATCTGGCATAGCACAGGAGAATGACCTGAATCTCCACCTTGAACCACATGTTAATCAGATGGCAGTGAGGGCGTTTGGGCAACCACACCATTGCAGAGAGATTCATCAGGCTTGAAAGTGTGAACCTGGATGCTGGGCAGTAGAAAGGTAGGCAAGAAGTTACTGAAAACAGAGATGGAGAAAGCGAGAGACTTCTGGGAAGGAAAAAAGTGTAACTGGAAAGGCAGTTGGATGACTTTCTCTTCAGCCTCTTGTGGCCCTTGAAGCACATAACACATGTCTGAATTTGTGCTTTTCCCCTTCTACCTTCCCATCAATCTCCTAGAAGACCAAACTTCTTCCCGTGCCAAAGCGTTTGTGCCCTTCTTCATTGAGCTTCGGGGTAGTGCTTTGCTACCTACCCATCCTCATTTACCCTTCAGTAAATACAAAGCTAGGAATTTTGTAACATGTTGCCACCTACTTATCAAAAACCCCTTTTATGCCCATATTTCCTGCTTGGTTTCTTTTTTCACTTGAGGGCTATTATAAGTTTTTCTGTCAGTATACATAACACCACTTTCAAAAGCTGTTAAGAACGAATAAAAGACATGGTAAGGTAAGAGTCTCTTAGGAAAGAAAAAGATCTAGCAGTAACAGTATCTTGCCTTGAGCGATAGAATGATATGTTACTGTATCTGGGAAAAAAAAAGAACAAGTAATTATTATTAATTGTTGTTTATTAAAACAGTAATAAAATGAGTGCGTACTTTACTGTAATGATTTCTTACTATGTCAGGGCTGATTATGTTCCCCTTAGAGGATTTATTTTTATTTATTACTGTCCTGCTGCCCTGGGCCCTGTACTCCAAGGGAGCCCAAGTGGGAATTGCAGCCCTGGACCACCTGCCTTTCTCCGTGTGCCGATGCTGCCTGTGCTGGGAGGCGCCTCTGCCCAAGTGGACAAAGATGCTGCCCTTGAGGGAGTTTGGCCGGTGGGTGGGATTTTCTAATTTATTTATTTTTAATAATAAGTCATTGATGATAAGGACACAGCAGTGGCATTTTTCCAAAACATATCCTGCTGTAGGAAGCATCTGTGGTGGGGATAAAAGGTCCAAGTTTTTCCCCCCTTTGCACATTGTTAACCATTCTTTCATTTCAGAAGATGGTACCCAAAACTACTACTGAAATGTCGCCTTCAGTGGTCTGCTCACCTACGTGACACATTTAAATGTTCCTCGAATTAGGGAGTGAGTAAAAGGAGATATTCCAACATTTTGTAACTGTTTCAATGTGTGTGTGTCCTAAGGAGCAGATCATCACCGCTGACCGATTTGTTTATATTCTGTAGAAGGGGGAAAATGTGGTTGGATGTCATTGAACGAATTAAAGGTTTTGGTCTTTTTGGAAGATATGACTAAAAATGAACCCTAAGCGTAGAGGACAGCTCATTACAGCTGGTGTTTAAGTCATCAAAGGAAACAGAGGCAGTGTGAGGAAAGAATATTAATTATGGTGAACAGTGAGGGCTACTATTTAATTTGTTCTACGCTAGTGCAATCATAGGAGATGTTCCTGCTCGCTGGTGCTGAAGAGAAGACAGATCTCTGTGGCGGGAAAGGGAAGGCTCATCCCCACTGTCTGATATGCTCATTTGACCATACCCTGCTGCCCGTTTTTTCTGGGAACGGCAGGTCTAACAGGATCAGCCTCAAAGATGAGCAGCGCGGTTCTGTAGCTGTGCTGAATTCCCACATGTAACCCGGGCATGGCACCCACGCTGTTCTGCTTAGTGTCGACTGAGCCTTTGCACAGCCACGTCTTGGGGGCTTTCCTGAGGGAGGCTGCGCAGTCCTCCTCATTTAGCAGACGATGAAACTGGAGCACAGAGCGGCGCAATGAAGTGCCACCCAGGGCAGCGGGCCAGGGCAGTGACAGAGCCGAGAACGTAACTCATCCTGCAGCAGAGCCTTGGTACGAAAGGCTTAGATCCCATGAGTTCCCATTTCGTAAGAAGCCTGGGGTACGTGTTAGGGGGGGAAACAGATCAGTTTCCCATGGAAAGTTTTGCCCAAGGTAAAATCTGAGCAACATGATCTGTGTTTTACTTATTTTACCTTGTTTACCTTTTTTTTTTTTTTTTTTCTTTTTTCCTTCTGACTTATCTGTGTGACCGCTTTAGAAGATGTAGCAAAGCTGCCACAGTACCGGAGCAGGTTAAAGAGCAGGAAGTACTATTCCAACATTTATTTGTATTCCGATTCAACGTTTGAACTCATTCTGTTGGGGATTTTTGTCCTGTTTTGCTTTTCGAGGTGCCTTTACTGGAGGCCGGTCTGTGCCTGTGGGGATAGCCAGGGTATTTCGCTGGAGCTGCGTGCAGCTCTGGTGTTAGTTACGCCGTTTCGGGGAACGCAGCCGTTCCGCTCCCACGGGACTCCGTGGCAGCTCGGGCACGCAGGCTCACATCAGCCTGACCGGAAATGAAATACTACTTTTTGACGGTAAAGATTAGGCTTAAAAAAATTAATAATTAATTAAAAGGGTCTCTTTGCCCATGCACATTGAGCTGTCCTGCGCAGCCCTGCTGGGAAGGTGCCTCCTTTCTGCCGGGCCAGGCTGCGCCCCTGCCCGTCGGAGCGGCGCGTGCGATCCGGGAGGCAGCCGAGCGCGCCCGGATCGAGCAGGCATGGGAGAGCTCGCCCTGCGCTGGCCCGGGGCTCGGCACAGCGCCCAAGGGAAGGCCAGGAAGCTGGAACGCAGGTCCGTGTGAATGAAAGCCAGAAGTGTGCTGCTCGCTTGCTCCGCGTTATTCCAGCTGGGAGTGTCTCCTGTGCGAGGTACGAGCTGATCCTGGTCTTGCCTGGGACCCTGAGGAGCTGCCGGGGCGCGTGGGGCAGACCAGGAGTCTCGTGTGTGAGTGAGGTTTGGAGGAGCAGCAGCCCAGCCTAGGGGCACGTGGCTGCTCACACCGAGCCCCGGGGAAGCCAGACGGAGCCTCAGCAAATGCATGAGATGAATTTACCTGATAAATAACAAATCAGCCTCATCCTCAAAGGCCCAGGCTGTTAACCTTGTTTATCAGCTGTTAGATATGCGTGAACATGCTATACACAGCACAGTGAGCGTAAATCGATGAACAAGGGACAAATTTTAATAGGATACCTAGGGGCAAAAGTAGTGCGATATCAAGAATCATTCAGAGACGCCCAGCTAGTGGAATCTGGCTCCAGATATTTTGGTCATACGGGACAAAGGAAATATGTGCCTCATAATAACTTTAATTTTCAGACGGAAAAATAAGAGAAATGGGTATTTGCTAGCATGCACTAACAAGATTGGTGTTGCCTTTCTGCCCCATGAAATACCTTTCTGTTGTCCCCCTCCGCCCTCCCTCGGGTGACTAGTTTGTTCTTGCTTAAAAGTTTCAGGTTTGCTTCCAAGTTCTCAGACAGTCTGCTCTAGCTCACGGGTTAATAATTATGCCTCCTCTTTAATAGTATCTTTCATGTTGGAGATGCCCGAAGTATTTCACAGCCCCGTGCCAATATCTGCTCTTTCACCAGTGGGAATGCAGGGTGGCCTAAATCAATGGAGAATCAAGGGAATGAGGAATTTGGCACGCTGTGAGGAACGAGGTCTCTTCACCTATAGCCAAGAGCAAAATAAGATGAATGCTCGGTACTGCCAAGGAGGTAGAGAGGGAGAAGGAGGACAAAGCTACTAATAGAAAGCACTGGAGGAAAGCATTATTGCTGAGGATTAGGAGGGCTAAAGTTGGAAAACAAGCTACAGCAGTGCTGTAAGTACCATTGTCCTGACAGCAGGGTCCAGTTCCTAACTGCAGCTAGCACTGCTTTGATTTCATTACTGCGGTGCCACCAGTTTTTCATTCCACGTGTTGAAAATTCACAAGTCAGGCCTACGCTGGGAAAGGAACCTTTTCACCCTGCTGGTATTGAACCCTAGGGACATATGTGTGTGTGTGTGCGCGTGTGTGTGTATATATATATATATTTTTTTTTTTTTCCCCTACTTTCCCTCTCTGTAGCTAGGAGACTTCCTATGAGACTTTAAATGAGAGATTAACATGTCGCGTAATTGCTTGCCTCCTGGAGCTGGATCTTTAGGAGAAAGCCGGTGCGCTCCTGGAAGACGACGCGGAAGGCTGAGCTCTCGCGTGCGAAAGGCTGAACTGCCCGTGGCGCGCTGCTAACGAAGCTGGTGCAGACATCAGCACTGCCTTGCGGTGAGCTAGGAGCACCCCGCGCAGAAACAGGAGCTCTGTGCTGTCTGTGCTACCTCCGTCTGGCCCATAGTAGGGCTTGTCTTTATTTTCGTTGTTTGTTTTCTCCCTCGGACTGCTTTCACCTCAATAGAAAGACGTCTTATGCACCCAGCTCCTCCCAAAGAAGACCACGGAGTTGTTCCAATACACGTGCCTAGGAGGTCTGTGTCTTTAATTAGCAACTGCATTTGTAACGTTAACCTTTGCAGATCACTGCAGCCAGTGTTTTCCCGGCTATGACCTTTCTGTAGGAAGGAAATTACTCTATTCACTCTGCGCTTGTCACTCCACAATGTAATAACCGGGTCTGGGAAAGGAATTAGCTCTGCAACTGCAGAGCTGAGCAGTAAGTGCTGCTACACCTAGCAAAGAATTGCCTAGCTCCTAATTCTGGTAGCTGCATAGGTCGTTTCTCTGAGGGAGGCCTTGAGGTTATGAAGTGACCGAAGGGATATCACGAGGATATGCAGGTGGCATGTTTAGGGTAGGGTAGGGAAAATGATACAATAAAGGTGATCCAGGTCTATATATTAATGGTTAAGAAAAAAAAAAAAAAAAAAAAGAAATCTGAGAAGGCATGACCGATGCTTAGAGAGTGTCCTAGAGTGCACTTCCACACTGTCCTCTAACGTCTGTGAAATTTGAATTTCTGTGTTCATTACCCAAACTCTAGATTTCTCCCAAGTTCTACAAATATTTCTTCGTTTAAAATAAAAAAGGCAAGTAAATAAATCCATTCTCTCTGGATTAGAAGACAACTGAGATATGAAGAAAACAAACAAACAAAAAAACAAAAGATAAAACACAAAGGATCTAGTCGAGCTGAGGCCTGTGTGGTTTTTACTGGCACCTTTCCTCCAGGAGTTTAATACTGCACCCAGCGCCACGCTTGCAGAGGATGAGGAGAGTCCCCTTTGCCCAGTTCCCACACTCTGCCCACGCAGGATCCAGCCTTTTGGACGGAGCGGGCTGGTTTCCATGCTTCTGCACAAAATGCAAGCTGTGTGATAATTTGCCTGCAGTCTTGTTTGTGGGAATCAAACCTGTCCACATCAGAAAGGAGAAGCCTGGACATGTAGCAGAATCATGTTAGCAACCCTAGGCAGGGCTGTGCTCTGCCTTGGCAAGGGGGGAAGGGTTATTTTTTAAGTGCATGCTCTGGGATGGAATGGCAAATACCGCTTATATATTACATAATGTTGTGAGATCGTTTGAGGCATGACAGGCTTGTCCCACACCTGCCAGTTGACAGCCCTGTCTCCAGGACTAGATTTCAAAATCCACTCCAAATGGTGCTGCTTTTATTTTGACTACAGAAAGGCAAACCCTAATTTCTCTGAGCTCAGAGTTTTCTTATGGATTTCGGCTGTATCAGGATTTTTCTTGCAAGTTCTTCTGAAAATAAAATGAACAAAGCACTCTGCTATAGTGGGAAAGGGTGAAGGGTTTCTGTGGAATACAGATGACCACTTCTCTTTCATGCTTTGCCCTGAATGTATTTCATGGGTTTATTTAACTACAGATACCACGCTAATTGAAAGACGTTATCTTGCAACACTCCTAGCAACTAGATGTATTATCATCATCATGCATTGGAGGAAAATAGAGAGATTCAGTGTTTTGCTTAAGATCCCACAGCAAATCTGTTGCAAAGTGGGCACCCTGTCTGTGTTGAGTCTCAGGCAGGCGTCCTAACCACAGACCCATCCTTGCCTGCTAGAGTAGCCTACAGAAAATAAGTATTAGGAAAGACTTTCAAATTTGGAAATTACAAAACAAGTCAGGAACTACCACTGCAGGTACATAAAGGAAAAGATCAGAAAGCTCACTGCCTTAAACGTGCAACAAGGAGAATGCTTACTTGTTTGGTACGGTACTGCTTATCTCTTAGAAAAGCTGTGGTTCCATGGTGGGAAAGTTACAGAAAGTACAGTTCCAAAAAGTCACATTCTCCAAATAAATTCAGAGTACTTGAGAAGTACTTTGTGACCATTAAGAGCCTTCCTTAGTAATACCTCAGTTGATGTTCGTGATTTTATCTACATTTTAATCCTGGGGCTGGTAGGGCATATTCTGAGTTTGACCCTTCTGTTTAAGCTGCAGATAGAGTACAAACAGGTCCTAGAGAATATAAGGAAACTTTTTAGCTCATCAGCACAAAACTGCAGGTACAGGAGCAGATGTGGTGATGCGGCTTCGCACCTGCAGTGCTGCAGTTACTATTCCGTGCCTACAGAAGCTCGATGTTGCCATCCTGCAGAAATCTCCCTGGCAAGGTGTAAGCCTGCTGCAGGTGAGTTGCAGTGTGGAGGGCACGTGAATAGCAGAACCTGTTGGCCTGAAGGAAAGCTGAAAGAGGAGCCAGAGTCAAAGGAGGATCGGATGATTTTGTGGAAAATGAGAGCATGCACAGTCAGATCATTTGATTCCCTATTTTTAGAAAGGTTGTAAGCGCTCATTCGTTGTGGCATGAGCCAACTCCCAACAGTTGGAGATTACAAAGGAATTGTCTTTAGATGCGGATGCCTCGTGAGTGCGTAATGTGGCATTTCTTGTGTCTTGGTGTTGGCCGCTTTGTTTCAGATACTGTCGCGGGAGGACCTCTCCTGCTTGTCAGTTCCCCTGTGATTTCTGTGACTTTCTCCGAGTTGCAAAGGAAGTTCACACTTATTTATTGAGAAGATTGGCAAATATTTTGAATTGCTGTTCCCTTGTTGAATTGTCACTTCATTGTCCTGTCAGTTCAATTTGTTTCATTCGTTTCAACACCTCCTCATCTTATTTTTCCTCTCTCGTCTGCATGATGACTTGTCCCGTGCGTTCGGTGTCCACTCACAGGCTGACAGCGCCTTGCCTGTGACTCACGAGCCAGTCACCTGCCCAGGGATGAAGCCCTTCCCGGAGCTGCGGAAATGAGAAGCCTGCCTGAGCCAGACAAGGCTGTGACATGAGTAAAGCCTCTCGGCTGAACTTTCTCCTTGGGGGCTGATACGCTGTGTACTGCGTCCTGTTGCGTGTTTATGGAAGCCACAGATATAAGTGAAATAAGAATTTAAAAAGCAAAGCAAAAAACTCATGAAAATGTCTGTGAACCAAAGTTCCTGATGTCTGATTTAGTTACCACGAGCCCCCAGGCAGACGTTTGCTGATTTACCCCATGGAGAATGACAGTCTTCCTCCGTATGTTGCTCTTGCCACTGAGACAAGAACATGATGTTTGTTGTGCTGTGTTTGTCGTGAATGACAACTGCCGTCACAACTAGCGGGCAGATTTCTGTGTGAGAAAGCTCCCTGCCAGGAAGGGAGGAAAGCCCAGTGTCGATAAAACCCACAGAAGAACCATGTGAGAGGGTTTCCTAAAAGTGTTCAGCAGAGTTTTGCCATTTGACAGGTGCTCAGTCAAGACACCTCTCTTCCAAAAAGTCTGGTCTCAGCATATGGATCGTGGCATACGTCCTGGCAGTTTACTGGCCTGTTGCTGGGGAGCCTGGAGATATGAGCTATGAAGTTTTGGCTTGCAGTTTCTGCTCCTTTAAATGCCTGATGCTCTCTGGCTATAGGAATGGCGAACATACGGTTTTTTCACTGTCTGTATTGACTAGAAATGAGACCTATGAAGTGCTTTCCTAGAGACATAGTTTTTGAATATTCTTCCTGTTTCCCCAATTCAGAGACAAAAAGGTACAGTTGCTTGAGTGGGGAGTTGCTTGAATGGAAACGGAAGAGTGAAGGTCAAGAGAATATAAACTATTTCACTTACTATGAGTCTAAGAGGAAACAAGTGAAAATAATAATATTGACATAGTGAAAATAAGCAACCCCCCAAAAGTGGGTTTTAATTTAATAATTTAAGGTTCTTTAGTCCAAAGTAAGTGATTGAAGAAATGAACTTGGATGCAGTCTGAGATGGATGCTCTTAGGAGCAGATGTTTTTACAGATTAGTACTTCACTAAAGACTGGAAATTCCTCTGCTTGATTCTTTACCAGCAAATTCTTCTCTGATATTGAACAAGTGCATAGACCCAGATCCTCAGAGCTATTTAAATGTCTCTGGATACATGCAGTGCAAATACAGAACAAGAGGCAACCCTTACCCTGTAAAACCTACAGCCTATCTACATCCTTCTTTAGCAGAACTGCGGTTCAGAGAAGCATTGGCGAGGGGTCTAGGCTGATGTCAAAGTCCCCGAGCACAAAGTCCCCTGCACTTAATGTGTATGCAGTCAGGAATGAATTCCCAAGAATTCAGAAGAAATTACAGCAGCTGCAGCTGTTTTTCCACAAAAAGAGTTCCGAGTTATATTTCTTATTTGTTATATAGTTGTGTAATAGTTTGAGCATGTAGCTAAGAATAGAGATATCTGTGTGATTTCCTTTCTCAGTCCAAAGGGATTTAGTCCTGCATCCCGCAGATGCCTAAAAGAGTGCCCTTACCTCAAGGCTCCTTTGGGCCAAAATACAGCCAAGGCCAGGAAGGAAAGCAAAAAGAGCCAAGACAAGAGGTATGAAGCAGTTTTCTGCTTGCTGCCTGGAATTATTTATTTTCATTCGTTTGGCTATCTAGAATAAAAGGAGCCAAGCACAGCAGTGCAAGCAGTGAGGGCGCGGGCCGGGCTCGCCAGGGCTTTGCTCCACCACCCGCTCTCCTGCTGTGCCCCAGAGCCAGCCTCCTGCCTGGGTCTCCTCTGTCCCCGCAGCCCCGCCGCCTGCACAGCAGCCTGATTTCCAGCCCAAGGGACCCCCCAAGGCTGGATTGCTCAGCGAGCTTCGTGCTCTGTGCTTCAAATATCACGGAGAGGGCTTTGCATCTGCCAGCAGCAGGTGGCTGCGGCCTCCCTCGTGGGCACTGCAGCTGCCGGCATCGTGAAAGAGACATGAGCGACTTTGTCCTCCCTCAGTTTTGCTGTTTTCGGCTCTTCACCTACCCAGATGAACTGCATGCTGCGCGTGGGGCTTGTGCAGAGTATCCTAAATGCCAGGGAGATGAGAATCTGGACCTACATTTAGGGTTTTTTCCAGGGGCAAGCTCCCTGTGTGCGTGTTGAGCTCCCTGGATCTCCATCTAGTGGCACTGAACAATCTTTTCTGACTCCAGACAGTCTTTGCACTGAATTTAATGCCTCAAATTGGGGCAGGAACCTAGCTGTGTGTTGGAAGTGACTAAACAGCCCCCTTGCTCCCACCCCTAATTTGCCCTGCGCACTCTTACTAACAGCCTGATTTTCTGATCTCCCTCAGTCCTACACAAGTAAATCTTTCAACTTTATATTTCAAAGGACTTGGCAAGTCCACTTCTTCTGGAAAGGTGGTAAAAAGGCTTATTTCTTTAATCCCCATTTCATGGAGTGAAGACAACCAGTGAGCACGTAGACTCATGCCCCTCAATCAGCGTAAGAAAAATGCATTTCCTAGTGATGTAAACCTTTGCTCGGTTTCACAAGCCCATGCATGCCAGTGGTGATTAATTCTCTTTGTCAAGGTTGCAGTTTTCACAGGTTATTACAGTTCTAGCATGGCTAGCATAGAATTAACTTCCATAGCCTCTGGCCTTAATTCAAACATAAAAGGGATTAATATGAAGTAAAATTCTACCAGATATATCACTCCATTTAGCTTTCCCAGCTACTGCTACATCTGTAAGAAGTAATTAATTATAAACCTGAGCAGAGTTGATGAGACCAGGTATCATACAGAGGATTATACTACTTTATGTGAAAGGATGTGCTGTCCAATCCAGGAAGCTTTTTTAAATAAGATTCTCAGGGGCTTATAGCTTCAGATCAATATTTCAAATTACTTACACTTTAATTTGCTGCAAAATTATTTCCTTCCTATCTCTTCACTCTCAGTCTCTTTTCGGTGGTCTAATACAATATTGTAGGAAGAAATTCTAACAGGGTTAAGTTGTGTAGATATGGATATAGTTAAACTAAAAATGTGAAGGTACCTACAAGAGCATCAGAAATAAAAATTATGCAAATACAGCTCCTAAAAAACAGTTTATTTGCTCTCTTCATGCTGCATATTCCAAAGTCACCCACAGCATCATTAAATGACAATATATGTTCTATGTGTGTTATACCTAAACAGTTGTATTTTCTTGGGTAGCAGATAATGTCTTTTTCCATGTGTTGCTCTCAAAAAACAAAACACATCTTCTAGGGGCATTTAAACTAAAGCTATCAACTATGTGTTTCTCGCTACAGACAAGGAGCAGCCATTAGGTGAACAAACAGCAGATTCAGCTGTTACTCAAGAGGGAAGCACATTGGAGTGTTTATATAGTTTAAATGTAGGCGTGACACCCAGTGCAAGATTTTAGCAGACTGCATAAACCCAAAATACCCTCCAGGCCATTGAGTTGTATAATATATAGTACAGATAGCACTTGAACTCCTAAGGGGTGAAAATAATTTTGCTCAGGGAGCTAATGGATTTTCCTTAATTTATGTCTTCTTACAGCCATTCACACTCAGTCTCACTTTTGTTCTTCAAATACGTAGAGGCATTTGCATTGTGGTATCAATATAAGGCTTCTACTGTGTAGTAGCAGATAACAAATATCCTTAGATGGGATAATAAGAATACAGGAATTGCTGTCCTGAACAAGCAAACCCAAGTGTTCTGGCCCAGGCAGGACTTCTTGCTGTGCCTATGAAACCCAGCGATCAATAGCAGCCTTTCCGATCTTTCCTCCCCTCCTGCACAGGATAAATATCAAATTATTTCATGACAGGACACGTCAAGTCTATTTCATGCAAGAATTGCTTTGACTTCAAGAAACAATGTGACGGATGCATCCAGAGGTAAATGACTTTTGCCTATGGATTTTGGTGCAGAAAAGCTGATGAGAGGTGAAGGAAATAATGAGACACGTCTTTTGAGGGTGCAACAGAAATTCATAGAATGTAAGCCAAGGCCTGTCTTCTCTGCGAGCCCTTCAGATTTTAATTTAATACTTACTTTTCCTGGGGGGACTTTGGGTAGTGGAGGCAGTGTTAACAAGCAAGCAGCTAACAATAAGAAAGGTCAGACTGTGAAAGTTAAAATACAAGGATTTGTTGAGTAGGTAGAGAAGGTCAAACACAAGGAAATAAAGCATCTTGCAGAAAAAAAAATGCAATTTTAGACAAACAGATTTTTTTTTTCTTATTTAATAAAGGGTTGGTTTAATATTTCATGGGATGTAGCAGCCAAGGGCTGAGACTGAAGTTGCTTAAACAACGCGTTGCTATTTGGAAGAGCTTGACTACATATATATTTTATAGATTTCCCCTGCCATGTTTTAGTTCAGCAGAATTTTTATAAGACCTTCTATTCTGCTGACTGGCTGGTGCTGTACCTGCAGCACTGGAAATAAACCATGATTGGGTTGCTTGGGCTCTATTTTTTGTCAGGAAATAACAAATTTTACGTGGCACTGGCTGGAAGAAAATTATTTTTGTTTTCCCTTGGTGTGTACAGACAAGAATTTCTATGTTTATGAAATGAGAAAGCAAAATCTGTGTTTTCTCTTTCATTGCAACATGCTGATGTGTTTGCAGAACGAGCATGAGCTCTCAGCATGAGCTTAGCTGCCCTGGGGACGAGGTGAAAAGGTGGCTCACCATGGGATTATCATAAGGAAAGGCTGCTTCCATACGCTGTCTCTTATCAAATGTGGATTTGAAAGCAGAAACAACCATACAGCATTCTTGCCCCAAAGGTGAATGCTCTGGAGGAAATACAGCAACATAAAGCCGATTCACAGTTAAAGCTGGCTAACCAGTTTCCAAAACACAACTCTGTATATAAAAGAAGTTTTTAGGGTTTGTGAATAGCTCGAGTCATTTAGGATTTTCGGAACTGACTTCTCTGGGTTGAAGCTGAGAGTCGGTCTGGGAGATTGCTGTGGTCTCTGATACGAGGGGCACAGCCGGTTCCCTGGCCTCCTCTGAAGCCCCAATGTTTGCGTGAAGGAGACGGGCACAGGGCTATAAGAGCAAAATAAAAGCATACAGCTTTGGTACCCCAAATAAATCAGCCCCTAGGTTACACATTATTGTATAAAACGTGGGTGTTTATAAGACACTGAAGATGAGATTCTCCCCTTTAGTAAACTGAAAAATACGATCCTAGTCATGTTGCCGAAGATAGAGAAAGTGGATCTAAGGGCCCAGATAACATGCGGGTGAAGTAGGCCAGCCAGCACCTTGGCTGAGCTCAACTAAGATACTTGGGAAAAAATGTGATTGAGCAAAGACCAGCCCTCGTTTGCAAGACTTCCTTGAAGACTAGCCGGGCTGCATTACGTGGTGTCCTTATGTAATGTTGAACGCCTGCTATCTTCTTCAGCGTGTGAAGCAACCTGCTGCAGGAACTGGGGGGTTGACCCTCGTGCCATTTTAAAGGAGATTTCGAATGAGTTAATTCTTCCTGTATCACAAGAATAAGTTGCTCCAAATATCCTGCTTTACTGTGGGTTCATAGATGGATTATTGTGAAAAGATTTTCGTAAAGTTGTTCCTTTTCTGCATCCTTAAGTACTTCAACCTGTTTCTGTGAAGACAGGATTTTCCTCTTGAGAGTATTACATAATAGTTATGCATGCTGAAGAGTTAGACTTTTTTTTTAGGAATGTGAATATATTCTCCCAAGTAACAAACCAATATAATGACAGACCGGATTCCTAGGTGGCTTTCTAATTTCCGAGGTGACTGGCGTGTGTACGGTTTCGCTTGCGGGAAGAGCGTTGCCTACACAAACATTCGCTCTGGCTTCTGCCTGGTGAAGCGCTTCTGTTGCGTGATGAGCGCCCGGCTCCTGGTCGAGAGCGCAGTGAAGTTGTGTGCTTATTTGGGCTCTCGCTGTGCTGTGATAGGAGTGAAGAGAAAGGACTCCACAGGGAACTCTCTTTCTGGAGCTGTGGCCTTCATGGGCTTGTCCAGAACTAAACAGCTCGTTTGGTGGCCAATCTTGTTATTTTTATCGAGTCATTCTTGGGCTTGTTGATGAGTTTTTGCTTTCAGGACTGCTCTGGGAATTCAGTCCTGCTGGCATTGAGTTTGGTGCAGTTTTGCTACTGAACTCAGCAAGTGCATGTTTAGTTGCCCAGCGAGGCACCACTATCGGAACTCTCTTAAATCTGGTGCGTTTCACACTGGCCTTTTGTGATTTCCCTGCGTCTGGCTGCTTCCAGGATTACTGTGCAACTAATATGCCAGACATAATGGAAAGTGTAAACAGACATCTGTTGCTAATAGACGAGCAGACTTTCGTTTACTATACACTGTATTGTAAGTACCAGTGAATTAGTTAGTTTTTCTAGGTAATTAAAAATCTATCTTGAAATTGTATTTATTTTTGGTAAATGACAGCTAATGGAGTTTTATGTTCCAGTTTTGAAGATCTTCTGCTTTGATTTTATTTTAGACCCTAATAGATGAGTACATCTGACTTCCCAGAAAGGGAATATTTGTATCATTAGTTTAATAGGCACCTTTATTCAAGAAAAAAATAAAAAAGGCAGTGGAAGAACAAACAGAATATTGAACCTGCAGCGTGGTGGTGCTGTACAATGCTCAGATTCACTGATCTACACAGGGACTCTTCACCACATACTGGCAGTCTGTCCATGTGGCTTTATGTAGTGTTGTGCCGAGCGCGTCCTCACAAACGTCCAGTGAGGCAGGGAAACACTGCTTTCCTTATTTTTCAAGGGGGGCACAATGTCCAATTAGTCCACAGGAACTGAATAAATGATCAATGAATTGAGTCCAAGTCCTCTAAGCCAGAATCCTACCTTATTAAATAATCTTTCTCTCAAGCTCACTTTTCATCATCTGCACACTAAAGGGAAAAGAGGTCCTCCGTCTGGGCCTCCCCTCTCCTTTTTTTCTTTTTTTTTTTCTTCCCGCTTACTTTGTTGGCTTCTGTCCTGCATTCAAGTTTGTCTTTATCTGTTGCCCACATTAATTTGCCTGCGGTGGTTTTCCCTTTCCCTGGCTGCAGTGATCATCGATGACAGAACGGAGTGTCACACTGACTGGTTCAGCCATGCTCCTGCCACCTTCTCAGCTTACCTGATGGCTGGCCCCTGTTAACGGTCCCTTCTGCTTCTCCTCCAGCCCTAGTGTGTGATCACTTTTGCCTGTTTGCTTGAGGCAGCATCCACGTCAAGTGGTCTCGCTCTGGCCTGGCCTCTGGGCTACAGGTCCTTGTGCTTGTCCAGGAGATCTGACCAGGTGTGGCCCCGGCCAGAGGTTTGGCCAACAGGGAATCACTGGGAATCACTGCTTGAAAATAAATCTCTGCTTACTCATTGTAGGAGCGGTGAAGTTTCTGGAGAAGCGCATTTTGAAACTTCCTAGGGCAGTGCTACTCCCTAGTCACCTGCCTTTCTCTGACAGTAGTTTTAGGTGGGCCATATCTTCTTTTGTTGCTGCAGCAGGAGCTCGTGTCAGTCTGCGCTTGCTTGAATCTCTTTCAGACTCCAGAAGAGAGAGCCACCTTTCCATACAGTGAGAGTTCCTGGGCTTTGTGCTTTCTTGGATTTTTGCCCTGCTCTTTGAAACCAGTTTAACAGGACCTTGAGCCAGACTCCTTGGAGGTGATGGCTCTGCCTTGTCCAACAACAACCTTCAAAGGCTTCCTGTAAGATACTTAGTATGGAGCTCCTTGCCTTACTCTCTGTCTTTTCCTGCAGATCACTATTAAAATCAGTGACTTTAGTAACTCAGTAGTAGGTGCAGCGAATAATACAAATATAACTATTCAGGGGAGTTTTGCTGGCTGTGAATGGGACACGTGCAGCACTTCACTGTGAGGGGCTTCAGGAGTGCTAGAACCTACACCCATGAGCTTCAGTACCTAATCACCATAAACTGCTGTGGATGTCTACCACATCAAGCCAATTGTATCTAGACCTTATGAAGAAGACTGTAACGTGGCTTTTTTTACTGGGCTTTTCGTCCTTTGTTTCATGTGCTGGTGCTGGATGTCCAGCATTCAGAACAGATAGAAAATCTGCCCAGGACTTTGCTACTGATGGTACTGAGGCCTAACATAATGTGTTCAGGGAAGAGCATTTTTATACCACCAGAACATGGGAGATAGCTAGGCATTGCAGGTAAGGAAAACAGAAAGGATACAGCCACTAGACTTGTTGTGTGGTTACTGGCAGTTCAAAGCCACATCTGTTCCATCGTACCCACTACTTTCTCACAAAACCAAATACTGAAGAGTTCTGCTTTCCTGCTGGACTTGTGAATAAGGAGTTTGATTTTCATCATCCAGAGAGCCAAGTGGAATGGGTGACACATTTTAGTCTCTACCCAGAACCATGTAGAACCATGTATAATTGTATACCTTCAAAATTAAACACCAAACATAGAAAAGAGAGAGCAGGAACAACATGCATTACCCCTCTTTTCTAATTACAAGAGCATTGCTATTCAAGGCAAGCATACATCAGACAAGGTATAAGCTCTTTTTGAGCAAAAGAATTAGTAGGGACAACTAATGTAATACTCAGGGCTAAGCAGCTAAGCATCTGCATCCTGGAGCACTAAACACAGACATGGTTCAACATGTGCTGTGTAAAATAGACATGTGAAATAACTCAGACCATAATTTTCCTCTGTGGCAATAAACTTGATCAGAATAGAAGAGGGCATTACAGTAAACCAATCCGAAAGGAGTGATGGAACAGTTTCTCCACCACATTAGCTCCAGGGAAAGGAAGAGTGCTCTCTAAATGAGTTACAGCTGCATGCAATACTGTTGTCCATTATATGTTTTGACTACCTTGTAATTGCAATCCAAAGAAAGTGCTGCCTTTTCAAAGAAGCAAGGGCAGTGATTTTCAGGGCATCCCAGTAATATCATTTTATTTCTAGTCAATCACCCTAAAGAAGCTGCAGCAGCTGAAGAATTTGTCATTTACTCACCCTACCCACAGCCAAAGGGAGCTGCTGACCTAAAATGGCTGGAGATAGAAAGGAAGAATGCTATGTCTAACTGTGATTGCAGGAGAAATATCAGAATGGCAGAATGTACAACCTAAGGTAGACTACCTGCACTAAGATAGTGTAGGGTGATGGACTGGAGTCAAAATGAAGAATTAAAATAGGCGACAGAGGGACAACATGAAGTGATATCCTTGGCCTTGGTCTGATTCTCTTTTTGCCACTCCCATTGTAATTGGAAAGTACTAGAGAGGCTTTATTATTTGGCTACCTAAAATATAGGTAGCTCCAGCTTTTTGAAGCTCTCCTGAATTTGTTGTAATATGCATGAGGCAGAACAATTAAGCAAGCTGCTTCTCGTGAATTTAAATGGCTTGCTTGAAAATTGAGTTTGGTTTGGGGCTCATGGCCATCTGCCTCCAGAGAAGAAGCACTTGAAAGCAGTGCAGTTTTATTTCTGAAAGCTTCATGGACCGAGGAGTATGACTGCTCACGAAATAAGACCCAGTGCTGTGAGCGCATGAGCTCTGTTGCAGATGTGAGCTCTCGAAACTGTATGTGAGTATCAGATTGTGCTAGGTAGCTTCTTCCCTTTAAGGGAAAAGATGTCCTTCAAGGAGAATACTGTATTGTCTACTGTTCTCCTTCCCTTGTCTTTTAACTTTACCGCGTCCAGCTTTGGCTTGTTATGGGGAGAGAACACCACAGACACTGGAAGGGCACAAGGGAAACGGGTGTCTCTTCTCAGATCCAGATCTCCTCTCTTGCTTTCATATATGTCCTTTCTAGTTGCTTTCTGATGTTTACTTTGATGCTGAGTATACTGTATCACTCAAGCATGCCTCTGCAAAAGTTATTTGCCCTGGAGACTTGAAGGAAACGCCTCTGCAGTACTCCGAGCATCCTTAACCCCGGCAAAGCTAAGCAAACTGGAGTCACCAGCCAACTTTGGCCCAGCTGTGCATTTATTTTGGCTGCAAGGGTCAACAGCAAAAAAATTAATTTGGCTGTGCAGTAAAGGGAAGTAGATGATGGTGCCAGTCTCTATTTAATCTCATAACTCATGTTTGTTACCTGTTCTGCCAATGAAGTTGCCAATGAAGCATACAGATGATTTTATAGTGTATGATCTATTTCTTCATAAGAATGAAATATGTTAAACTCTGTATGCCAGCTTTCTGACAGTCCTTCACAACTGTCCTTGTCCTTGACATACACTGAGATTTTTTGGATATAATTAGATTTCAAGGATGATTAATGCAAACTTTGTGTGCAGTTGAATTTACTGTTAACAAGGTAACTTCAGGTGAGAAGATTGTCCCCTCTTGGTTAGACATCCCAAACTGTAGATCTGTCTTTGACTTTGCATACGTATTTGTGAGGGTGAAAAGAAAAGCAGTATTTTCCATAAGGTAAATATAATTATGTAGAAGAGAAGAAAAATAGAGTTTGCCTTCTCCAGCAAGGAAGACTTGTTCGAAGGGTGCAGAGAACGTAATGTGCTGCTCCGCAGTAAGTTACCTCGATTATATCTAATCTAGAAAGGGAAGAGGAAGAAAATTCCAGCACACTTTTCAGTGCTGTAAAAGTAACTTTACACGTTCATCAAAGAGCTCAAATAGACTTCCCGAACAGAAAGACTTCTGGTGAGCCTCTGACATGGGAACTATATGAACCGGGGAGAATCAATCAGCATGGTCCAGTGGGAGGCTGATACTACATAAAAGCGTGTACGGAGTAAGTTTGTACATAGGCAACAGTTCCACAAGGACTTGTCTTCGGGGACAAATTTACTGTTTGGAACAGAGGGTTCTCTGTATTCCCTAAATAGTGTTTACGAGTGAAAAAGAAGCAGAAAATAATCTTGAAGATCAAAATGTGTTTTCAGTACTTTCAAGTTGAGAGAGTTCAGCCATTTGATTCAAAATGGGCAGTTTCAGAAAAAGGACTAAAAGGTTGCCCAGAAAAGAAACAAAATATTTCTTTCCAAGACACAGCTCAATGGAGGAATTTCTCTCTTTTTTTTTTTTTTTTTTGATATGGAGGAAAACACTGAAAATAGACATTAAAATGAAGACTCAATTTTTTTACAAAGTTAGCTTAGTTAATAACTTAGACGAAGTTGCTTTCTGAATAGAGAACAGATCCCATAAGAGGAAGAAGATCAACTGGCAAAATCTGTTGCAAATATTATTGGGTGTGGTATCTACAAAGAAGTAACCAGCATTTTAAGGATGTGTCAACAGAAGCGCTTTTTTTCCTGAGGAAATGTATGTCCTATTTTCCAAGAGGTGTGCATTCTTCCTGCTCACTGCAAGGAAGAAAGCTCTGATATAAACAAAATCCATTTACTCATCAACAGTATATAGAAGTTGCCAACTAAGCCCTGTCTAGGCAGCAAAATGCAGCCTTGCATTATCTACTTTTCTTCCAGCTTTCTTGGAGCTGTTCCTAATACTGCACTCGTTTATTGTGCGGAATAAAGTTGGTGGGCGCAAGATATGATAAGAACAAATTTCACCCTGGTTAATTGGCTGTGGGGCCTAACGAGGCCTTCTCTGTGGCCCCTGAAGAAGCAGTCAGGCTCTCAGGATAGACCTCCAGGTCATGGCTCCCGGCAGCAGGGCTGGGGGGCGGGAGAAATATTTACCCTCTCCCTGCGAAAGAATTGAAGTTCTGGGAAAACTGCTATTTATCAAAGTCTTCCCACAGAAGGAGAGACCTGATAATCTGCCAGCAGTAGAGCACAGCAGGTGTGTGTAAGATTTTGCTGCTTTGTTTGTCTTGGAATGCGGAGACCCTAGAAGTACTCAGACTTCCATGGGCTTTGGCCAGATTGCTGTGTCGCTCCTCTGGGAAAATGAGCTCTGAAGATTTGCTGTAGGCCTGGATTAACTGTGCTGTCCTGCCAAGGACGGATGGAAGGGAGGAAGTTACGGCTAGATAATACCTAAGAGGAGGTAATAACAAGGGCCTGTCTCACCACGTTGTTCTTGTTCAAAAATGCCATTTTGCTTTTTTTTCAAAGAAACCTGAGCAGCTTTTCAGTATGCTACTGTATGTCAAGATGATTTCTCTGAAGCATTATGCTTCCCAAGGTATAATCCATTTTAACAGAAGGAGTGGGAAGTTGAAAGTCTGGCAGATGGCAGACCAATACCTTATTAAGCTAAATGAGAAGCATGGGGGGGGTTGTTTTCCTACAATTGTATCAATTATTCAGCAATCAAAAAGCAAGACTCTGTTTTACTCATAAAACTTCCCAAAACAGAGAACACTTGAAAACACTTTTAATATTAAGTTGTAAGAATTGTAAGCATATTATGTGTCAGCAATACTGCCGGCTTTTCAACTTCAGTTTCTGCTCCCCAAACTGACCAACCCATTGCAAGAAAAGAAAAAGACTTAAAATAAATCTAGATGTAATATTTGTCTTTCAATATCCATGCTTATCTGGATGGTTTAGTCAGGGATAGCTGGTGAAAGTCAGCTTTGTTATGAAGTTTCCAGCACTTGTGAAATTTTCAGCAAAGCAGGACAAAGTTAGGAAGACTGTGGCGATACGGCAACTCTGAAAAAATTCTCATACTTTCTCTTCCTTGTAGTAAAGGAATTTAATTTAATTAAACTTGAGAGTAAGCAGCCTTGTACAGAAAAAGTCAACCCAATGCCCCAAAAATAACCAGGACCACTTCTCAATAGCCACATTTCTTTAGGATGTGAGGTATTTCTGGTCTCTCTGTGTGGCTGTGAGTCAGGAGGGCAAAGATTTTTTTCCATAGCTGTTGCTGTAGATTGATGTTTTGCCCCCATTCAGAGTTTGCGCATGGTCCAAGAGAGAAATTTGTTGCTCTCAGCAATTCGGAATCTATGATCCAGAAACAGTAAAGACTAAGATGAGGGAGGTGGGAAGTGAGCAAACGTGTACCGGCAGTGCCTCAAAGAAGCCCGGTTACAGGTAACTAGCTGCATTTCTACATGTCCTCCAGAACGCTTCAGGCAGTGTGCCCCGACTCGCTATTACCCGGGGGGGAGTTATAAAGACATTTGTACAAACATTTAGCTTGATACAGCTCGACAAATAGAGTAGCATTCCTGAATACCCCTGTGACTGCGTAATATTGGATGAGGAGATGGAGGAAAAAAAAAAAAAAAACAGATTCAGAAGTTGTGCTGTTTCCGTAAGCAGTAAGTTGTTTAGGTGACGTTTCCTGCGTTTAGAATTTTGCAGAGTAAATGACCAGCAGGAGTTTGGCCGCAGGTGTTCAAAGGAATGATTTGATATTCGTAAGAACATTTGGCACCCGATGCAGAAGTGAAGCCCCACGGTGGAGTTTTCACCGCATGCAGGTAGCGGGAGGAGAATTAGGCCATGCACTTTGCTACATGTACCAACCCGGCGAATATCAAGGGTCAGGAGAAGTTCAAAATGAAATAAAAAAATGGTAAGATGAAAAGTGAGTGATTAGCTACAGGTAGTTTTTGATTTTTGCCAAGGTTCCTGCTTATTCCAGGTGAGGGGCATGTTTTGACCTATATGTGTGCCCCATGTTTGGAGTAGGGCCTCAGCCTGCAACTATGGTATGTCAAAAGGAAGAGAAATGACTTGGCTCTAGGCTTTGTGATTCTTAACAGTTCATCGTATAAATGGGTCTGTCCACCGTCACTTGAAGGAAGAACCTGTTAAGGGCTGTTCTTGAAGGAAGAACATGTTATAGGCTGTTATATGGTTATCCAAAGACAGATTTTAACACCATAGCATCAAACAAGTAGTAGTTACTTTATTCACAATACTTTGAATACACAGTCTGGGTTTCTTCTCCATTACTACAGTGTACGTGGTGCTGTTTTTACTGAGGGCAGCAGGCAGCTCATTATTAGCAGTCCCACTCATCTCTGTAGCAGCTGAGGTTCTCAGTGCCATTAGGATCAACAACCTCCCCAAGCTCAGGAGTTCCTTTAAAACAACCTGGCTGAGTGCATAGTGAAGAAAAATAAGATAAATATTGCTCTGGTTATCTCCTACTGCATCTTCTCCATATTCCTCTTCAGACATTTCTAAGTACAACCTTCTGTTCTTCAGCACATCAACCCTGCTGAACTGCAACCCTGCTTTTCACTTCTGCTTTATGTCACACAAAGGCACAAAAAGGAAGAATCGGATAATGGGCTGAAATGCACTCCGAAATCTGGACATAGTGAATAAAAGTATGAGGGATATAGTGTGGAAGTGGAATCAAATGCCACTCTACCCATCACTTCACAAAACTGCTGAGAAGGCTGAGTGTGCCCATCTCAAACAGGCTAGTGACACCCACGCCAAGTTGCACTCCCTTATCTAGAAGTGAATTTTGGGAGGGTGAGGTGGAATTTTTGTGAGCTGCAGGAGTCCCGGTTGGATTTAGGGACTGAACGCTTGTGCCTAACTGCAGATGCCCAGATTCCACCCCTCTCCCCCTTTCTTTTTCTTGGCTTTTCAAAACTGGTTTAAAATAGCATCTATAATGAATCTTAATGGGTTAATTCAGCTTACACATACAGATGAGCTTGAATCAAACCTTGGAGTCAAACATCTGTGAGCTTCGGGGAACTCCAGGTTCATGCTTGCAGCTGAAACTCATCTTGGTTTTTAAACACATTTTTGTGACAAATGCCAAAATTCCCATGAGCAATTTCTTTAGCCAGCCCCTTCCCCCAGTCAAACCAGAATATCCCTGTGGCTTCACTGCAGAGTTTTTTCAGTTGCTTCTTCTGCATAGCAGCTTAGTGACTTTTATTAAGCTCCCTCTCACTGTAACCTGAGATAATTCTGTTCTTATCTGCCTCTCCTGCTTGAATTGCAAAAGGTAATTAGCGCCTCATTGAGTTGTTTGTCTTTCCTTTTTCCTTCCCCTGGCTTCAGCTAACTGCAGCAAATTTTGACTTGATAGGAATTACAGATGGGTATCTGATCTAAATACTTGGTTAATTAGTTTCTGGCCTGGTAACCTTGTTTTATAGCACATTTTGTAATGGAACCTTATGGAACAGCCTGGTATAGGTTAATGTGAGGGGCCAGGTGTGCATGTCTGTTCAATCATCTTAAATATCCGTTCAGTATCTGTAACATGTTTGTCCTTTGTTTAATATGCAGCAGAGAAGATGACTGAGATTAAAAAAATAAGTATGACTAGAGGAAGGCTGTACCCAGTATATAAGTAGGCATGTCCCTTACAAATAGCCTATAAAAGAGAGGAAAAAAAAAAAAGGCAAAAACAAATTTTTCAAGCTGATCAGATCTGCAGGTTATATTTAAATTCAAATTGTTCAAATGCAGTATTCTATTTATGTATATATAGGCACATTTACATGGCAGGTGTACATGATTCCAAGAAAACCTTATGGGAAGTTTGTGCATTGGGTATATAGTTACAGCACTTAAATTACACCTTCATTAGCTCACTCAGTGTGAGTGATGCAGTGCCTTTATAAAACCAGTCCCACGTCACCCCTGCAAGGCACCTTAATGCACCATGGAGGTGGTGGGAGCTGTAACACCCTGGGCAAAAGGAGCTCTAGAAGTGCCATGGTCTGTCGAAGGAGCTCTGCACTAGTGTGTTTTACATGGGCTGCTCAGCCTAGCTAAGAGTGGGTGGTGACTGGTGATGCTGCAGTTCTCTCATGATATGAAACATGTCTCCGTAAGATGAAAGACCCTGCCCAGCATTAGCTGGTAGACGTATCGGCCTATGGATTTGTAGGGAAAATCGTAGCTACAGAGGAACCCATACAAGTTGCATCCACTGCTTTTCATTGTCTTTTTTTTTTTTTTTTTTTTCCCCCCTAGGTTGCTATTTGTTTTAACCCTTATATGGGATTTCAGCCTCTCTCCACCTGTATTACAAGTTGATAATAGCCCCCGTTATCCTCGTACCTACGTTGCCTTTTGCAATACGCTTACCTTCACAGCCAGCTTGTGATCTGAGGAGGTGTCGGCATTCCCGTTCCCTCAAGAACAGGGAGATACGATACGGCGCATTGGCTAGGGTCCCAAGGAAGGTCTGTGGTATGGATGAGAAAGGAATGCAAGGCTCCCAAATTTCAGACTAGCATCTCAAAGAACGGACAGTCTTCCTCTTGTCCTATTGCTGCTATTTGTTGTTATTGTCATTGTTGGCCTGTGTTATTTATTTACACCTGAATTGATTTGATCTGAAATCTTGATTTTTTTTTTAACTGTTTATGCCTTCCTCCTCTGCAGTTTTTATTACTCTCTTCCTCCTTTACCCGTTTCCAGTGCTTAGTACTCTGTTGAAATATGGCCTCAGCTGGAGTGTTTGGAACATGCACTGGGTGACGCTCTTGAGAGAGACTGCATACTAATGGACTTAAGCAACACCTGTATCTGTGTATGGGATTGGATAGACTGAGATTTTACTAAATTCGGGCCAAAGAGATGGTAAATGCTTGATTGAGGAATGTAGAGCCAGTTCATGGAATTTTCTTAAAAACATAGCTGTGTCAGTTTAATTAAATGGTGGGTTTTTTTTCTTCTTCTCCCTCCCCCTTCTCTTGTACCACAGTCAACTAAAAGTTTTGGACTTTCTTGGCTTAAATAAATCATCGATTTAGCTTCTTCAGTTAGGAAGAACAGTTGCTGTCAGCAGATAGCTCAGTAAATGCTAGTTAAGGTTAATCTTGATCATGGAAGTCAATTATTTCATTCGGTTTTCAAGTTTCTGAAAGAAATGTGCATGCTTAATTATTCCCTTTTGTTTCACCATTTCTTTCAATTTTTATTGCCTGTTTTTAACAGCAAATATATTTTATTGTCCTTATTGCAAAGGAAATCCCCTGCTTTATTTTGGCTCATTTACAATCAGTCACACTTGCCGAATGACATATGATGGCTGTGAAAGTGCAAGACAATTTTTTTTTCCAAGCTGTTTCTATGCTTTCTTGGATCTAGCTTCAAACTTCTTAATGCCTCAAAGAAAATATTATTAATATATTGTGATTCTTGGCACTTTTTGGACATGCTGTTGGCGCTAAAGAAATGACTTTCCTTCCACATAGCATGTAGAGTTTTGAGGGCCAGATTTTGATTCCTCTGGTGATATGTCAGATCAATGAAAATATGGTGAAAGTAAATAACTCTGTAGTTTCTGTAGTTTCTCTAGATTAGGTGCTAAATGACTGAGATGAGAAACCAGCTCGTAGTGTCTGCTTCATCTAACAAAAGTTTCCAGTAGGACTGACATGAGAGAACAGAAAGTCAGCAGGCAAGAAGTGGCAGTGTTGAGATCACTGGCATAAGTCTGCTATTTTTATGAAGGTTTTGCTTCCTATCCAATTCTTGCTAGATTTTTAAATTGTTTAACATACAGCAAGTCTCGTTATTCTTAATAGGAGTTGTTGGGAACTGAGTATTTTTGAAAATCTGCCTGTACATGCTTAATGAATCTGCTCAAGGGAAATCAAACATTTGGGATTTCTGTTGAAATTCCTTATTGAACCCTAACAACTCTTTTTTTTTTTCTTTTTTTTTTTTCTTTTAAGCAGGAAGAACAGTTACTTCATACAGAAAATATGTTTTCCAAGTGCCTTGTTCTTTTTCTCCTCAATCCCTTTCTCAGTTGCTATGTGAGCATATTTTCACTATATTTTCAACCTCTCTTGACTGTGTTTTCTTGCCCATGAGCCAATGTTAGAGTAAGGAAACTATATGATTTTCCATGCCAAATCTTCACCTGGTGTACTGTTGGTGTACCTCATTCAAGCTGCCACAGTTTTGGAGTCTAAGACAGATCCCTAAGTACCTGTTTAACAGTGCAGGAAGTACCTAAGTTTAGATACACACTCCAGTAACTGAACTGACAATTTTACATAGTGGGTATTTTTTCTCCATCTAGCATAGCTTGTTTTTTTGGGTTTTTTTTTTGTTGTTGTTGTTTTTTTTCTGATCATACCAATAGGCATTTCAAGGTAAATATCATATGTACCGTGCCACTTTATGCAAAGTTCATGTTTTAACTCATTAGGATTCACCATGATGCATGTCATAATTTTCCCTCCTTCTGTTTAAATTACTGTGAGGAAAGGAAAAGAAGGACATCTTTTCTCACTGCGCATTAACTTTCGTGTTTTTTTCAGACCTGGCATCTCGGCAAGCAAAGCAGCAGCAGAAGGGCTTCTTTTATTCTTCTGAGATCTTGAATGTCACGACAACTACTGTCCTCAGCAGAAAACACCAATCATTCTCCTATGCAGAAAAGTTTTGACATATGGGGCAAGATTGCCAGTGGTCATAGAGTTTGTGAAAGTATAAAATAGGAAAAAAGTCTGTTGGATGCTCAAGGGGACTCAACAGGATCCGCTCAATAGGATGCTCTGTTCAATGCACAACAGCAGCAAAAATAAGCAACTCTTCCTCTCCCCGCTGGTTTGAAGCTTTGAAACCTGAAGCTGGTTTGAGCCCCTGCACTGCTGGTCTCTGTACTGGGGTCGTTGCAGTTACCTTGTTTGGACGTTGCCAAAGCCTTCGGAAGCGTTCAGGTAGCCAAATGCCTGTCTCCCAGCTCCCGGTGTGAACCACTGTCTCCGCATACCTGCCGGCAGCACCTTTCTGCAGGCCTTACCTGGTGTAACGGTGATCTCAGTGGAAGGCATGAGTCACTTCCAGAATTTATGAATCACTGAGCCCAATCCAAAGGATGAAGTAACAGCATTCTGGAAGAATTACTGAGTGTAACAGAACACTATAATTTCATTGTTTTTAAATCCATCTGTAGGCTATTACAACAGAATACAATTATCAGTGTGTTCTGGGAAGTGGCTTTTAGGTTCTACAGAAAAAGTCCCAATTCTCCGTAAAATTCTGCAGACCTCTGATCTCTGCAAAGCCCTAAGTTCTTGGAGGTTATTTGCTACTTTCTGCAGGAGTCTTTCACAAGAAAGAATCGTACAAGAGTGATGAACTTGTATTCCTGCCAACTTAACTTTCAGTTGAGTTCCTCCTTCCTGCCGGTTGGTTTGTGTGATTTGAAGTCACTGGGAGAGTTTAATTTTGATTTAAGTGTAGGGCTTTTGGCTTTGGATTCTTGCATCTATTTCTGATGGAAAAACCTTGAACCATTTGACAGCTAACCTCTGAGTCTGGCCCACCATCTTAGCTGTTTGAGGGGCTTTTTATTTGCAAAGCCTAGCACGTGGGTTCCCTGTCTGTGTTCTAATTGAAGCTCTTCTTGAAAGATGATAAAAACAGACTGAAATAACAAAGCTACTTCTCGTGTTTTGCTTGCAGATGTGAGAACCAGCTAAACAAATGTCAGCTAGATTTAATGCAAAAAGAAAAACAGCCTTCTATCTTATGTGCCAAACTTCTCTTCAAATAACATTGAACCCCTGAAATTGCTGGTAGCTGTATTCTTTTACTGCTTAGAATAAGGGCAGGAGGGGAACGGGAACAGTTATTGTAATTGAGTGATGCAGGGAACAGCTCTGCTTTATTTGTAAAGAGTGATGAAATTAGATCTCTCAGCCTAGGAAGTCAGTTAGATCGTGCGTCCCCTCCTCAGACAAAAGGGAAGTGTGGGAGAGATCTGTTGATTCTCCTGCGTCCTGGTTGCCTCGCGAACCTCTTCGTTTCGGACATGCCGAGTGCGGTGGGACGCTGTGTTTCTGTTTCAGCAGACGAGGGGAAATGACGCGCCAAGGTGACAGTGCCAGAAGTGTGGTGAGGGGGGAAAAAAGAAGGGAAAAGAAAGCACCTCTCGAGACAGTACTTTTTAACTGCTCTCATGCCAGGCATTTAAGAAAGGTGAGAGTATAGCCTTGCTCTTCTCATTTGCAGTCCTTGCCCGAGAAGAATCTTTTTCAGGGAAAAATGAGCGAAACAAATTTCCGTGAGAGCAAACAGCGACCAGCAGTGAGGTTTCTGCAGCGTGCACGTGCCTGGATGTGCATGGAGGGGGCACGCTTTGAGAGGAAAAAGGTTCCTTTCAGTTTCCCCAGTTATTTATTACATGTCTCCAGGCTGCCTAACTGTACTCGGAGAGGTTATCAGTTCTAACAAAACAGTCATCAGGGGGCACTGAACATTTTGTTTTTCAATCAGATTTCCCAATGGCAAAATTTATTAATGTTTATTAACGGAAGAAAGTCAAAGTAAGGAAAGAAAATCACTCTGCAAGCTAACAAGGAAGAAAAATGACTGCTAGTTCTTAATAAACTATTAACTATTTATCCTAAGTATCTAACAATCCCTCTCCCTTATTCAGAGTAGCCTCTGTGATAAAGGTAGTATCCAGAAAAAGCTCAAAGATAGTAAAAATAAAGACTATTTTCTTTCAGCTAATCATATAGTCTAGAAAAGTAGATCATGTATCTAGGAATATTTTAGTGACACAGATGTATATCTCCTAACTGTCCGCGTCTGGCTTTGCTGCTAGACATGTCAGAGAAAGAGATAAGTCTTATCTTTTGAATATGTTTTACTGGAAAGTCTGCCATGATATGGGTTAGACTGCAGTTGTTGCTTGAGTTCAATTGCAGCTAAGTGCATGTGTGTCCAAATGGTAGTCCATGCCAGCGCTGGACTTGGCCTCCTGAGACTATTTTGATGTAGGGAGGACTGGAGGGCTGCCACATTTTCAAAGCCTCATATTCCGCTCTGTCACTCTTCTGTTGGTATCGATGGCTGTCAAGCAATTCAAACAGCACTTTCTGATCTGAGGTTCTGCTCTTAAGTGTCATGGTAGATTTATGGTTTTCTACATGCCATACTAAAAGGTTATATCCAGGGCATAATGTTCATTTGTAATCATCCAGAAATACAGGCACTGGGATTTCTTCACAGCTGCAATAACATTGCTTTTAAGATGTAATGTGTGGGACCACTCATCTAAGCTCCATAGATCATAGATAGTCCCCAGAACAGGATGCTAGATCAGATCCCTAATCTTGTCCTTTAGGTCTGCGTGTGCGCCAACTTTGGGAAAGCTCCCTGTGGGGCAGGCTGGGGGTGTGTGTCTGTGGAAAACAAGCCTCAGCTCACGTGGTCCTCCTCTCTTCGATCCTATCACCTTCATTCCTCAAGCTCTCTGGGGAATTGTTTGTTGCTGTGTCTCTGTCCTGTTCTTTGCATCTTGGTTTTGTGCTGTCTGAAACTTCTCATCCACCTAGTTGTGGCAATTCCCTGCCATCCCTCATGCAATCCCAGTAAAAATAACTTCAGAAGAAGCTCACTTCACTTAACAGACTGTCAATTCTGCTTGATGTTTAAGTTATTCTAAACAGGAGGAGGGTAAATGTGAAATCTGATTTAATAGGTTTCCTTCCCTCTTAGTTTTTAAACAAAGAGCAGTTTTTATGTTATGGGAAAAAGTCATAGGGAACAAAGATTGCAGTTTTCCATTGTGACTGAAAAGATTTTGCACAGCTTGTGGAGAAGCGACATAAGATAACAGAAACTGAGTATCAAAGCCAGTGAAAATGTCTGAATTTGTTTAAACTTCCCATGCCGGAAGGTCACACATTTAAGACAAACACTTGCTGACCCACTAGGTCACCCCACAGGATTCCATTCTGCAAATTTAGCTTTAAAATACTTCTGACTTATGTGACTGTTGTTGAAATTACATCCTAAGAGTTAAGCTGGACCTTCAGCTCCTAAGCATTGTTTAACTGGGTTTCCTGAATCCTGTGCTAGCCAAAACGTTTCTAATGGTAAGAAAACATGACTTTTTACATCAGAAAATGGGGGCAGAACTCTACACCGGATGCACTGATAGACCTCTTCCAGGTATGCTACTCGGAGCAAAATGTAATCTCTCATTTGGAAGTGTCTGAAACATAGAACGTGGTTAAGCACCGCGGTAGGAAACAGCGAATTAAGATTCCAGACGCTGAAGTGAGGAAAGAAACTGTCTTTATCTCCTTTCACAATTGTAAGTTAATGCTGTTTTGGGACAAGTTCTGCCAGTTTGGCTGTCTGGATTTGGAAATTTTGAAGCTTTCTGCTTTTCTGCTCATGATTCCTCCCTTCCTCCTTTATTCGTCCCTACTCGCCTCTCCATGCAGTTTGATTTCTCCAGGCTGGCCAGCAAAGCCACTTGAGACATCTCTCAGATGATCTCTGCCGTCAGCCCTTTGCCTAGCAGGAGTGAACCCATCATAAACTCAACACCATGAGGTTTGCAGTATGAATCCAAACTCTGTGGCTCTGGCCTCTTTCTAATGAATATGACAGCTGATTAATTTTACTCACATGTTCCAAAGTACCAATCTTTGTTTGGCTAGCAGCTAAAATATTTAACAGCTTGCAGAATGAAGACAATGCCAACTACATCTGCTTGTTTTAGCTGTATAGAAGGTATATAATTTCCAGGATAAGCATAGGCATGTATATGTGGAAAATACATTCTAAACCTCTGTTGAATAGCAATGTCCAAAAGTTAATGGCATGATCCTTTTACCTCAGTCAGTTCTAATCAAAACCATCCAAAGTACCCAAAAGAAACACTGTCTACTTCACTTCTACCTGAATGTTGGCAGGCTGCTTTATGTTATCCTCCATTCCTCTGTGAATGGCCTTTGAATCTGGGAAGCAGCGTGTGTTTGAGGAGTGCTTGGATCTGGAATGGCAGCACGTGGTCAGCTGCGTGTGCCAGCGCAAAGCTGAACGGACGAGGAATCTCGCACCAGACATGCGGGGAGATATTTTGTTTACGTTCACCAAAGAGAAGGAGGAAACGCTGAGGTTCTGTTAAGCTGCTGCCCGAGTTTTGAAAGGGAGCCATTCTTTGAAAGATGAAAAACAAACGTCAATGAACTCTAAAGGAATTAGATCATCTTGGCTGAGCTGAACCAAGGTTTACAGTGCAGATCCACATCTGCTCAGTGTACTCCAGGGAAGACAAATTGAACACAGTTCCTAGCGCAGCGTCTCACTGCGCAGACGCAAAGATAGGAGCAGTCCCGCTGTTTGCACCTGCTCACTCAAGGCCCGCGTGGCTGTTGTATCGTGGCGTACCAATGGGTGTGTGCTCGTGCGCATGACTCCCTAGTCTGGCAGCAAATTAATTCTCAGGTAGATTCCAGCAGTGTCTCGTGCTCTCTCCATCAAACCTCTCTACACATTGGCTTTTCCTTCCTGTTGCTTCCACCAGTAGCCAAGTTGCATGAACAACTTTGTGACTAAGCTAAGAAAATCCTTTCTTAGGAAGGCATGTGTGATTATCTCTGACTTGGGGATATTGCCTCAGTCACTTTTTGGAAGGGCTGAAGAAACTGGGCTAGACTGGAATTTCCAAATGTTTATTGAATGAATAGTCATTGCCAGCAAGATTACTGGGGACAAACATTATTGTGTCAGGGAGCAGCTGAGGGCCTAAAGGTTAGATCCACGCTGCCTCTAGAAGGATGAACTCCGAGCAATTAAATAGTACAGCAACTTTCCAAAGGCTCTTGTGCAAAACAAACCACTTGCCGCAACAGGGCTTCCTAGGGCAGTGATAGTCACCTTCCCTGCACAGTGACAGTCAGCTTGAGAGGGCTCTGGCTGCTTTCCCCTATGGAAGATGACTGCATTACACTCTCACCTCAGAACGAGTGCTGCTTCTATTGCCGAGGACCCTGAGCTGTGTGTTGTGTCTGGGAGGGTGACAAAAAACCCTAATGCTTTTGACCCAGAGGACAAAATACTCAAACTATTAGCCATGAGAGAGCCCAGCTATAGGAGACTCTCAGATACGGATTAAACTGGCAGTTTCATTTGAGTCCCTTTTTCAGTGGCTTAAGATTTTCTCCTAGAAGTGCTGTTTGGAAGTTACTGTTCCCAGTGCTTTATCTCTGGCCAGGAGTAAATGCGTGAGTAAAGTTGCAGCAAATACATTCTGATCTTTCCCAGAACCAGCAGTGTGAAAGGTCTGTGATAGGGAATAAGCCATGTTGTGTCTGGTCCGGTCACTCAGCCGTACATCTCAGATGAGGGAAAAATGATTCCAAAACAACATTTAATCTTCATGATCCCAAACTTCTGGAAATCTTAAACTCCTTCTGTTACAGCAGATTTCCATCCTGCTCTAGAGTAGAGTCTTGCGTATGTAAAGCCCTTGTCATTTGACACAGTTTTGGAAATAAAATGATGCAAAGTAGAGTTGGTGGCATGGTGCCTGTTACAATTTGATATGCAGATGGTAGCTTTGACTTTCCTTGCTTCTGAGAGTACTCAGAAACTTGATAATATCATTGCATTTTTGTTGTGCTTCATGTCATGGATATCCTATGTTAGTTCATTTAAAAGAAGGGGAAAAGAGGGGGAAGAAAAAAAAAAAAAGGCTTGATGCACAGTGGATTGCTGCATGTGACTGCATTAAGGCCTTATCCCCGAAGAAAATATTTCTTGGCAAGCACACTCATCAGCGGAGACTCCTAACCATGAACTATTTGGGAAGGGGTCGTTAGCAGCTTCTTAATTTGAAAAGATGCAGCGCCCTACCGCACGCATGGAAGAGGATTAACCTCCACAGTGACACTAATAACTATTTCCCTGTTACACATTATGGACTTTACTGTGGACTATTAATTTTGTATAATGGCTCTGTTGGTTGATTATCAAAGGCTGAATTGATTGCCCTCTAACATTCAAGCACCATAAGTACCCCCGGACTCAGCTGATGGCATTTCAGGAATAGCTAGACAGATCATACTTGAGCTGGCTGTTGTCCAACGATATCTCGGGGTTTTAGATATTGTTGCACGTCTCTCTAGCATCTGTCGGTCTGTTTTAACCTCACGAGCACTAACACAGTCCCTAATGGACTTTGAGAGCTCACAGAGTATTTCCTTTTTTGGGCTGAATTCTCTCTTTTAGCAAGGCTGTATAGATAGTGTCAGCATCTTAAGGCAGCATGGGTGTATCAGGACTCACCCAGCCTCACACTGACAGCTTTTTTCAGATATAAGTTCCCTGCTAAACTAAAACCAGGTACAGCTCAAAGAACTCTTAACTTTATTGTGTAAAGTTGCGCTAATTATAGCTGAACACTATATTTTATCATCTGCTCTTACAAATTGCTAGAAACACTCATTTCATTCGGAAGCTTGTCATCCAAAGTTTAGTCAAAAAGCAATTTATTTTGAAACAAATGCTTCCAGATGCTTTCCTGAAACGAAGCACCAGCTTTGATTAAAAACAAATAAATAGCTGAAACAACTGAATGAATTGTGTCTTGTGGCTGGTTCCTGCCACGATGTCTCCCCTCTCTTCCGAACACCAGCAGAAATAAACGGGGAGCAGACGTAAGAGTTTGTCTCGGCGCTGCGGGCCGCGGGAGGTGGCGGGGATGAGCTGAGGGAGCGGGGCTCGGGGAAGCGCTCCCTTCATCGGCCCCGAGCGCCGCAGCTGGAGGGAACGGCGCGGGATGCAGAGCATCCCGTTCTGCCTTCAGGCTCTGCTGCTGACCTTCCGCATCAAAGAAGGCAAAAGGGGCCCTCTGTGGCCATCCGGAGCGCGTGTGGTTCCCAGTGACCTGACAAGACCTATTCTGATGAGTGTGGCCTTCTTAAGAAGATGCTGGACCGAATGGTACTTTTCATAGTCCTTCCCACAACAGGCTTTTTTGTATTATTTTTTTTTTTCTCCCATGCATAAGTTAAATTGTTCACCCGGTTTGCAACAGTGGAGGAAGAGGATTCATTAACGGTCCTGCTTTGTTTTTTACACTTCCTGAAATCAGACAGATACCTCAGCGTGCTCAAAGAAGAGTTAAGCCTTGCTGCTTTTTCCTTTTCTCCCCAGCCATGCTTCTTTTTGCTTTTCTCCCCTTTCATACCCACCCTGCCCATGCATTCAGAGTACTCTCACCCACTTTCCCCCTTCTTGGAGCAAAAAGGCAAAGTTTGAGCCTGCAAATTTTGCTGAATGTAAAATTAAGTCCCTCGTGTGCAACAAGCAGCCGTGTGATATATAAATCACAAAATCATGGACCATGTAGGATGGTCTGAATCTGTAGTGGCTTTGGAGAGGGTGGCCAAGAGGTGTTTTAGTTGTCAGAAGGAGAGGAGCAGATGACTGTTGCTCCCCAAAGAAATCCATGTTACCAATTTGGCCAGGCGAAGGAGGTGGTAGCCAAGCTACGGCAGAGGAGGGCGGCACAGGCAGGAAAGGATTCAAGATCTTAGAGATAACCTGGCAAAGTTAAGATCTTTCCCTCCTACTAGTCTGTTTTATGGTCATTCATAGAAGTGAAAGTTTAAGAGCTAATGTGGGAATATGACGACTAAACTGTTTTCCTGTTCCTTTTCCTGCCCTGTAGATTATGGCTTAGGTACTGTAGCATTAGAAATCATTTGTGTACTTGTGTAAGGGCTGCCTTGAGGAGCGTTTCGTGTGTGAATGGATGTGACTGCTGCCACAGCAGGGGGGCGGAGCAGCAGTCCAAGAGGGACATTTCACTATCCGGGTGGAATTTTTTGCATAGGAAGTCTTTTTAGCTATCAAGGAAATCTGCATAAGAAAGTATACATTTCAGAATAGCATGTGTTATTTAGTTTTGTAACTAAATACTGCAGAAAATGTTGTGTTTAATGAGCACTTTAGGAAGAGGTTTAATTGCAGATGCCGGAGGTTTGCCATTGAAGTGGGGTCCTCCTTATACAACGTGTGTGCAAGTCGCCGGTGTCTCTCGCCTTGCTCCTTGAGAGATACAAAAATTTCACTGAATTTAGTTCAGTTAGTGCTCAGAAAACAAGTGCCAACAAGTCTTCATGTGCTTTACTCCTCCTACTTCTCTTTCTCTTTCTTCCTGAAAACGAACCAAGCCAAAAGCCCTTCCAGATGTTTTGTAACGATGTTTTTGTTTATAGGAAGCTCAGCAAGCCTCAACATCACCAGTAAACTGGGCAAGTGTTAAGAGTGTTGGCTGATGTTGGCATGAATTCCGTTGCTGCCCCTTAAGTCCCCATAAATGTCCTAGTTTTCCAAAGCCCCTGTGGCCCAAAGCTGCAACATATACCAAGAGTAGTCATGTGCTGCTTAGTATGTCTCGGAAGCAAGTAAATTTATTTGGGCACTCATTTCTTCAACGACAAATACCAGGTGAGCTTTTTTTTTTTTTTTTAAACACATTTTAGACATCCAGGACCTGCAGCCTAGGTGTCTGGGCGCAGTTTGGCTGTGTGCACAGCCAGATTAGACGTTTTCCCATGTACCTGTAAATTTACTGAACCGTGCAAAAGCCTCCATGGCGTTTTGTGTTGAGATACTATGTTTGAAAGGGAATATTTTCTCCCGAATCAGCTTTGTAGAAAAACAAAATAGTTTCTTCCTTTTTTTTTTTTTTTTTTTTTTTTTTTTTTTTTTTTTTTTGGAGCAGCCTGGAGGGAAAGGAATGAGAATCTGGCAAGTGCACAGAAAAGGGTGGAGTGTTGTGTAGAGGAGGAGGCTAAAATGGAAAAATTGACTCCCTCAAATTGAAATGATTCCATTATCATTTGGATGTGATATGACCCAATAAATTCCTTCTGTTTTTATAACCCTGGGAATTGTTAATTTTCTCACTGTGAAGGAGACAATTCTAAGACAGAATTCCCTGAAAAGCCTAGAAAGACTTTGGAGTAAATGTAGGCAAACCACAAGCTTGTTGGAGGGAAGAAATCAATAAACAGATTTCTCAGCTTTCCTTTCTGGAGAAAGAGTCCTTCAGAGGGTCTGTTTTTGCTATGGCATGAGTCAAAGAAGGAACACTTAGTACTGTCAATTTTTGTAGTGATCCATATTGATAGCCCTCCCTCTTCTGACCATTATTGCTTCTGTAACCATAAGAGTGTAAGAAGTGTGTAAGAAAGAAATTACAATCCCCATTCTTATCTACCCAGGAGACCTGTCTTTCTTCACAGGGAGAGTGGATGGGAGCCCAGGTCCATGCAAACTGGAGATACGGCCACTGGAGTTATGACCGCAGTTGGAAAAGAGCAGGAGATGCCCTCTCTACAGTAAGTTCTCCTTGTGCAGACATTCTTGCCTACTATGGATTTGGGGTCAGGGTGCTATGGGACCAGGCTGGCAGTGACTAGGTTTGTTCTGTTTCTTGGGACTCTTCTAGCAGTGCTGGTTTTGTCAACGGTGCTGACTGCCTCCCTTATTAGTTCTTCCCACTGGGACTTCTGAGACAGCTGCCGCTGCCAAACTCAAAATAATGTAAAATACGTGAGCACCGTGTACTTCCTTAGGTCCAAGAGCCTCAAGAGTAATCTTTTAATACTCCATGTATGATTATTTTCATTCTTTTAAAATAGAGTGAAATTCAAATCTTCAGAGTGGGAAAATTTTGTAATTAAGCTTTGAAGTGGAGAAGAAATGAGAAGCTAGGGAGCACAAGTTTGTCAGTGCAAGCCCCCTAATATGGAACACATGAGCAAATGATCAACTGCTTGGCCCAAGACATCATGTAGCATTTGGATGTGGCCAAGCTCTAAGCATTCTCATAAAATGTTCTTAGTGGGCCAATTGGACTATTATAGCTTAGGAGGGGAGAGAGACGTTCTAGTTTTGGCCAATGTTTCTGATCAGTCCATGAGAAAATACAGTTTCTCCTTGTTCTTCAGTTGACACCTCTGGTCTGCTGTGTCGAAAAAACTTTACACAGGTGAAAGACACAATAATGATTCTCATTCTCAGTACCTATGTGTAGTGCCAATAGTTTCTCTGGGTACAATATTTCAGTTCTGGCTTCTCTTGTGTTGATGTCTGTCGTAAGTCATAGGCCAGACACGTGTTGAGAACCCTAAGCAGTAGTTGCTAACGCAGCCGGTTATGCAAAATGTGTAAACAAAGCTGCAAACAAAACGGTGGAACGAATTACTGGAAACAGCTCCTAATATTAGCCAATCTTAGTCACGTATGCATGCAAACCAGATATCGTTATGGGGTTCAGTAAACACTCCCATACACAATGCTAATCTTTACATCTTGTTTATATGAAATATATAAATGATAATGAAAACTGTCGACTTCCTCTTGTCTTATTGTGCCACGGAGGGTATGACTGGTGCAGTAGAGAAAATAACCAGTTGGCGCCCTGACACTGCAAACTGGCAAATGACATGTGATTTTCTGCTAATAAAATGAGGCCCAAGGAATGGTAGGAGCCAAAGAAGAGCTGGCAAGGACAGTATCTCCTTTGGGACTCTAGGAGTGCATCTGCCATTGTGACTTGGGCTTCTGAACACAGAGCTTTGCTTTAAAACTTTAATACCGTAAACTTTAATACCGTTGACTTAAAGTACTCTATACAGGCTTGTTCCCTTCTGAAACAGTCAGTTCAGCAAACCTCTCACCTCTGGAAGCGTGGAAGAGTTAAGACATTTGAGATTCAGATCTCCGAATAGCAGGCGGAAACACCACTGTCGTACATGCCATATTTTTATTTCTGCTGTTGCCTTTTCCTGGAGCTAGCAGTAGCCAGTGACAACTTTCGGAGGACACAGTTAAGGTGAGATAAGCAAAGATGTGGCTATGATGGATGTTTCTGTGCCAGATGGGAGAGCCGTGCTGTCCCACCTGACCATGTGTGAACAACAAGCCCACGTATGGAGGAGCTCCAGCCATGCCTTTTCGCAGGACCGTGGTGGGAGCATCTTCCACCACCCTTCTCGCCATGGGGAGTGGTAGCAGCAAAATGGGAAACAAGTGTACCCAGTAGGAACGGTGAGTGACAGGATTATGTTAGATTACTTTAAGAGGGTGAATGTGTCTGAAAAGGAAAGTATTTATAATGTGGGAGATAGGAGATCTGGTTATGTAGCAGTCCATGATATATGAAAGAGGACATAGTTGCTATCCCCTCATGTAAGAAGGCAGAGTGAAAACTGTGTGTGTTAGGACTGTACTGGTGCATCACTCAACAGGCCAACTTAGTTCTCTGTCTCTCTCTATATATGTGTCTGTGTGTGTGTATTTTTTCGGAAACTTGACATTAGCCAAATGAGATTATCTAGAAGAGCACAGATGGGAATGGGAGCTTCAATTTTGCATTAATACATCATTTCTCATGGAAGTTAGTAGTTTTCTTTCCACCAGGAAAGTTAATTTGCAGAATTATAGCTGCTTACTGAGCCAGTTGCAGTTATTGCAGCTAAAATGCTACTACAGTTATAAAATACATTGCTTTCCTTTGCTTCTACATGCCTCTCCTCTCTATTCCCTACATTTTGGCATCAAAGTGCTACTTTGAAGCATTCAGTGTGTATCACCGAGAACTTGCTAACTGAGAGAAATCACTGCACTGGGCTGTATCCCAGAGCTTGGCCTTAGAGTGGTTCCAGAGACTCAAAACACGGGAGAGCCTCCTTCTCTGCTTCTCAGCTTCCACTTCCATTTGTCCAACCTGTTAATCTGTTAGTATTTTAGAAGTTGTTCTCAGATGAGATGCTGTTGATATCTTCTTGATGTCTTCTACTTTAAGATATGCTGAGTGGCAGCACATCTTTGTTTAGATAACCCAAAAAAGAGCATTTATCCAGACCTCAACATGTTGCCTTATATCCTAAATAAAGTATTCACCTTATTTAGGGATGTGAATATTCAGAGAATACCCCATCTCTCCATCTCCACTTTCTCCCTTAACTTGATGATCTCTCACTTCCAGACCTGCTCCTCTTCAGTCATCCCCTGTCAGAAATCCTTTCTTAACTCCCATGTCCTTTTGCCTCCTGCCTCTCCCAGCAAGCAGCCAGATATTTACTTTATTTGTCTCTTTATAGCTTGAACAACTTTTAATTTTTTTTTTTATCAGCCTTAGATTCTATTTCTCCAAATAAAATGACAGATAGCAGATTTTGTGTTTGTTTATTTACTGCACTTTCTGCCGAGAGTGAGATTTGCAGTGGCACAGGTGGGTACAGGTCAAGTTCAAGAGCTACTGCCTGTCGCACTGAGGTGCCAGCTTACATGCAAAACTGGTAGGATAAATGTTAGCAACTTAGGTGTGCATGTGTCTTATAATTTGTTTGTTTGGTGAGTGTTGACCAGGTGCCCATTTAGGGTGCTGATCTCTAGGTTGTTCATTTTGAATACTCCTTTCAACACTCCCTCACCAAAAGGGAGATGTGTGACAAACTTGGGAAGAGGAGTCAAGCCATTAGGATGGTTGGAACAGGTTTGTCTCTGTGGCTTGAGCTGATAAATGTTTTTAGAAAGTGATAACCTTAAATAAAGCTCTTCTGTGTTTTGGGGAGAGGAAAGCTGTACGTCCTTCAGCTGTGTGTCTGGTTCAAGTGACCACAAAACCACATTGTTCAGGATATCTTGTCTTGCCTGTATCCCCGTAAGGCAAGAAAAGTGTCAGGACAGTCTGGGTAAGTGAACAGTTTTCACAGAACTAGGAATATTATTCTAATCGCATGAAAGTTGCATCTGAGAAGCCAAAAAATTCTCATTTTTCTCTCCCAGTAAATCTAAGGAGCAAAGCTCTTCCATCATCCACCCCCATGGTGGATTTTGCTGTCACTTTTTTGGCCTCTGTGACTGCAAGGACAGAGTTGGTAGGAGGCTTCCTAGTCACGGACTTCATGAGACCATTTGAAACCCTAAGAAAGTGGCCTCTTTTTCTTCTTGCGTGTTTAAAGATGAATTACTTGGCACACAGAACATGAATACTTCATAGGCTAGGCTGCCTGCTAGCAAGTTTTGGAGTGAAGTTTTGGTGATGTGTTTTGCCTATAGAGCTCTCTGACTTTCTGTGGCCTGAGACACTCTCCTTGGTCAACTGTCATGTTGCCCAAACTGAGATTAGTAGAGGTGACTCGGGTCCGACCACCTCCATGTATGTTAAATATATGGGGAGGCTCTTCTCAACTCTGGAATGCACTTTCCTCCTTTGGCAACTTGATCCTGGATTTGTTAATCTGCAAAGAACGCTGCAAAGCCTCACTTTGCCAGTAGACCTATAAAGAGACTTGGATTTGTAGGGAAAAATGTTAGTTTACTCCTGCTTCCCCAGGGATAGTAACAGAATAGAATGCCTGTGCATCTGTGTGGAAAGGTAGAAACTGGAAGAACAACACCAAAAAATGATTATCTGGATAGTTGTTCTGAAAACTCTTTTATTTTTCTAAGGAGGTGTAGGAGGTAGTAATTTTAGAAGTGCCAAGAATTATGGGTGGGTAGCAGAGAAAACTATGAGCAAAAAAAAAATAAACCAGCAGAAAGGCATTTTATAAATAACAGGCATAATGCATTGACGAATAACTTGCAAAATGTGTTTAGTTTAAGTTCAGTCATGTTAAGAAAGTAATTATTTCAGTGATTTGGGAGCTGATGAATTAGGAGAGCTCACCAGACTAATGTCCTGTGAGCCAAGTGGCTGACAGGTGAAAAGATGAGGTGAAAGAGTTGCCTGCTGCAACTACAGAGTGACTCCCGATTGAAACAGTATTTGAAATGCAGGAAGTTTTATTTGGCTGGTTTGCATGGCTGCGCTTTGTCAACTGTGCAAGCTTGGTCAAGATGAGTATCTACACATGGACAGAATTTCAGAGATCGTGTTCCTTCTTTTAATGAAGGCTGTATCTCTGTTTCTGGTAAAATGCTGACAACAAACACCGTAGGGAGCAAAGCCAAGGAGCTGTCAAGTGTTAGGTGACCTGAGATGAGGGAGCTGGGCTCAGCAACGCCTGGAGCAGCTTGCTTAAAGATGAGAGAGCTCGCAGTTGTGTCTCTACCATAGTTGTCAAAAGTGCCTTACACAAAGCCTCCCAAATCGGTGGTCTTCTGAAAAAACTGCTTTTTTTAAAAAAAAAAAAAAAAAAAAAAAACCCAGCATTTTCTTTTTTGCCAGAGCTGCTTTCTGTCCGGTCTGTTGACTGTCCTGATGAGCAATGCTGAGGCTGCTTCTGGCGCTCGGCAGCTCTCCCGCCAACGCCTTGGCCACCGCGGCTTCCCCCGTCCCATGCGGCAAGCGTGCAGAAGCAGCGACAGCACGCGAGGGCTGCCGCGGCCGGCGCCCGCGCGGCAGCGCCGCGGGACAGGTGGCCAGGCAGAAGGACGTGGCTGTTGGGCGGCTGTTCAGAGAGCTGGCAGGCACGCGGGAGGGCGGCGCGCAAACCCTGTTGCCTCAGAATTACAGGGTCCCGGCACGTTATTTTTACGGCCACTTTTCAGCACCGCAGCTTTCTTGCTTCACTGTTCTTGGCCTACAGATTTATTAAGTCTGATGTTCTGCTTTGTTTCTCGTTAAGGCAGATGGAGAGAATGCACCTGCCCGAACTGCCAGGTATGAGGGAGGCTCAAAATATAGTTGGGGAGCGCCCGGATCATGGGCATCCGTGCATAACCCCCAAATGTAAACACGAGGTACTGGGCGCTGTGCATGAAACAGCAGCCCTCCCTTCAGGGCTGTCAGCGTCGTTCCAATCCTGTCAGCGTCTTCAGAAACCAGAGCCATCACAAATGCCCCATTAGTCAAGGGTTAGCTGGTCCCACAGCTGTCACTGTTAGCGCCCTGCCCTGGGCTCCGTCTGCAAAGGACCCGGTTGCCAGCACGGGTGCTTTGTGAGGAAAGGGCCAGTGGGGTGGCTGGACCATCTGCTTATTTTCAAAGGACCGAGTCTGGGCCAGAAAGTAATTAAGAGCACGTCACAGGGAAGATGTAGCAATGGGCCATTTTGTCTGCAGAGAGAACGGCTCAAACTGTGCTTGTAGTTGCAATTGCTTGTGAGGCACTCTGTCTTCGGTGACATTGACCCGGAGTTACGGTGGGCTAAAAAAAGGCAGATGTAACTTCAATTTATGCAGTATTCTGTGGTCATTCTGAAAATAGTCGTTTCTGCATATCTACATCAAGTTATGCCATACTTATGGCATAACAAAAATCAAATACAAATACATACTTATATTATATTGACATAAAAGTTAAGGCCCAGATTTTCAAAACATAATGCCAAAAAATCAGTATCATAAAATAGCAACCAGACTTTCAAAAAAGAGGGAGCTACTCACTCAAGTCAGTGGATGAGCTTTGCTCCCTGATTTAGTGCTCTGATTTAAATACTGAAAAATACTTTTTTTTTTTCAATTTCGACCTGTATTTCAGTGTTTTGCAGGAGAGAATGCACCCAGTCAATGAAATTTATAATCCTGTAGTTCATACCTCTCTTGAAACTATGGGAAATCTTGAATAATAATTTAAGCCACCAAATACTGTATTTAGACTTTTCTCATGGCTGTTGTACTCATAACGAAAAGAAGAAAACAAACCTTTGGTGAATATTGTTTTATTAAATATTATGTTTCAATTCTTCTGGTTAAGGTCAATTCCTTTCAAAAACGTAAACATTTGATTTTTTGACAAAAATATATGTGTATTTGAAGTTTAAATTTAGAGGCATTTAATGTTAAGAACCCTAAAACCCCATAATTTTATTTTTACTGAATTCTTCATAGGACATCAGGTTGTATGATGGGCTCTAATCCGCATGTGTCCATTTGCCTGATTTCTAAAAAGATAACAGAAATAAATAAACTTTTATGCTGTACACTGTTTGTTCTGTGTATGTATTTTTTTCTGCTATCCCATATAAAATACAATCAGATTACTATCCATATTCTCCTGAATTCTGATTTCTTGTAAGTCTGAACTGAAGACAGTAGACAGTACTTTGTTTTGCGTTGCTATAAATTTTGACATTTGTCTAAGGGGATAATTCATGTAGAGCTGTAGGACTGTTGTTTGAATTCCAGCACGAAAAATGTCTTGTTTTGAAAGAAAGGCTTGTTTAAAATCACAAATCTCATATGAGAAGCCAGATAATAAAGCCAAAAAAGGGAACAAAAACAATTCTTACAAGGCGGACCTCTAAGCTTTTAGTTGCCTGATGTACGAGCTGTCAGAAATCCAAAGTTCACCATGTGCAGGGAAATGTTTTGCAGAATCCCTAAGTTAGGGCTGTCTTGGCAGGATATATTTCCTGAGAAGCATTCTGAAATTTTTCATTACTTACCATTGCAAAAAGCGTCCAAAATGGTACCTATCAGAAGCAGAGCAAGAATGCCATTTTAGGGATTATTTTGAATTTGCTTGTGGTGTAATCAGTACTTCCTCACCATTTCTAGAACTAATAAGATGTGTTTCCTTTTGCTTCAGCTACCCTAGGTGAACTTACTAAGCGTTATGTGTCAAAATTATTGAGTATTTAGGAACTGATACTTTCTTTATCATTACAGAAATGCCACCCACTGAGGGAAGAATACCTGCACGGATGGGCCATCGGTGCTAGTTATTCGGTGTAGTAGTCTAGGATCTAGAAGGACTGACTTAAAGTGATGTGAGAAGTACAGCAGGTTTGAAGTCCAAAAGGGTGTTATTAGTAGATTTTATTTGCATGGTAGATTCAACCCCAGTCAAACAGGATCACAACCAGCTGTTCACAAATGAGAAACGTGGGGAGCAGGGACTGCCAAGAGAAAGGCTCAGCTGACGTCTTTGCAGGATGAGGGCAAGAGCACAGATAGGACAGTAATAGGAGGAATCAGAAGTAAGACTTGAGGATGAGGAAGGTCAGATTACCCTTTTCTCCTCCACCACTATTTCCTCCAAATACGTCCTGTAAGCTGCTGAGAGTGCCCTGCAGCCTCCTGGTAGCTTGACTTCAGCAAACATAAAAGTTCAAAGCGAAAGGTGTCTAGCACCTGCCTGATAATGAAAGAAGAGCTTGAGTGACAGGTCTCATGGACTCCCTGAACTGCATATGATCTTCCCACTGGATTAAGAAGTTTTACGTTTTCCAGCTGTCAGGTAAGCGCAAAGCTCATTTTTAAGAAATGGGAATATGGTTGTAGTGAGTACAAGCTAGTTGCTAGTAATAGCAAGTTAACCTAGTGGCTTGCTTTCATCCCTAACATGGAGTGAATTCTTTAGTATAAACTGGGGCTAGAAGTGATGTCGTGTAGCATCCTCAAGGTTGTAGGTACAGTTATATCCTCTCTTCTAGGGAATCCTAGATCAAGCTACATCTTAAAATAATTAGAGTTCCTGCACTTACTCCTTCTAGTGGCATCAATGTTCCAGAACCTCTCTGCTCAAGTGTTTAGAAACATCCGTATTTCCCAGCTGACATGTCTTTACGGCTCATTTTTACCCAGTCCGCATTGAGTGTCCAGGGAAAATCCAGGACACACAGTATATTCAGTGCCTGAGATGGACTGTAATTGCACTGAAAGAGCTGCCAGGGAGCTCTGTTCAATGGACGGAGGCGTTTGCAGAAGGGTGGTGCCCTTGCAGTTGTGAAAGAAATATTTCTCCATATTATCAAAGCATAAGTCTGTAGCTCAGCTGGTCCCAGTGGATGGTGAGGGTAGGAAAGATTCTCATCTTCTAAGCCAAACCTATAAAACTTCCAAATATCTTTTGCCTCTTGAGCTCCAGTAACAATAGGCTTCCTTTTCTCAGCTTCAGCCCTGTTCACTGAAACGAGAAGTATTAGTTCCCAGGGGGAAGATCTAAGGCTAAGCAAAACAAGCTGCACACAATTATTGCTTTCTGAAAAGCAGGAGGAGCTGGGCCAGTGCAAATGGTAAGGTTCAGTCCCCGATAAGATTTCTTTAGAGCGGCACTGAAGGGCGAATTGCATAGTCCTAGCTTAGCCAAGCATCTCCAAGTCACATTCTGACCAGAAAAAGACTGAACGATATAGCCTGAACTAGAGTTGTTTCCTCAATCCCCCCCGCCAAAAATGCTTTAAAATGTAGCATTTTCTAGAGTGTCTCATTTTGCTGTAACATGACCAGTTACTGGAGTGGGCTTTTCTGAGGATAAGTAACATGCAGCAGGTCAGTGGTGTTTGAGGATCAAGTGACACTGCACACAACAGCGTTCCTCCCTGCGCTAGCAGCACTTGCCGGTCCTTCCATCATGTACAAGTTTTGCATCTCTTCCACCATTCCCGCTACGGCTCCCTGCCCTGTCTGCAAAGACCAGGTATGTCCCCTTCAATCTGTCTAGAAGATTATGATGACAGATGCTTCAAGAAGTCTTGGCTTGCCCTTCCTGTGGAGCCGTGTGCTTTTCATTGAAGGCGAGGTTCTCCGATGGCCTTCTAGGGGCTTGAGTTGTCAGCATCCGAGGCAGTGGCGAGGGGTTACCTCGGAAGCTCTTCTGAAGTGCGGTTAACACGACGATTGTTTTCCCTGCCTGTCAAGGTAGCGCAGCCGTCGGAGTGGGCAGCAGATGAGCTTCCAGCTGGAGCGGGCCTGCACGCGCGCAGGTGTAGCTGTCAGCAGCTGAGCTAACGTTGTTGGCAAGAAAACACAGCCCCTGTGCTCAGAGGTGTGGAGCTGCAAAGCTAAGAGGCACTGGAGGTGGGGGCAGCTTGCCACCCACCTTAGGTAATGCTTTTGCGCACAGTGGGAGCTTGGTATGCTCCTGTCAGATACACTCCTCACCATTTTCGAGGATGGTTCCTAATCTCTGTGTCCTGGTAACTGTCTTCCTTCCCTCTGGGCATCCAGGCAGCAGCAGTGACTCCAAGCCACAAGCTGTATCATTCCCTCGGGTGCTCACACTTTTTCTTGCTCTCTTATACCTGTTCTTTCCATTTGTCTCTGCAGGTGTAGTTTCAAGGTGTCCAAACTGTCTATGAGCTGGGATTCGTCTGGGAGCACCTCTTTACTTGTTCTGCCACAGCAGTGGAGCTACCCATTTTAGACATTTGTGTGTTTTCCTCTGTTCTGCTGCCAGCATGGCTTCATTTTTGGAGCAGGTTTAGCACTTGATGAGCCTTTCAGGCATTGACTGTGAGTTTTAAACCCCGGTGAAAGGCATTCTTGATCTTGTCTACTTCAGTCCTATTCTTCATCCAAACTTTGTGTTGATGATGATGGTTTTGGCTCTCTGTTGCTATATGGCTTAGAATGGCTGGATTTTCTCAAGCATGAGGCTGTCCTACTCGGTATTAAGGTCTTTATGGGTTTAAGAATTTCTGTCCAAACCATTGTGCTTTGGGTATAATCACTTTGAGTTAAAGAAAGGCAAGGGGGAGACCTCCTTGAAGGGCCTAGCACTGTTAGTGTTTAAAGTTAAATCATGCAACTCTACAATTGTCAAAACACACATCTCTGTTTATTGAGCATCTTACGTCTTTAGTGCCATTTTAAAAGGCCTCTTCTTCTTCCAGTTAAGTTGCCAGGGATAATTTCAACACACATTCAGAGTCCTAGATGAAAATAGTTCTGATGAGTAATGCTCCTAGGAGAGGCTATGGTGGACAGCAAGTTATACTTCAAGTTAGACTATAAACTTCATGTAGCTTGCAGGTTCCTGTTTGCAATGTTACTTACTGCTTTTCATCTTAATTGTGGCAGCTTTTTTCTTCCCTGAATTTTTGTTAGGATAGCTACTAGATGCACACTCTGAAAATGTAATACAAAATGTCTGGTGTAAAGGAAACACTAACACGATAACCTAACTGCCTACTCTGTATTCAAAACACAACACATTTGGATAAAAATTTGTTGCGGCTTAGTGAAGCAGTAGCTCACAAGAAAATAAAATATTTTATAAGAGGGATCTAGAGAGCCTGAGAAAAGATTACATGGCATGACACGCAACTGCTAGTGATAACTGTGTCTTTCAGTTTCATACTGAGCTTCAAGGCAAATAGTCAATCCCTTTCAGCAAAAAGCAGCATGGTTATCCAACAAGTGCTGGCCTTGGAGCATACTTTCATTTATAGCAAGTGTTGTTATATTTTATTACTATTATGTGATTGTATGACTTAGAATTATGTGTTTATTTCTAAGTACTGCAGTAACTGTGGTTTCAGAAATGTTTGGTTATTTTCGTGAATAGTTGCAGCAACGATTCCATCTGTCCGATCCATTTCTATTTCTGTCCCACAACAGGGAGTAGGGACTTCTTCCCCACCCCAAAGATCCTCGAACCTCTGACATGGATAAAAATATTCACCTGTGTTCTGTGAGACATAGGCTCATGATTTGTGATGGAGAAGAAACCGCACGTGGTTCTTAAACATGGCAAAGACAATCTCTAACTATTGAATTCCTGCTTGAAACGGGACCAGGAGCACCGCCATTCCCACCATGTCGTCTTCTGCCTCTAGCTGGGCTTAGTCAGCGTGAGCCATGAGGGCGACAGAAGCAAGAGGTGACCAGGTAAGAGGCGGCGATGGGCATGGGCGTGAGCAGAGGCGCGAGCTGGTTTTTGACGTCAGGCCCCCAGCGTGAGGCAGGTGAGGTGGCCTCAGTGGCTCTGTGGGTTACCTGGTGTCAGCTGAGCTGAAGTAGCTGATTCACTGCAAAATGCAGGATAAAAAGCATTATGTCTCCTTTGCTTTGGCAAGGATCATGTGCCCACTGCCAAGACAGCGCGAATAAACGGAGATTCAACTCCAGCAAGCATCTTCTCCCTCACTTTACTGAAAAAGAAACTGTCTGACCCAAAGTTCCTAATTGCATCACATATTCAGTGGATTATCCTGGGCTTACAGACAAATACTAAAGATTCCATACATGTACTCCCTTAAAATTTGACATGTGGGGACTTACTACTGTGTAGAGATATTACTTTTCCCCTGTCTTAAGGAATTCAGATTTTTGCCTTCTGTTTTATTTTTACTTTTTTAAGTTCTTGCCAATAAAATATATACTGCCTATTAATTTAAACTTACAGGATGTACTTAGACTAAAACCAGAGCACTTAGCCTTTTATTCTATATAATTGAAAAAGAATTTCCAAGCACCACAGCAGATCTCAGCTTCCTGTGCTCTGTTCCTGTACTGCTAAGGCCACAATTTTCCCCTGTCACTCCCTGCGTTGCAGCAATAAAGCTATTTGTGAGGCTAGGCCTTGAACCAAATCATAAATTGATTAAAAACAAAACAAAACAAACAAACAAACAAACAAAAAAAAAACCCACCCACCAAGACCCACCATTTTTTGCTTCCTGGAACTACAGAGAGATTTCTGTACGAAATGAATGTCCCATGGGCAGTAGAGTTGGTTCAATTCAGAGATATTTTACCAGCACCCCAGACTCACTTTGCATGGAACCCAAGAAGAAACCAAGCATTCAAGGAGTGAGGCAACAAAGAATTAGGAAGGAGGTCAAAAAATCTGAAACGAAATGTGGGAAAATGATCAAAGTGTGCACCCAGGGAAGATGGATGGAGCCCGCCTAAAAGAGCTGTGCAATTCTTCAGGGACTTGCTGGAGTTCTCACTGGATCTGTGTTGCAATTGCTGTCATGGTTCATACTTTATAAATCCATAGCTTGCTCTAACTTGTAGCGGTGTGAACCTGATGAACTGCTACTTGGGTCATTTGATATATGTTTTAGTAGTCTAAACTTAGTCTTCTCCCAATTAAATACAGATAAAAAGCAACATTCTGTACTTTTCTGCTGTAATCTCATCAGTCTAAAGATCAGCACTTCTGCTTAATGAACACAGAGAATATGCTTAAAGGGATTAATAGGATTAAATGCATAGGTTTCTATAGAAATATTTTTTTAAAAAACTTGTGGAATGTGGTAGAAAATGATGTTGATTCAGCATGTTGGTAACCATCAAGGAGACCCAGTGAGAAGGGCTAGCTGCGTTCTAGGGGATTTTTCCAAAGGGAAGTTTTCTGGGTCACCTTTCTCTATCAGAGCTCTGGTCTCTCCCACTCTCACTGTTGTTGGAATGGTTCTCATTCCCAGATCTCTGGATGTGTTTGATTTAGGTCCCAGCTCCAACTTCACAGCTGCTACTCGAATAAAAATAAGGTCCTTTTGAGGTTTGGAGTGCCTTCTCTGTCCCCCTCGTTGAGGCCATGAAGGCCTCCAAGAAAACTAGGAGGTTTGCCAAAGAATGCAGGGTCAGAGGGAGTCCCCCAAACCATGGCCTCCCTAGCAGAAGCAGCAAGCTTGGCAAGTGCAGCTCGGTAGTCCTGGGAAGCAGAGTCATCACTTTATTCAGAGCAGCACCGTGATTCATTTTCGCCTAGGTAGGACCTGATAACGTGTCTTAAGTCCAGCGAGCAGCCCCACCTCTGCAGGGTCCGAATAGCTCACAGCCTGAAAAATCCCGTGCGCAGCATCCTGTGGAAGGCAGCCCCCTGTCATCCTCTGGAGACTCCTTTATGATCTAAGAGGCATCGTTGCTCCTTTCAGGCAACGTTTTAGTTTCATCTGTTGCTGCTAGCCCTCTCCTATCTTACTCTCTTGACTGGCTCCTCCTGTAGACCAATTACCCGCTGATTCATCATTTAGCTGAATTACATATATAGCTTATTTTTCCACTAAGCAAAATGCTCACCTATTTGATCATTTTGGGTGGGTCTTTTATGGTTTGCAGCATGAGAAAGCAGAGTATCTAAATACTGTAATAATTAGCAGTCCCACATTTTGTGTATAATAATTGCACTGGAACAAGAGGCTCACAGAATGACGTGTATCTTGGAATATTTATAACATTAAGACAATAAGATGTTTCTAGCTTAAAAATAAAATCCGTCTGCTGACACCACTAACTTCTCATTTCGCTGTACCTAACCAGAAATGACCATACTGAAATAATATATAAACCTTGATGAGGAATCCACATAAAGGGAGTGAGATCACTGGAAATACGGCCTAGATTCAGTCAGAACCTGGCCCCAGTTTGAACTGGTAGACTATGAGCATCATGTACTATTCTCTACATGTAAATTACTGCATACAAAGAGCAAATTTTATCTTCCTTCCATGAAGTTTTCTTTTTTGTGCTGTTGCTCATTTTTAGATTTCCTCTGGATGTTGTTGCTAACAACGAAGGGAATTGCTTACAAGAAAGCTTGTGGAGAAATGTTAATGTTTGACAGCAGTGTTAAAAGCTGAGCAAGATGTCAGGTGGTAAACTGTGAGAAACAAGAAGTGACCTATATCCCCCAAGTCTACAGGATTAAATGCTGTGGATTTACATGCATGACTCCTGGCTTTGCCAACTCAGACATTTGTTTGGAAGTCATGACAATCCAAATAGTTCCTTTCTGTCTTCATTGCTCCTGGTTCCCACATTCTCCTTCCTCCCCCAACATGCACACACTTGTCTTCTCAGTTGTAAACCAGACCAGCCCTAACTGAGAGAGGGGCTAAAATTAACACTTTTTGCATTCTTTTGCAGTGCTCTTTTTACCTGAGGTTGGGTACCTGATCCAACCTGTGATGCTGACCCACGCACCGTTGTGCCAGGGAGCGTGGGGATGCAGAGCAAGTCTGGGCACTCGCAGCTCACAGAGGCACCCACGGGAGACGTCTGTGAAACGGTGGTCCGTGTCATCACCTATCGTTGCACAAGTTATTTTGCATTCTGTCCCTGTTTTACCCATCCCTAAAGTGTGAGAAATCTGTATAGGACCATCCACCTCACAGAGATATTTGGCGGGTTAATTAGCTAAGATGTCTCAGCCTGATACTTGTCTTCTAAAACTTGCTTGAGCCTCAAGAGTCCCAAAATAAGGCTCCAAACTTAAGAAGGGTAGCATATTCAACAGTGTCTGTGTTGAAATTGGTGGATTTACATTTGCTTCTAGAAGCATGGATTTGGCCAAAAAAACCTTCAGTTCGTGGTTGTTTTAGCTTTAAGGGATAGTATTTACTGTCACTGCCTTGTGTTTCTGTAGTTGTTTAAAGGGATAAAAGAAAAATGGAAAAAGTATCCTGCAGGAGCTTTTTAATGAAGAAATGTAAACCTCCTCAAAATGAATTAGCCCAGTGTAACATAAGCATTTAAAATTTCAGTGAAATACAAAGATTTTGGCATGCCATCTGGAAGAACAACATTACTGTTAATGCCTTTCATCCAGCTCAGAAAAGTATGCTCCATTATATGCTGTTTACTGATGCCCAGAACACCCTCCCTGAGAAATGAACTTTTCCATCTCTAATGAGCACAGTGGTCAGAACAGCTCCAGTACACTCTTTGTTCCCAGGTTCCTGCTCCTTACTGCATCCAAACTTAATAAAGGTGTTAATTAATGGGAATTAAATCCAAGTGAAGTTAATACCTCAGCTGTCTCTCCTTCACAATGTATAGTTGGATTAATTTGGGAGAGCATTGTCTTTTTTCATCCTTATTGCACTGTTTATCAGCTAATTGGGCCACGTTCATACTTGTAGGCAGAGACCAAGAATGGAAGCATGATCTTCAAGGTGCTTGAGAAATTTAAGATCACAAGACTGTTCCTGTTTTCCATTTCCAACCCTGCTACAAGACCCATGAGCAAGTGCGTGAAAGTATTTGTTTTTGGAAAATGAAAGATAATTATCATATTCTTCCATATTTAAAAGAAAAAATATCAATTAACATTTTGCTTTAACGGGAAAGGATCTGTGTTGCCTGCTGGGCAGAAGCACAGTTTCACCACTCAGCTTGCTGTCCCATCTACTGCCTTTACTTCAGCCAAAGTCGTGATTCAGAAGGAAAAGCTGTCCAGCGCTTGGTTTCTTGATTCCTACAAGGGGGGAGAGAGTTCTGTGGTAGGCTCGTGGAAGGGAGCAGAGATGAATAAGAGAAATTGACAGGTATTAAGTGTCTGTGATTTGCATTTGTTTGTTTTGTGATTCTGTTTTATCATATTGGGGAGCATTTCTGTTTAAAAAGTTGGCGTGTCATGAAGTGGAGCAATTTTACCGAGTGTACAAATCAGATGCAAGTAACAGCATCTAAGCAAGGCCCGAGGGAGGAGTCACCTTAGTCCAAGACTATAATTTGCACCGTTGGAGTGCACGAGTCAGAGCCTAGTATAGGACGGCGAACATTTCTGAAGTGTGAGAGGAAAAAACATTTTCTAAAACAACAGCCCGGGCTGTTGTTAGTCCTCTGTGCTGCACATCTCCTTGCAGCAAGGGAATACCAGAGGCCCAGCGATGATCCAGAAGGATTAGCCGAGCGGGAGCAGCTTCGTAGGGGAGGTTGAGGTGGGCTGAGGATTCAGTACGTGTCACAGCCCTGGGGTTTAACAACCTCAAGCTGCGGGGGAGAAGTTCCTTCAGGAGGGGAAGGAGCCAGCTGCCCTCGTTGGTCCTCACCAGAAAAATCCGCGAGGGACGTGTACATGTTTATTGTTGTATTTTGGAAAAGGAGCAGCTGGTTATTGCGTGCTATCTGTTTATCTTCCTGTTGTCCTTTTCTGTTGTTTCTTAAAGCATCCTTTGTTAAGCTGCCCACTATATCCCTTGCAAGTGAGGAGGATTAGCTCATGGGAGCATTGCTCAGTGCTCAGTTTAATTTTCCCAGGTTTTTAGGAAGGCTCCAGAGCCAGCGCTTGTTAGTGACCCCCAACATCTGAATTCAGCTCTTGTTACTGCCAGTCAGGGATTGACGGGAAGGTTGCACAAGGAAATAACTAATTTCCAAGGGAATTAAGGTCCAAAATACCTTTTCCAGATTTCAGTTCCTCTGTGTCTCAGCTTTGCAAAAAGGCATTCCCATCTCAAATAAATTATACGTCAGTGATAAGTTATGAAACACTTGATTACTGGAGGAGGAGGACAAGGAGGCAGCCAAATACAGTCTATAACAGGGATTGAGTAGACACGAGGTTCCCTCTTTATGTATGTCCTTCCTTACTCAGGGTCTTGCTAGTTCAAGAGAGTAGCATGCCTTTTTAATTTATTACACTATTGTAGTTAGTAGATTTTTCCCGATTAATGTTTTGCAGATATGCTGGAAAAAAGTCTTTGTCACCTCTGTAGTTCTAAGAGTAACTTAGTGATTTAACTCTAGCATTTTCTCATTTACTCATTTTCTTGGTCTTACATTTTGAGAGAGAATTTTCAAAATATTCCAAGTAATGAGGCAATACAGGAAAAATGACTGAGTTTTTGGAATATAGAAATGTATTTCTTTGGGAATCCTTGAAGCAGATGAAGTGATAGACAAAAAAAACTGTATTTGCTGTAGCTTCAGCCTAGGGGAACTTGTACTTTCAGAGCATCTGGAGCATTGGCACAAGCTCCCATGTTGTGTTTTTCCTTTAATCCATTCATGATCTCCCCCCCCCAGAATTAGTCCATTCTTTGGCTTAAAATAAGTGAACCCACTAAGCAGTTCAAAAAATATGAAACTCCGGCCCTTGCTTCATGCAAGCCACTATTCACATTTGTAAAACTACACTGATTTGCTCCAACTACATTTTAGCCTTTAATCCATTGAACAGCTACTAAAAGGGACTAATCAAACATTATTTATCGCCTAAGTTCAGATGGACTTAAGTGCAAATGTATCATTAATCTTTTGTTTTGTTTTAAGTTCTAGCCACCCCTCCGTATCCTTCCAAGCTTTAAACTTCTTTTGTCTTGGTGGATGATGATTGAGAAGGAAGTTACTTTTCCAGCTGGGAGGCGTATATTTTCCACATTTTTTTGGTGTTGTGTGCTCATTTTCTCCGAGCAAAAATAGCACGAAAGCATGAGGTAATGCAACCTGCCTAAGGCTACACTAGTTTCAGCATTTCTTGCCCAATACCTGTGTATTGCAAGTGAGATTTTGTTATCCTCAATGAGGGACTGATCCCAATATGTTGGCTTATGTTCCTCACGGTCAGTTCAGGATCCAGTAGGAAGTCGTGAATCTTGGAGGAGCCAAGAGGTCTACCCTGTTGAGGGGCTCCTGTACTGCTAAAGTCTGGCTCATGCTCTGGGCTAGACTTTAAGCAACGTGCGCAAAGACAGCTGAGGCCCTGGGGCTTAAAGGCAGACCTAAAGCATGAAAAGAGCAAATCCGTGGAAAAAATCATGATGGAAAGTAATTCAGAAGAGGAAAAGATAGAGACCTCCTTTTTTTCTTTTCTCTTTTTCTTTTTTTCTTTTTTTCCATGGGGGCATCCATCCTTCAAATTTTCTTTACAACACAGCTCTTTTTCCACTCCAAGCCCAAACAGGACCATTACAGTAAATCAGTGTCACTCGCTTTGTAACCTTAGCCACAGAACTTCTCTGCGTTAAGCCTTGATCAAAACCACATGTGCCGCAGAGGGCTGAAGGAGCCACCCAGCGACAGAATCAGCTGTTTTATCTTTACAAAAATTGGCAGGACTCGTGTGGTTGCCACATCCTGACTCTTGACTTCTGTGCCACTGCTGAGCCCTGGCAGGGCTGGGGACAACAGCAGGGTGCTGGGGCAGGGAGGCGACAAGGTAAGGGGCGTCTGGCTGGGACAGAGCCCACTGAGACGCCGTCATCCCGGTGTCTTTTGTGCCTGCTGTGCGTGGGTCCGTTTACTTTTGGCGAACAAAACGGAAGATGTCGTTAGGTCATTGTGTAGACAAAGCCGTGCCGTGCTTAGGTCTTAAAGGTTGCGTGCAGCTCTGAGCCACCCCGAGCCGAACCGCAGGCAGTAGAACTAGAATAAATAGGAAAAGCGTAGCAAGGATTATCACAGGTATGAAATGTCTCTGGAGTAAATAGACTAGGACGTTTTAGCATAGAAAAAAAGAGATGGCATGGGGTGTTTTGGTTTGTAAGTTCATGTATGGTGCAGAGAAAGTGAATGATGGATCGGATCCCTTCTTACTTTCTCCCTCTCTCAGCCATCTATGCAGTTCTCTGTTTCTGTGTAAAAGGCTACAGTCTCCAGACAGTCCCTAAATAATTTGCTAGAAGCTAGGGGGGCACTTTTGTCACAATGACTTTTTATCTGTTTCATTTCATGTTTTTTTTGTTGTTGTTGTTTGTTTATTTTCTGTCCCCTGAGGTCTCCACTGCTTGTACTTTGGGAACAGGTCCCTGGGCTAGATAAACCTTTACTCTGAGTCGGTATGTAACATCCTAAGAGCTTCCAGGGATTGTAAGGGGAATAGCACTATGTGCATTTCAGAGTCTTTCTTCTGCTTTTTCCCCAAGACAGACATGAACTTCTACTAGGTGTATGAAAAGAAGACTAATCATAATCATCTGGGTTTGTTTTCCACACTTCTCCCTTTCAATAAATTAATCTGTATAATCAATTTCCTTCATTAAAAAACAGTACTGAGATTCAAAGACTTGATTCAGTGTAATTGAATCAAACGTGCCTATCCCATAGGCTTTTTAAATACGTTCCCAAAGCGGATTTTAGAATGTTAGGAAAATATTAGCAGCTTACATTCAAAGATGGGATCTTTCAGCTCTCCCAGAAAAGCTTCATAAATCTTCCTCTGTGATCAGTTATTTGTGGTTCCTTTGGTGGCCTGGTGGATTAAAGCCTAGAGAGGCCAGGTTTTGTCCCAGGAAATCAGTGTGCTGATCAATCTGCGTGGTATTTTGAGATAGCAATGTGCAAATTCAGCTCGAGTGAGGGAATAATATGAGCTAGTCGTGTAGAGCTGAAGTACATCTCCTTGGTTTGCAGGCATAAACTGTGTCTTGGCTTAGACCCCAACAACTTTGTTGAACCCTCTCTTCAGTTTTACCTGAATAACTCCAAAGTGGTGCCGTAAGAAATCCAGCTGCTGCTCATTCTGGTATAATGAGTCATTTTTAATTTTTATAAGAGTACGTCGCACCAGGTGAAGGTCTTCTTTCAGCACTCCGTGGCCTGTCCAGTTCTGCTTCTCCCACTTGAGAATAAACAATATTTCTGTTACTGTAGTTATGATTCTTCCTTTAAAGTTTCATAGAGCAAAACGCCTGGAAGCGCGCACGCGTTTTGGGCACAGACTCAAGGATTACTCTGTAGGAACATAAGCTCCACGGAAGCTGCGGCCTCTCTGCTGGTACCGACACAGCGTGCGGAGTGAGAAAACGCAACGCGGAGGCGCGTGCAGTGCCAGTAGTTCATGCAAATGAAATATTCAGTCCCTCTTATTTCACTTGTGTCAGTGATTTCCTCCGCCAGGCTTCAGTGGTTTTAAAAGTGCAAACCTGCTGCTTTCTTCATCACTTGCAGGGCCACTGGGACCTGCACTCAGCTTGCTCTATGGGAGTCAGCAGCTGCTTAAATCGGGGAAGGCACGCGGCTGATTGAATCACCTGTCACATTGATTTATGGAGCTCCAAGGTCGTTTCTTGGTGACTTGTAAGTGATTTTCTTCGGATGAGAAATGTTGAAGAAGAAATTGAAGATGACCACTTTATTAAGAAAGATGGGAAAATAATGAATAAACACAGTAATTCTTTGAAAATTCCACTGGGTGGGGGGAAAAAAAAAGTTTCCCCCAAAGCAGCATCCATATTTTAAAAAAGAAAGCCTCGTTCCCCACTAATGATGTCTTTACAGTGTACTCATCTGTCTAGTAGTTTCTGAATGGGTGCTTAAGTGTATTGATGCTCCTCTTCTGACTAAATTTAGGTAGTTGCTCTGAAAACTTTTGCCACAGGGAAAGAAATTTCTTGCAATCCATATCTACTCCTATGCTTCTTACCTTAATTCCTATGTTGTCATTCATCCAGTTAGCCCACAGTTCTTCAGGTCATGCTCATTCTGGGGAGATTTCTTGTGAAATGAAATGCTCTTTAAGTTAAAGAGCTGCTACTGCAAGAAATCTGGCATGTTTTAATGAAAAAGCATTTCTCTGTCTGGAAGAATTTATCTTTTAAAGTTTTTAACTGAAAAAAATTAAGATGAAAAGAAAAATAAAACATATTTCCCTTTCTTGGTGTTTTCAGTGCACCAATCTGATTATGCCTGGAGATTTTTTTTTTTTTCCCCCAGCACAGTAAAAGTCCCATGCAAGAGAAAAACTTGGCTTATTGTGTTTTATTATTTATAAAGATTTTTTTCCTCATACCTTTCGTTCCTTTCATCTGGCACTTCTGGCTAGGAATGCTGTTGATTGCATGGATAAGACTGAGAGCAAAACTCCACGAAGAGCCACGAGCACTCCCTTCCACCCCTGAACTCCAGGTATCGCACGCATCATATATTGCTTCTATTTTTGTGGAAGCAAAAAGCTTTTCCAAAGTAAGGCTGCTGTTCACTGAGTAATATGGAAATCATGGCAATGTCAGGGCTGTTATCCCATCAGGAATTCTCAAAATAACCAAAGGCCCCACGGGAGACCTAGAGCTAAAACAAGCTCAAACTATGCAGAGCAGATTTTAGAAATCCAAGGCACAGTTTGCAGAACTGCAGTTCTTTTACAAAGTCTTGATTTTTCTTTTTTTCCAGCTTGCTAATGAATCAAAGATGTTTTTCTTATTGCACCAAGAGAAACTTATTCCACAGTCCAATAGAAATGATGCTTAAGCAGCTGAGTTTGGGTTCAGGTCTGATGAAGAAATGAGTAGATCCACAGAAATTGCAAAAATGTAGAATTTATAGAACTTCTTATAGTTCTGTCAAAACTCTGATACTATCAGCTGAAAGCAAAGCATTAACTGTGTCAATATAGAGAGTTAATGTATATGTAACATCTTTTTTTTTTCAACGCTTTGATCAATTTTAACTTGTCACTGGACATTTGCTGTGAATCTCACTTTCTGGGCTCCCAACTTCAGACAAGATGGATGAACCAATTCAAAATATGTAATAATTTTTACTTCTAGAGACAACTAAAATGAATTATTTTCCTTTTTCCTTTCCAGAAATGTTCATCACAACTTTTCCACTTTTTTAAGCTCTTCTGAAGTTCTGGGTTCCAGGCAGGATAAGAAACAGAAATGCAGTAATTCTGTGAACGAAATGGTTGTTCCAGCATTTCTGGCTTCTCTGGAAGGAAATTAGTGTTACTTTTTCCATATAAAAAAGTAATCATATTCTTCCTTTTGCAGTGACCTTTAGACTTAGCGAAGAAGATGAGCAAAAAGAGATGTCTTCGTGAGAGAGTACGTGGTGCTGACCTGACTGTTGCCATCGGGACTCCTGTTAAATAATTCATGTACCTGCAAAGTGGATGGAAAATGCTCCTGGATAGGAATGACACACTTACACCTGAGTTTGAACTTCAGACTTGAAGGTATGGCCATCCTTAGCGTTTTCAAGACCCTCTTGCCTTTTCTCTTCTGCAGTGCCAGAGGTGCTGGGGGAGGGAGGGTGCCTCTACCTGGAGCAGGTAAGGTGGCCTTTGGGTGGAAGGGTCGTGGGCTTGGGCAGCCCTTAGGAGCGTGTGCCTCCAGGCAAGCCGCTCCTCAAAGACACACGCTCATCGCTCATCGTTTACGGGCAGCCCTGCAATCTCGCTCTTGCCGGGGGGCAGCTGGTGCCTGGCAGCTGCTCAATCAGATCTGGCCCATGGGATCTCAAAGCTCAAGGGAGACTGTGGTATTTTTAGCGCAACGGTAAGTATTACTGTAGAAAAAGGTGAAATGATAGTCAAGCGGATGAGATTCTGGCTCAGCACTCAATAAATCCTGTTTGTTCTACCCACATCTTTAGAGGGAGAAAAGCAAGGAAATGAAGTTTCCCTCATTTTTGACTAAAATCCAACCATCAAATAATAAATTTGCTTTTGTTTTTTTGTTTTTTTTTTTTTTTTTGGTGCCAGGCTGTTCAAGATTTTGGTGCAAGGCTGAGAATCCCAGTCATGCCAGCAATGCCCTAGATCTCATTTCTTCTCAAACAGGTCTATGTTTCAGCAGCAGGTAAGAGCAGAGATTTGCTGCCTCTCAGAGAAGAGCACCACGGAAACACTTTTTGCTAGCAGATCTGAGATAGGAAGATAAAGCTTTCAGCACTGATTAATTATTTGTAGCTCATGGTAGCACTTAACATATATAAGTTGGTCATGATATTTGCTATTTGGAAGAATATCTCTGTCATCAGTGGCTTGCCTGGGGAGCAATACTACTTTCCTTGCCTGGTAAGGTTTAAGGGGAAAAAGCTCTTCTGTTTTTTTGTCCTAGAAGAGCAGGCATGTTTGCAGACCTAGAAGCATTTTGACATTATGATTCTGAAGCCTGTGTGGATGACAATTGTTATGAAAATCAAAGGTAATAAGGGTATGATAAGATAGGAAGTAATAAATTCTTCTACAAGTAAGCTTCACTACTTATATGCAAAGTTCGTTAAAGAGTTGGTGTAGGATTTATGTTGCAATGTAAATGACCGAGGGTGGAGAGTGGAGGTGGTAAATCACTTGACAAGTAGCTCTTTGGAGAAGCAGTTTGGGCTTATGTTTGGCAGACTCTGCATGGTCCATGAACGACTTGTGACAGGATCAATGATAGGCAAATAAGAGGGCAGTCTACTATTAGGCTACTGTCAAGTAAATGGAATTTCACTGATAAGAAGGCTAAACCTCCCCTAGAAATATGTTGGGAAGTTGCAAATTAATTTAGCTGAAATTGTATCCTGTGCTAGCATAGGATTGTGGGAGGGTAAAGAGGGATGGAGGACTGTGGCATCTTTTCTCATCTACATTAAATCTCTCACAAAGCCCAAGTAGAGTATCTGGCTGCTAGAATTATTCAGCTGTAAAAGAAACAAGCTGGGGCTATGCAGTGTGTTTTTTGTTGAATCAGGATGTGGAAAGCCTCGATTTTTATTTCTGGGGCTGTGCTTCTTCCCTATAAAACGGAGATGATAGATAAAGACACTGTGAAGCTGGGTCACCCCAAAGCAGGCTTCTTTCATCCTCCAGTTCAAGAAAGCAATCTTATGAAGCACTTATTGCACAAGAGTGGGAGGAATTCACCTCTCTCTTAAATTAATCCTTGTGTTAGAGGTAACAGACATTAACAATTTCTCAAGAATCGTGTTGTTGTTCCAGGAGCCAATACTACAGCTCAGGCTAAGACAGTGAGCAGAATCAGCAGAAATGAATTAAAGTCTCGTCAAAGCTATATCTGACACGATGTTTGCAAGTTCAGGTTCTTGTTACGCGATGCCTTTCTTGCAATTATTTGGATAAGTAACAATAGCCTTGAGAATGAGCTTTTTCCCAGTTGATCTTTAATTTCTATTTGTATGATTGTATAACTAACCATCTCTGAAACGAGTATAGCACGGTTATGTTTTTAAGTGGGATTGATCATTTGTTTGAGAAGATTCTGAAGAAAACCCATTTACTTTTGGTTAGAGAGAACAGTATCTTGGTTCCTTGCTGTTTTTTTTTTTTTTTTTAATTGCATTTCTTTTCTTTCAAACTATTCAGGCAGCTCTGACATTAAGTGTTGAGACACTAAGTCATGGAATTTGTCTCACAATTACTGTGTGCCACCAAGCTGCATGGTGGAGCCGTAGGCAGCTCATGAATGAGTTACATGCAGTGGCAGTGGAGTGGAAACCGTAGGTGTCTCTCGGTCTCTCTCTCTCTCTTGCCTTCCCTGCCCCCCCCCCTTTATTTTTTTATGAGATATGTGCTCAAAAATCCCACTGTCAAGAAAATCACTGTGAAGAAAAAACAGCATTTACAGTAGGGTTAGGTTCTGGCTTACTTAGATTCAACTGCTCTAGGGAATGAGAAGTGAAAAAGCAATCCATTTCATATCCTTGTAAGGTCTATCTGGAGCTTGGGTCCAGGTCATGAAGGAGTAATTCAGCTATCTGTGGCCTTTTAGAGTACTAGAAAGGGATTGGATAGGGGCTGACTGCAAGGCAGTGTTTTCCACTAGCCAGTCAGATTAGCTGTGCCCTAACCAGTGTCATAATAAATTATTAACTTCCTACTGTAAGATAGGAGCCTTCTGTTGTCTCTAGTTGTCTCTAAAAGTAAAAATTATTATATATTTTAAATCAGTTCATTTACCTGGTCTGGAGTTGAGGCTCCCTTTGTTCAAGGACAGCTCTACAGTTGCAATGGTGTCAACATGAAGCAAAAGAGAGTAGTTTTTATAAGTACAGACTTAGCCTGGACTTCAATGTATGTTCTGCATATAGAAAAATAAAATGGATATCCAAGGGTTAAAATAAGTCATTACTAACATGTATCCTCTGAGGAACTTATGTCTTGTGTGGGAAGAAGTGTCAGGTAGTTTTCAGTGCAGTATTTTGCCAGAAAAATTAAAGTGAATTACAGAGTCAATTACAAATTCTTTGATGGCACTGGCAGCAGGAAAGTCTGACCTGTGGGATACAATGCGCCCTTTAAGCTGCAGCCAAAGATCTAATTAATAATATACCCAGCTGCTGCAACCACAATCTGCTTTACTGGGCCATGTAGCTTTATAAAGAGTAACTTGGTAACATAAAAAGTCAATATGTGGTTTCTTTGACACTAATTCACATTTCTCTCAGTCACAGAGCTAACTGTCAGGATGGCAAGATGCATTTGATTCTTCCTCAATGCAGGAGGAAGCGTTTGTAGCCTCTCGAGATCCTTTTCTAACCAACTCTTGCATGGTTACCTCTGTCTTGTATCACTTCCGAAGTGAGGACAATGTTTTTGAACAAATACTTACTTACTCTGAATTCACCTTTGGAAAATATTTTCAGGACTTCAACTTGGCAGCACAGATATGCTCGTGAATATCTTCTGCTTATGCAATTCACTTGCCAACGTTTAGGTTGGCATTTTGGTCATCTGTAGACTTGGCTATGGCTTTGTATCCCTGAAATGGGGAGTCCACACCTTAATATGGCATGGATTAAAGCTAATTTAAGGTAAACAGAGGATCTCTTTGAGGATTTAGTAGACAGAAGTGGTTTTTAATGTCAGAATGATTGGCATCAAATGCTGCAACCATTGTAGTCTTGTCTAATGGAGTTGCTTTCCCATCGTTGGGATGAGTGATTTTTGTATTAGATTGTAGATCATCAGTTTTGATCCTGAAGAAATAGATGATAATAATAGCAAGCCATACAAGGAAGTCCTCTGCTGTCAGCTCTGCTACCTGGCCGTAGACTCGGGCAGAATTAGTAAAACTGGGGAAATCCAAATATTGCAGTCTAAGACGTTGCTATCCATAGCTGCTCAACAGATTGCACAACCCTGATAGGGGCTTAAGCAGCTGGAGTGATAAAGGCTACATGTTATATATCATCCATGCTATGTCTCACTCAGGTATTTCAATGAAAATTATCAATGGAAGGTAAGTTACTTTTAAGATAATAGACAAGAATGTGTCCAAAAGGCACAGAGGAACAGGGACCATCTGTATATTCATCTCCACAAATGTGTAAGTCTTGGCTTTTTGTGTGCCAGGTGCTGCCTTAGTTCTTGGGAGGTCCCACATTAGCACAGTACCACGTGCAGGCTAACCAGGCTGTTTGGTGATCACCTGGGAGGGTTAGTCCCCCTCAAGAGCATGTTTGGTTTCTGTAGCCTGAGGGATTTCTGTGCTGTGCTCCATCATCCTGCAGGGATGGAGCCTCATGCAGCTCTCTGGAGCCCTGAGGACAACTCAAGCCCCCAGGAGCTTTGGTGACTATTAATAAATAGTTGCATTTCTGTGGTTTCTCTCACTCACACTGTCTTCATCCCCTGCTATAGGCATAAAATCACTGTTTCCACCTCTGGCTTCCAGAGTGAGGGTCTCTGACACTGCAAAAGGGATTGTGGCTCATTCCAGCTACGAGCTGGGGATGAGATGGGTCTGGCTTGATTGTTTTGTGCAGCAAATAGGTTTTTAGGGTGAGTTTCCCAGAGGAAGCGTGTCTTTTTAAGGACTCGGAGCAGTTGTTTGGGAATAGCAGGTTCCAGCTGTAAGACAGTAATTGCAGACTTACTGCTAAGGTTTGAAGTGCCGTCCTGGCTCCTTTCCAGGTACTTGTGCTGTGAAGCAGGTCATTGGGGGACCTGGGGATATTCCCTGGAAGACCAGAGACCTGCTGCCACCCCCTCCTTTTGGGCTTTCTGTGCCTCTGGGTTACAAGCGTGAAACCCTGCAATAGCACCATTAGGCACATTTAGGAACAGCTGCATTTTTCACGTTATTTTGACTGCTGTAATTCTGTCAGCTTAATGGCACAACTCCCACTGTTTCAGACCCCAGTGGTTTCTTGTAATCATCGCCCCTTTCTCTCTACCAGTTGCCATCAGGGCACCTACCCTTCTTGCCTGGCATTTCTGTGCAGCCTTCAGGAATGGGCTGTCTTTGCTCTCTAAGCCTCAAGGCACTTTCTGCTGTTTTTTGCAGATGACCGTCCCTGAAATACTCCCTTTTTCCTTCTCTGCTGGCTCCCGTTCTTGCACAGAGTAACTTCTGCAGGCCGGGTCCAAACTGCCTCAGTGAAAGCACTGAGGCAATTTTCCCATGTAATAAACACCCCTCACGTGATGCTTAAATCAGATTAGAGCGGTGCCCAAGGTGTGTTTTTAATAAACAGGAGAAGAAAATCCTATCCCACCCTACCACCTTCCCCTCGGGTAATAGAGTATTTCTTTTAAGTTTAGCTTTCAAGACAGCTTAAAAATGGTCTTTTGGCCTTCTGATTCCCTTTCATCAAGTCGCAAGGAAACCACTTGGGTCCATTTGGGTTTAGTGAGTCTTAGTGTATCTAGTTGCAAATAAGGAATTTTCCCTTTTTTTAATTTAATCTGACTTCTGACAGACAAGGGTTAAATTCAACCATGAATCAGAATAAGGCAGACTCTGCCTGAATTGCTTGGTTTAACCCTGCTGTGGGAATGATGTACTATTTGCTGTTGCTATTAGCTGAGTTTCTTCCCTGGAAGTGCAGAGTAGTAGTAGAATAAAAAGGACAATAATTGCTTAGAAGACCTCCAGCTGATAACTTTTATCAGGTACCTCTCCATTTTATTTTGTCTTTCCTCCCTGTCAAAACTCATCTGCGGTTATATTTATGCCATGGTAAAGATTAAAGGAAACACCCTCCTTTTTTCCTACCTATGTCTAGGAGCTTCAGAGCCTCTCCTGGGATTGGCATCCCCATGAGCCCCGATCAGCTCAGAAGGGCTTGGAGTGAACGGCACAGAACGGACGCTGCGGAGAGAGGGGCAGAGAGGTGCCTCGGGTTGCAGCAGGTTGGGGAAGAACTGAGTCACCGGCTGGAAACACCTCCCACCCCCTCGCTTTTAGTGCTTTTTCCCAATCCCTTGAGTTAGCCGAGTGGAAAAGCAGTCCAGGCTCAGGAGGAATGTGACACACAGCGCTTGGGCGTTCCTTGCATGGTGTATCCCTGTATGCGCTTTTTAAAATAACCGGCTCTTAACTTCAAGGAGCGGCTTAGAAAACACGCAGTGACGCTGTGTGAGAGGCAGCCCTTGCTGCGGGAGCGCTACCCGTGTTCGGCGCAGTCTTGGCTCTGGGAGCTGGTCCACCAGCAGCAATCGTTCAGAGTGGCTGAACACTTTCCCCCACTCCACGTGTGTAGATGAGACAAAACATGTGGTTTGTAGGGGGGAAAGAGGGTTTCAAAGGAATGAACCTTTGCGAAAAGGAGCTTAAAAGAGAGTTTTCCTATTGCAAGGTGATGGGGAAGGCCCCTGAAGTGTCTGCTAGCGGCACAGACGCCGCTGTGCCCACGTGTCCCTGCCCCGCTGGCAGCAGTGACCCTCCACGGGGTCCCTGGTGCCTTCCCCTCCCCACGCTGGAGCGGCGCGTGGTGCCTGCAGGCTGGGCTGGGGGATCTCACTCCCTCGTGGGCCGCATTTCTTCCTGCGCCCCAAGCACCGCACGCCGTCAGGAGATGCAAGCGGAGGGAGCAGAGGTGAGGTCGGGGCCAAGCGCTCAAGCTGAGGATTTCTTGGTTGTTCTCATGCTTGCGTTTCTCTACTTAAAAATGACTCAGTTGTTCACCCTCTTACGATATAATGAGCCACATGAGAAATTTCCTCGGTTAACAAAAAGTTGCGCTTGCATAACGTTGTTCTTTCAATATGTTCTTCCCCCATGGGGACAAAACTGAGGAGCAGAAAGGTTAAATGCTGAGATTGTCAAAGGAATTGCCATGGCTGAGGAGCACAAGCTTTCTCTTGTCTAAATCTCCTCTGGGGCTTGGCTCCAGATGATGTAGAAAGGTACACTTGTTCTATTTTCTTTTTGTACAATGCTTAAAGCAAGGTTTGGTTCATGTAGGCAGCAGGGCATACTTCACTCCATTTTGCAATGGGCCTCATCCACAGAAGCCTTGGGGAATTTAATAGCTGAACCAGGTAGCCGTCAGTGGGACCGACTAGGTTGGGAGCACTAAGTCCTGCCTACATCACCATCCTGAAAAGGATGAGTTTGTGTCAGAGTTCCCTGTACTGACCACCAGATATATTTTCCAATGGGACTATTGTCGAATAGTGACCACTGGTCTGCAAAGAGCAGTGATGGGGCCCTACTTTTCTCTCCTGTGGATGGAGACATGGCCTCCAACTGCAGTAAAGGATATGGGAATTGCAAAGGAACTGCAGGGCTGAGCAAAAATGTTGAGTTAAAGGAGAAAAAAAAAAAGGAAGCAGTGAGAAAGATAGTCAGGGTTGGTTAAAACTTTGGTGTGGGAAGGATAGAATAGAGCATTCAAAGAGCTTTTGGTTCATTAGCAAGCAAACATGCTGTGACAGCTCATCGTAAAACAAACGTTTTTCTCCATATGAAAATGCAGGTGTTTATTTAAAACAGAGACTGAGCCAGAAATTATTTTCTGTGGCTGGCTGCCTGGGTATATATGGTGTCCTCAGTAATCAGTGCTTTACCTGCTCACTCAGAAGGGAAATCCAATGCCCTATAAATAAATAAATGTATGATTGCTCTGTATTTGTTCAACATATAGCGCAGCAGGGTTGTGGGAGTAGCTGGGGCTTCTAGGGACTACCGCAGCATAAATAACAGGGTAGGAGGTATTGAGAGGAGCAATACTTTGTTGTGAACAAGTCTGTGTTGTTTTGAAGTAGGTCTTTTAGAGGAGCTGGGTGAATTGGTTTTTAATGTATAATTTTGATTGCCTATGTTTCTCCAGCTCAAGCAATGCATCCTTTTCTTTGCTTTTGTCTGCAAAGAGGTTGACATAGTTGAGTACTCTGTTACTCCCAAAGTGATGCAGAGCAAGATATTGAAGCAGGGTTTCAGCTGAACTCAGTTCTAAAAGATACCTCGTCACTGATCTGTAACCTGCTGTGCATCCTAGGCTCTAGTTACTGTGGAAAGGGAAAACACAAAACACCACTAACACCACTTCTACAAAACTGAAGAAACTCAGAAGGAATGCTAAATGCAGGATACACGTCAAAATCTGTTTAACATGATTAAGCTTAAAAATAATACTGGCTAATAAAGTTGGTTAAAAAGAAACTGAAGGAAAAACATCATTAGAAAATGTATGTTTGTTGAAACTGGAACAGTTTGGGTTATCTTGAGTTTTGTTTTATCGTTTTGAGCAGCGAAAATGTTTAAGTGGGGGAAAAAAAAATCATTATTTGTATAACATCAGTATATTTTGTTCCAATTTATCTGTTTCTGTTCATTCTGTAGGGATGAATTTTAATTCTCTATAATACTATTTTGTACTGTTTCTGCATTTTCTTTACCCATCAAATTTTTTTGGCATTGATAGTTTTGGAGTTTTCATTTTGCAAAATATTTCCACCTTTTTGCCCCAGTTTAAACTGGAAAAACTACAAAACCAACAGTGTTTTCTGGAAATGGAAGTGTGCAGTTTCTGACATTTCAAGTCCCAGGCCTATTATGCAAAGCCCTTAAACATATTTTGAAGCTGCATTCAGGTTAGTGAAGATTTATGCGTGTATTTAAGAGCATTGTTACAGAGTAATAAAGGGAAAAGAATAGCTTTGCACTGTGTCAGAAATATTACAACAGACCCTTTTTAGGTCCATATATTATTACTGTATCTATAATTAAGAAATTATTTCAACTGTTCATTAATTTTTTTCTTGGCATCGAGACCAAACCTGTGTAGACTGGCACTTTCTCAACATTATTCAGCGTTACATGCATAACCATACATGCACGTGCTTGTGTATATGTGAATATGCACATATGCATGAATGTATTTAGGGTGTAAAGTAGAAGATGTTTTCATGTACAGAATTCCAACAGTTAAAGCAAACTCACTTGTAACAGAGCTGGATAATTTTATGAGCGGGATTATGCTATACTTTTTTTTACAGTAACAGGGAGTTCAACTCTGACCCAAGAAGTACCCTTTTATCCTACATTTTGGTGTTTTAAAAATCTCTTCCTGGAAACACAGCAAAATTTCAATTTTGACTTAGAAGAAGTTGCTCATCTGTGTTACAATTGCAGTAGGAAAAGAAAATGTTATCACTTAGATAACTTGGCATAAGTAGATATAGCCATTTTTGCTGAGGTTGTTCATCAAGGAAACACATTGTTATCTCTTTAGGTAGGACAAAAAAATGGCCTGTTTACAAATGTGCTTTCTAAATTAGATATTTTCACGCTGGTCTGTGATTATTGCACTCATTTGTAAGGCTTCAACCACAAGCTGGGCTTTCATATATTTCTTTGAACAAGCCTGAACTGCAGGAGGTTGCTCACAAAACTTTGCTTCTCAGGAAAAAAAAAGAAATTACAGACACTGGGAGAAATGTGTGTGATAACTGCAATCAAAATTTTCCATTCCACCCAATCCAGGTGGACCTAATTCTATGAAGACCTCTTGATAGAAGCCTCTCTGCACTCATGCAGAGATGCATCTGAATTACCAACATAATGCATTACCTTAAATATGACTCTGCAGCTCCACGTAAATTAGGCCACCAAGGAGAACCACTGCAAGGTTTGTTAAAGCTTTGTTGTAGGAACAACATTGCTTAAACTTGGAGCCTTAGAGTAGAAATAATAACTGCATCAAAATGAATGCCTCTATTGGCTAATGAGGGACATAATTTAGAGAATCTTTATTATCATGCTCTATTTAATTAAAAGAAAAAAATAAAGAGAGAGAGGCTCTTCTCTTGGCCAGAGCTGTAAAACTATTGAGTAAGAGCACACAGAGGCCCCAGGAAAGTGCTTGCACATGTTCATTTAAGATAATGGGGCTACTCAAGTGTTCAAAGTTATGTTAAAGATATACATGTGCTTTCGACTGTGTTACTGACTTCGGGCCACAGTAATGAAAGAAACAGAATTTCAGGGCGATTTTAATGAAATGAATTAAAATCCAGTGCACGTTTTTGAGGGGTCACGTTAGGTGGCCTAAATCCCCCCTCCAAGTCCCTCAGCATAACGTTTCCTACTGAGTGGCTGGCTGTAGGCCTCCAGGACTGAATATTCAGAATATTACCACCCAGTTCCTGCAGACAAACAGCCTATGAAGGGCCTGCATGCGTTTTTTCCTCACATTCTTTCCGTTGATACTCGAGCTATTTGTGGTAAGGTTTAGACAAGGCTGCCCCCCCACCTCCTTTTTTTTTTTTTCCTTTTGACTTTTTTTTTGACTGTCTTTTTGGACTTTTCCAAACTACTTGTACTTGCTTTTGAATAGGTTAAGCTTTGTCGTGCATTCTATAGGATTTTACTTTAGGAAGGAGACAGGATTTGGGCTTGAAACACGAGGATTTGGTGCTTTTGTGCTCCTTGCTTCTGCCCTGAAGCACTGGAACGTGGGATGCAGAGAGCTGAACACTTTTCTGCAACTGCAAATGTGCCAAAGCTTTTTGGAGGTGCCAGCAGCAAGTTACTTCTGTATGGCACTAATTGACCCCAAACTGAGTTTCTTGGGTATACCCTTGACTAACAGGATCTGACATAGCAGCCTGCAAAGTCAACTGGCGCCAGCTGATAGTCTTGCACTCTGTATGGTGACAAAACCATTTTCAGTTTCTAAAGAACTCTAGATAATTTATATGGCAGCTGCGAGTGCCCTATAGTCAGGCAGTTTATGGTACCCAGGCAGAGGCTTGCAGGATATATTTTAATTGTAATTCACTTTGTTCAGGTCTCATCAGAATCCAACTTTTATTTAATTTTCTGCAGTAAAGCTGGAAGCGCTCCTGGCTTCACCAGCATTCAGAAACACTAATTTCTTGGGGTGGTTACAAGAAGCTCCCAGATCCCTTTTCCTAGGGCAGAACCGTTGAGTGTGTGTGTGCCTTGGAGCCAGGAGCCTGGTAATTTTAGTGGCTTTGAGAGCAGGATGGGAACCCTGAGGGGGAACCCTTTGGGCTTGGGGCTGCAAAGCATCTGCACGTGCGAGCTGCTCTGAGGCCAAGGGCTTCCAGCCTCTGGGGACCGCTGGCCTCAGAGAGGCTCTCCGAACAGCCTTGTATTGCCCATGTCTTGGATTTGGTAAGAGTTCAGGGGAAAACCAAGTGTTTGTTCAAAAGCAGGCTTTTTCAATGAAACTTTGTTTTCTTGTGAGGTTTCCAGCCGGCGCCACCAAAAAGCCCATGTATGCCTTGATTTATTATAAGTTCTTGGATCCCACATCAAAAGTCTTCATGGATGGAGCTACCGTTTACTCAGAGGAGAATCTGTGTTGTATAACTGACTACATAACCAAAATGTAATTACTTCTTCCAAAGTGTACACAACAAAAACTCAGCATTTTTTGCCTATCAGGAGATCTTGCTTATTACAGTTTATATATGAATTTTCATTTGTGCCAAGCATGATGTGACCAGGCCAGATGTTTTCAGACCTACCTCTAATTGAAGTGTATATAATAGCACAATTGCACCTCTGTCTTCTGCAGAGTGAACATCGGGTAACTGAAGCATGGGAATTTGTTTTTTTCTTCTTCATTGCTGGTTCTCTGAAAGAATCCAAATGTATATGGATTCATTTTGTCTCTTGGACTAGGGGAGACTAAGAAACTGAGAGATTTTGAGTAAACAGTGGTATTTGTGTCAAGACTGGAATTTTTCTCTCTTTTTTTTTTTTTTTTCCCCATGGTATGGAAAAGGTAGAGCCATGATACAGAATCTTTGAGTTTCTGCTTTAAAAGATGAGTTAGTGACCGTAACTCTGTCTTCCTCCACAGATTTATCCCTTCAGCTTTTAGATCCCTGCCTGGTTTGCTTCAGCAATAAATACATATTTCGTCTTAACAGGATCATCTGTTCAGGAAGCAGGAGGAGGCCTGGGCTAAGGAAATGTGACCCTTCCCGTGCTCCTACATCACAAGGGCAAGGAATGACCTTGCAGAGGTAGGATCACGTCAGCCTCCGGAGCGAGTGCTTGGGGCGGCATGGCCTGGTCTGTCCCGAGCTCTTTGCTCCGAGTGCCAAGTGCCCGGAGGGGCTGCCCTGCTCAGACTGTTCCCTGTGGCACGGGAGAGGCAGCTCGCCCAGCTGCCATGAGGACTGGCCCATGAGGAGTAAACACGAGCAACTTGACTCTTTTTTCTTTAAAAAAGTAATTTATGTTCTGAGCCTGTGCTGTTGAAGGCAGTCTTTGGAAAGGCAGGAGAGGGTTTTCGTAGGCTTGAAGGAAATGTCTGACTAAATGTTGGGTGAACTCTTGGCTTCAGAGGTCCATAGAGTGTAGGACGGCTGGTTTAAATGACACCCTTTGGGTTAGTCTTTACGAACTTAGCCCCAGGTTTGTCTGAAGGGGGCCGGTATGTCACGCAAAGCAAGTGTGCTGGAATGCAATAGTGCACGCCGCGGCCGGGCAAGTACGCTTATATTTGGAAGGCAGAAAAGCAGACGGAGTGCAGACGCAGGTGAAGAGGATTCACTAGAAAGCGAGCGAACGCCGCGTGAACAATGCTGCGCTGCTTGCACAGTCACTCAGCGCTTTCAGGATATTCGTTGTTCACTCCTGTGACTCAGAGCTTACGAAGATGCAGCCGGTGATAGAGGCAGTGCCCCGAAGTGAACTTGAACATCTGTTCACTTCCAGGTTATTTATCAACTTGCCCCTCGCCTTCCCTCCTTGAACATACCACAGTTCCAGGTTTTCGTTTTCATGCCACGTGCATGAATGCGAAACACGGCACGTCCTACACAAATGCGTATTCCTTCTAAAGCCTAACGACACGGAGCAATGAAGCGCTGTGTTAGGGAGCACAGATGTTAAAGGCAAAAGCTCAAATCAGGGCCCCATGCGATAGGGGAGGTGTTCAGACCACCCAGGCTCAGCCTCCCAACTTGGCTGCTCAAGTTAGCCAGCGAGGCTCTCCAGCTTCCCGCTGGAGTCGGTGGGAAAACAAGAGAGGGACTCGCTTCCAGGAGCAATTGAGCAAACCTCGGCTGGGCTCCTGTTCTGAACTGCCTCTAGGAGAACTTCTCTACTGGGAGAGTCTAAGGAGGCAAGCCAGGTAACTTAACCAGCTAGGCTGGGTGCCTCAGTTCTGTGCAAAACATCTCCTGTTGTGCCATAGAAAACAATATCATGGACCTGGACGTCAATGTACAGTACCCTGTGAAGCCATTAAAAAGTTTGTTTTCCTGCCTTCTCCTTGTTGGTATGTTCACTAGCTTTTCAGAATGCTTTATCCCTGTTTCTCTTACATCCTAAAAGGCATGGAATTCAACTGAATTTGGTGGTGTAATTCGCATACAGTGAATATGCTGTCTGCTAGTAGTAGATTACCTTTGTTCTTCCTCTTTTATGTCTTTCTGCAGAATGGTATCATATCCCATACTAAAAATGTTTATAGCTGTACCTGTTTTTCTCAGAAACATCACAGAGCTGTTTGGAGATCTCCTGACTGGAAAGGTACCTATTGGAAAATGGTGAGTTGGTAGAATTGAAACGCTCTGTTAAAATATGTCATCTTTTTAAAGGAAACCCGGCTAAGTAGCTGGCTGCCTGGTTTATTGGCAGCTCAGCCAGCAGGCAGCAAGGTCCTGAGATAATTCTTCAGTTTTGCCAGAACTGCCACAATATTTCTCCCTACTGCGACAGTGAACATAAAGAATTACCAACTACTCAGAATTTCTCACAAAGTGGCAAATATTTTCCATCTCTGTCTGGGCAACTACAGCTTTTTTTTTTCTTCCTTTTTCTCCCTCCTCCCCAATATGGAAAATCAGCTGATCTGGGGATCAGTTGTGACGGTTTGTTTTGTTTTCTCTCCCCCTTATTCTACTGCCTCAATTATTTCCGATCTGCATGTTTATTGTTTGGAAGCAAACTCGCTTTCCTGCTCTTTCACCCGATACTTCCTTCCTGAAGGTCTATCTTTCTGGCACTTAGAGAATGTGATTTCAGTTCCAGCCTTGCCAACAGATGAGCTGCAGGCAGCTGCTGCTAACGCCACCGGTCTCAGCTTTGCAGCACATACTCAGACACAGCAAGAAAGGAAGGAATCAAACATAGCCTGGATATATCTGTACACTCCAGGAATCATTTTTTTTTTTAAAGAAACTTTTTCCAAGATTGAACTAGATAATGGGAAAGGAGTAGTTGAGGACCAGGTGGCAGAGCAATTCAAGTCATTTGCTCTGGAGGCAGAGAACCGAGTATCTGCAGATGCACCCAGCTGGAAACGGGTACCTGGTCATTTGGGCCTGAAAAATCAGTTAGTCTGGTGCAATAGCAATATTAGCAAGTCCTGTGTGCTGCAGACTGCTGAACTGGTGTGCCTCAAGCACAGTAGCATGGTGGAGTTGCAGGGTTCAAGCAGGATTTTGTCCTAGGCCAATGTGGCTCTGTTGACAACCAAGGCAACCCCTTATATCTTGAATTATGGCTTCCCCGTATAGCCTGGGAGAAGGAATGCAGGCCAGGATGCCTGTATTCTTTTGGAAATTTCTAAAAGAATGTGTCACTTAAGACATTAAGAACTCTCTAGAGTCAAGGGTAAAAGATCTGGTGCAACATCTGGGCCAATATATATAAAAACCTGTACTGGATATCGTTTCAGTGTGATGTAATCAGTATTCCTCATTTGAAGGACAGCAAACTCTTTCCCTGTACTTGTGCTAAGGAGCCCTTGTCTTTTGCTTTTGGAAAGTATGAGGAAAAACACCTTTATTAGGCGCGTCCCAAGGGTAGTTTAGGGGATGGATCAGCAAACACCCTGTTCTTGTTCTGCCTCACACCCTCAGCTTGTTTAGCTGCATAATGAGATGGTGTAAATGTGTGCAAGAAAAAGCACTGGCAGCTGTGTATCAGTTATGCCCAGCTTGACATGCAACATTATTATCTGCGATCCATTATTTTTTTTTTTTGTTTTCTCTCTGCCAAGAATTCAAGGAAAGAAAATCCATTTCAATCTGAATAAAATGACAGGCTACACCAATTTAGTGGCGATCTCATCAGTTCACCCAGACAGTGTTAGAAAATTGTATTGGCACAGGTGCCCATAATAAATCAGCACTTCAGAACATAAACTGTGTGGCTTTGATGCATTTATAATGATGGCAGTGACACTATATATATGCAGAGTACCTCCCATCTGAAACAGCCCCACACTTTACAAACTACAGAAAATATGTAATATTAAATCTGTGCAAGATTGCATTTTTTACAACATCTTTGATCCAGAGCCTCAGAAACACCAATGGGTTCTTGCTTAAAGATGAGGCCTACTGAAAACAAATATCTTACAAGTGAGATAAATTAATTGCATTCACATTCTTCCAGAGTCTGAGGTTATGAGGAACCAAGTATTCCAGCCTCCATCCAAGAACGCACTTAAGGCCACATTGCACTTGGCAAACATGCATCACCCAGTTGACTGCAGTGCCTTAGCTGAGGATAAGCACGTGGTTAAAGGGTCCCTGGACTAAGACGAGACTTTGCAGCTTCTCAGAGACTCAAGCCCTTGGCAGAGAGGGAGGAGCGGCAGGGAAGCTGCTCATTGGGTCTCCAGTTTAAACCTATTGGCTGTTGCTGTAATTAAGAAAAAATGCAAGAGATCTTGGCAGGCAAACCTGAGTTTACTCTGCTTGCTGGAAATAGTTATATTTTCATCCTAAAAATAAATATTCTGACTGTATTAGCACTAGCGTGTGTCACTGTGCTCGTGTGATAGGAAACAGACTGTGTGAGCGTGCATGGAGCTGGGGCGGGCGGTGGGTGGCTTGGTTTAAAACTCGGGGCCGTTTCCCCTCTGTTCATTCATTCCCTTTGTTTTTTTGGCACCATCAGATGCATTCCAAAATCAAAAGCTCGTTTTGATGAGCCCTGAAGATAAACACTCACAGGTAGGAATGAGTCAGTAGATGTGAATTTGAGCTGCTCCAGCCTCTGCACCTTCATGTACATTCAAAAAAGAGCTGGGGTGTCTCCGCCAAAGGAGCTGCCTGCCCTGCACGTGCAGGCACACAAGAGCCATGTGAGGCAGCTCGGGCAACGGTAACCATGAAATTCTGGTAGCAGAGCCGGGCCAACCCTTCCCAGGTTTCTCCAGCCCTGCAGGATCCTCGGGCCGTGACCTCCAGCCCCGGCCGCGTGGGTGCCGCTGCACCTTGGTGCCTTTGGCTCGCCCCCCTCGCTACGCTGGAGCAAAGCTGCTGCCTGCACGCTTTCTGCGAGGCACGAAGCCGCTTAGCGCTCGCACGCAGCCCAGCGGTGCCGCCCTGGCAAACCTGCGCGGGTCTGGGGCGGCAAATCCGGAGGAGCTGAGGGAACGCAGAGCAGAACTTAGCCGATGGTTGCCTGGGTGGTCTAGTGTTTGCTCCCTTCTCATAAACACGCAATCAGAGGGTTTAATTCCTGGTTTTGAAGGACAAAAGCAACCCCCGAATCTTTGCACCTCTGGGACACGGGGTGAGGAATACATCACTGAACCGAAGGCACAAGCAACATTGCGGTAAGCGCTATGTAATCCCAAGCTGGGCCTTGGCTGGAGCCACGACCCCACGCCTCTGCTCCCACTGCAAGTGTCGTGATCCGTAGGAATGTTCCTTGGCAGCATGCTCCCGCTGTACAGTGACCCATCTTCCTGTGGAGGACTGTTTCAGGCAACTTAGCACAGCTACTTCGAATAAGAAAGTCTTCCCTTCACGTTGTCCTGCTGGTGATGCTCCCGTGAGCCCTCGTGCATGGGCAGCATCTCCTGCTGCCTTCCAGTCCTCAGGTGCACGTCTGTCAGAAAGCTCCGACCCCTCCATTTAGTATTTCTGAGCGCAGCAGTGGCTGTAACTTCGCAGCTGTATTTTTTAATAGGTTGGGATTTAAGAAAAGTAGTTTGATTTGGAGAAGAATACAGAAGTAATAGGAGTTTGGCTAGAGATGTACACAGTCTAAAGTGACTCGGATTTTCTCATAGCACAAAGCTACCCAATGTAAACTGAGCTAAAAAAAGCCCGTGAGGAACACGGATGTATTCTTTCCGAAGGTTTCTTCGGCAAAGAGCTTGTAATTAAACAACAAAGGTGCACTAATCGGCTTGTGTCACCCACTTAACATATGTTGGTAACTTGGTCTCACCCAAACACTAATGTACACAGATGTAGGAGGCTAAATTTGGAATAGACTTGACTACAGTTTTTTTGAGTGCTTCGCCGTTGCATGTCAAATAAACACTGTTGCCAGGATGTGAGTCAAGCATCGTTTTTAGTAGGCAAGCTGGACTGATCAAATGTCTGCAAAAGTCAAACTTACACAGATTTTTTTTTTTTATAAGGCTGCATAACATCAAAACATTAAAGCAAATAACTGGCGAATGATTAAATCACAAGCGGTGGCTCATTGGTTCTCAGTGAGTTTGCAACTTTTTTGGCCAAACACACGGTCATACTAAAAGCATTGGTTTTATAGACTTGTTTTTAAATAATGAGA
>VZSV01000076.1:294469-344660 GCA_013398735.1 Nothocercus julius | reverse complement strand
GGAGAGGAGAGGAGAGGAGAGGAGAGGGAAGAGTCTCTGAGTACGTACGTGAGCCTGGACATGGTGTAGCTTCTCCCATATACCTGTATAAAGTGTCGAGGGGCACCTGAGAACCCCTTGGGCCTGGTTCCTCCAGGAAAATCTGCTCAAAAGCACTAGGCATCCAAGTACCTTTGAAAAATTGGAATAGGAGTTACAGTGCAGCCCTTTCCAGGCAACAACCCCCCGTGTTAGCTGGTTAGTAGCCAAGGTGAGCATGCACCTTTAAAGCAGGAACTGCCCTTTTTTTTCTCCCCTTTTGGGTAAGGACCGCTTCACTTTCTTGAGAACCTAAGAATGAGGTAGAATAAATCAGAAAGCTAAAACTCTCAGTGAAGATGTTTAAGATGAATATACTAACAAATTTACATACAGATGCCCTTATGCAGCACAGTGGTTGTGGACCTGAACTTTGTAGATGGCATCTAGGCAAGGAAAAGCTAGCCCTGAAGATGCTGACTGGCAACAAAACTGAGTGGGTAAAAATGCACCTATGCAGATGTGTCCCTTGTAGGAAGTATTCATTGGCTGATCATGAATCTAATACTAAATTTGATTTAATATTACTCTAAATCTATCCAGATGACTTTGAAAAATAGTAAAAATTGGATGTCAAACTAGATAGATAGATAGTTAGAACAAGAAACTGAAACTCTTTCCTGGAGAAATGGCCTCACCAAAAAGAATCTTTAGTTATCCATATACCACCATTGCTGATCCAAGACAAACTCACAGATTTAAGCTAATGCATTTTTTTTCAAGCTTTAGGTCTGGTTTATGACCCACTAAAAAGATTATTGAGACTTGGATTTTCTTGGGGCTAATGCCAGCACAAAGTGCATTGCTTTTATGGGAGTCTCTGTATTGAGTTGCATGAGCAGCACACCTTCACTGCCAGCCAAACACCCCAAAACGTTTGAAAACTTGTATTAGTTTTCCTCCAGTCCTTTGAAGGCATTTATAGCTCTATGCCGGGAAGAAGTATGGAGCAAGAAGGTTAAAGAAAAGCAAAAACAAATATTTTCTATGATGGACTAGAACCTTTCAACTTAAGGAATTCTAATGCAAATTATTACATTATTTACAATTATATATGTCAGAATGGTTCTAGAGCAGTCGTGTCACCTAAGAAGAGTCAGAAGCGTTTTCAAACAGCGTTGCCCACATTGCAGACACGTGTGGGAACCCTGCCCGTGCAAGAGGTGCTTCCTCATTTTCTGCATTGAAAACAGCCCTTGCTGCAGAGCCTATAAACAGCCAAGTGCCCCCTCTAAGACTTGCAGCAGCGTGATCTCCCATTGACCTGTTGGGCCCTGGGCTCTGCCAGCTGGAGAACTTGTGGTATGTACGTGGTATCTCTGTCCTGAGAGTCATCTTGCTCTAGTCTCAGGGCGTGGGCACTTTATTTTTCCATAATTTCCCAGCTTCATGCTTAACATTAAGCATGGATGGCATCTTTTATAGATAGTATTTATATCTGCAATTTTTCAGTTTGCATCGTGTTCAAAAAGTATTTTCTCTTGTCCCCAGCGTTCTGGGGTAATACAGAATATTTCCTAAAAAAACACTATGCGGCCCTGAGCCACCTGCCAGATTCCCACGTATCATAATATTTTCGACCAGCTGCTGTGGTAGCTGTTCATGCCAAGGGCAAGAATTCCTCTGCGCTCGTGTTAGTTTTCACACAGGCTAAAGCCTCCTTCCAGCCTGTGTCGAACTGTCAGGGTAAGGCCTGAGTCAGCAAGAGTTAAAATGAAAAAAAAACAGGGTCAAACTTTTTGGAGCCCATAACCAGTTGGTGGAGCCCAGGTATCGTGTCCAGTTTCAGAGCAATGCCTCCCCTCCAGGGTGCTCTATCCCCCGCCTTTACGGAGGGGCTCCTAGGCAGGATAGGGAATTTATAGGCATAATAATCCCAAGTGAGGTTTTTGGCAGCCAGTGCTGACACGGCTGAGTGCTGGGAGCTGGTGCTGGACGCCCAGCCTGGCCGTCGTTAACCCCAGCTCTGCCAGCCATGTGCGGATCAACAAGGTGAGTCTCCTGGTTTAATACTTAATTCTGGCCTTGCCACCCTTCTCCTTTTCAATTTGCAACTGGAATCAAATAGGCTTTCTTTTTTTATTTTTTTTTCCCGGTAATTTGTTTTCTGGCTCTCACACCCAAAAATGAAGTTACCATTACTTACCAGTGCCTGGCAGTTCTGAGCAGCTTGCTGGTTTCTGATGGGCACGTCACTCCCTCGTCAGAGCATTTGCAGATATTTAGGAGAGTTCAGAAAACAGCAGCCCACTTCCAAATGACCATTTGCTTTGGATGCCCAGTTCAAAACATGTGCTGGGCATGGGCATTTTGCGTCTTCCAAAATTCCTGACATGCCCTTCTGAAAGTCAGATGTCTCAGATGGGGCATCCAAGATCATTGCCTGCTCTTCTGAAAAAGTGAGACCACGGGGTACCAGGAATGTATGTAATCACACACATATCTGCAACAGAAAAGAAAAGAGCTGAAGAGCTTTTTGCTGCAGACTGCTGATACAAAGGATGCTCTTAATTAGTGACTGCAGCCACTGCTAGGCAGCATCATAAACCTCCACATACAGAGGCTTGCCACTCAAAGCTAGTTGGATCTGAGTAACGTCATCTTTTGCGTTAACTGAGCTGAAGACTATTTCCATGTGGGTTGTGATCTCAGAAAGGGCACAATGGTGGAAAAAAATAAAAAAAAAGGGGGAAATCTAGGTAGAAGGAGGGGATGAACAAAAAATGCCCCATTATACGCCAATGAAAAACACGTTGTTGTACTTGCTGGGAAGAACCTCCCTGGCTCCTTTCTCAGGAAGCGAAAAGCTTTATCTCTCAGTAAAAGGGAGCAGGAAGAAAAGATTGTGCTGAACCACGGAGAAAGTCCAAATGGAGAAAATGACGTCTTGGAAGAAGTGACCTACTGCTACCTGGGCCTAGTAGCTGCAAGGGCTCTGGTTCTATAGGGCTGGACTCCCATCAGCACCTCTGGGAGCTGCACAGACCAGATCCTTACGGAAAAAGTTTCTGTCTCCAGAAATTCTGAATTCATCCTCTCAGTACCTCAGTCTTTGGTGTCATATGTTGTAGTATTTATGGCTAACTCTTGAGGCTGATATAGTATATCTTTGGTAATGAATTGCAATTAGGCAATAGATTATGGCAATGAGTATTCAAAGGCTAATTTTATAGTGTTGCCATTCACATGGACAAACAACCCAAAGGGAAAGGATGCCCTTGAAATGGAAGAGTTTTTAAAGTAACTGTTGAAAAGGGCCGCTTCCTGTTTTGATTTAATTCGAACTGATTTTTTTGTTTGTTTTGTTTTGTTGGCTGAATCACTCAAAGACTGACCTAGGCTGCTTTGCAGCTGGGCAAAGAAAATCTAGGGAATGGCGGCTGTGAGAGCAGGAGAAAGCCCCTATGTCGTTCTCTTGCCCCAGCTCTTCAGGCCTTCCCGCCTCGGGAGGTCAAGCTCACGTTACTTTGGATTTAGCTTCTTGCCAAATCTAAAGCAAAGCTGGAGGTGGCCTTTCTCAGGAAGAAATGTAAGGCAAAGAACGGCTGAGCGCTTGGACTGCAGACACAGAATTGCTTCACTTTATTCCTTGTGGGTATGTTAATCCAAACAACGTGTTAAAGAGCTGAGCGAGTTCTCACATATTTAATCGTATTTCTTATTTGGGTTTCTATTTTGGTGCTTTTTGCTCTGCAAGTCTGAGCAACTAATCCTGCTCCATCTCCCCCTTTTCCTGTTCATGCTGGTCCTGGCTTTTTCCTGTGAAGCTTCTCTCCCTTCTGAAGAAAGTGGCCTGTTAAAGGGACTTTTCTAGCAAAAGCAGGAGGGCAAAAACTGTAGCACTGCTCATCGTCATATACAAAATGAAATTATAAAAGCACTTCTGCAGAAATCTTTAATATCTGATTGCTTCTCCCAGATGGTGTTTCCTTGAGTCCGCCAAAAAAAGCAATGTGTGTCCTGGGGATTACCTGCTCTAAGTGTGATGATTAAAGGGGTTTGCATACTACACAGGGGCAGAAAAAAACCTCTGAGAAGACCTTTTGAAGTGGGTAAGCTTTTCTTCCTCAATTTCCATGGGCTTTGGATCAAACCCACATGCCCAAAGACGTCTCCTCGCTGCAGTGCTGCCTAACTCATAACAAACTCGTGGCAAACTGGGTCAGCTTCTTTGGTGAAATGTGTTTAGTCACCGAGTATATCTGAAAGGCAACACGGCTGCTTTCATCTTCCCAACCTTGGAACTCAGAGCACAGCGTGGTCAAGATCTGCTTTAAAAGTGTGTACACGACTATTAATAATTGCACTGTAATAGCATGACGCAAATCTTTGATTCTACTGCACCCTTACTCACCTTCAGTAGGATTTCACCCCATCATGTCTTGCTTGTTTTGATAGAGCTTTTTGTTGGATGAAGAACTAAAGAATATGAGTAAGGCTGAAACATTCTGCTTTTGCACCTGTATTTTTAAAAGTATATGGCAGAACACTGTACTCCCAGAAGAAACCGTTATCGAAGAATCATAGGATAACTCGTGTTGGAGGGGATCTCTGGAGATCCTCTAGACCAAAAAACGGGCTGGGTAACACCTTGCTGTTCAGTTTTAAACTTGATTCTGTGTTATTTTCCTGATTCCTAGAAAAACTCAGATATCATGTTATTGGGCTAGACCATGAAAGGCAGAAAATGAAGGTGTCTAGAAACTGATTAATCAGAGCTTAATCCCATCCGTGTTAGTGCCTCAGAGCCCACTCACGAGATACTGAACACAACAGAAAAGGCAGGGAGGAACTTGAACTGCACGAAAACGTACAGCTTGATGGTCTTAATATAATTCAGCTCCACCAGAAAGAGGTTGGAATTGGGGTCCTCTGAGAAATTATATGCGAAATGGTAATATTATCATTGCAAAAACTGCCAGCAGTTATTGTGTTGCACATGTGATGACAATCAACATAAAAGCCTATCTCCTTTTGAAACCAATAGATTTTTAATTGGTATTCTCTATTTTTGTGAGTATTTGTGAGCCTTTTGTTGTGCTCCTTATCACGTATAAGTGATATATAAGTGATAAGGATAAGGAATAAGACTGTTCCTGCTTGACGCTGTTGCAACCCAAGACTTTCAGTGGAGTTACATTAGTCTATCTGACAAAACTTTGACCTCAGTTTCCTCTCAGATGTACTTACAAATGCTCACTGTTCAAACGATGACTGTAGCCCTGCATCTCACATTTCTGTTCTAGTGCTGAATTGTTGCCAGTGTCTGCCGGGACATATTCCCTTGCAACCTGAATATTCCTGGGCAGGAAGCTTCATGTCTGCCCAGCCTGTGGTTTTTCTGATTCATGTATGAAGTACCAGAGGGACTAACTGGTTTAATGGATGAGATGTCAAAGTTAGACCATATGGGCTGCTTGGTCTCTGCCTGTGTCTGCAAATGCAAGCAGAAATATGCTGGGATTTCTCTCCCTTTGGAGTTTCATTAAGGGATCCCATTACAGTGTGCGCTTTTAGAGTCTATCAGAATGGAGTAAATCCATGGGGTCTGAAGCTGGCAAATACATCATGCCTATATAAAGCATTATATGTGATCTAGGCTTTCCTCTCAGGCTTGATGGCTTGACATCAGCTCTTGTGGTCTTCCTTCCCACCTCCTTCCCCTTGACTTCTTCTGACTTTCTAACCTTAGTCTAGTCTATGATGATGTCTTTGCTATCTTGTACCTTTTTTGTTTTGTCATACATAGATCCCTCTGTTTTGTGCCAAACGGGCAAAAGGTATGCAAAGGAGTTTGCTTTAAACAGCTGTCCAGCCCCCACTGCTTTCACTGGCTTGCATCTTTTAAGCCAGAAACAGTCTGCCAGAACAGTCTTCCTACAGTGAAAGAAGGGAATATATATGTATATATAGCATATATTTATTTTCTGTTACAGCCCAGGAACAGAGACATAGGACATCTATCGTGGGGTTGAGCTGAGCAACACTCTGCATATGCCAGAGGGTGATACTGCAGGAGTCCAAGGAAAATTCAGCAAAGTCCAGGCCGAGCCTCTCCTACTCTCAATCCGAGCCAATGTTTTCCAATGTTGTCTTCTCTCAGACCCCAGGGACTTCCTTTATATAAGAGAAGTACAGTGAGGATGTATATGCACTGGCTGCCATCTTGGTTAGCCCTACAGTATCTGCAACCTTAAACTAAAGAACTAGGGCTATTTGCAGGGCAAAACAGGCTCATCTTCCTAATGGATTGGACTCCAAGAGAGAAATGGAGTATGAAAGGGCAATTACATGCAGGTATATTAGTTAGAACTGCTCATGCCGTGAAGTAGTCCAGGAGACAATACCTAATATTTAAAGAGAATAGCATATTGTCCAAAATAACCCATGTTTCGTGGACTTTTTTGCATATTCTCAGCAGTGACTCGGAACTGGACCATAAAAAGATATTACCGTCATCTCATCAACACTGTCCTACAGGGTTTTGCTTAGGCAGGGACAGGCATCGTGCTGGGACAGAAGGATTAGCTGAGCTCCTTAGAGTTCCCTTTGATGTGCTCCAGAAATGCCCAGTGCAACACCTCTGACCTGCTTCTATTTCAAACCTCAGGTGCTGAAGCACTTGGGCTCTGCACTAAGAATGCAAGCTCAGTACTCGTGTGCATTTTGCTTGTATCAGCTCCTTTATTTTAACATCAGTTAACTATTACCTGGCCAATCTGGTGCTGCTTAGTGTACCAAAAAGATGGGGCTTGTGCTTGGAGAGATTGCTGTTCGGGATAATTCCATCCATCACTTTGGCACTTACCCAAAAGATACAATTAAATCTCTATTTAAAGCCTCTGGGGCTCTGGAACACTGATCTTTCACAGATCATTTCATCAAAAGCCTTAATGAACTAATTGTTTGTAAAGAGGACGAGCCAAAGCTTCTGGTGGCTACATGTACAGACTTTCAAGGCTCTTCTGTAAAGAGTTACACATATGTTTAATGTCATAAGTGTTTACATGATCTTAGCAGTTCCACTGTAATAAAAAGAAAAATAAAGTTCTAATGGAATATTTTCAGCCAGCTGTAGTAATTAAAAAAAAAAACACCTCACATTTGGGTTCTTTAAAGATTGCAAGTATCTGTGTTCAAATAAGTCAATTTCATCTACAGGAAACTGTAGATTTAGATAAAATAATTTTAAAAACGTATTTATGAAAGGAGAAAAGAGTTCTGCAAAAAGAAAAAGTGTCTTCATAAAAGAAAAGCCTGGTTCGTAAAACAGCATTATATACCCATGATGAGAAAGGGTGCCTGTGCAGTGTTTGTGCAAGTAACAGAAAGATGTGAAGTGTTTTATTCTTCATCTAACTAGCTAGAGACACCTTCATCGCTCTTTAATAGCAGAGAAATGTAATTTTGGGGTTAAAGTGCAAAGGCAACAAGTGTCCCTAATGACATTTACTTTTACACACAAGTGAGAGCAGAGATTGCCTCTGCACCAGATGGGTGTATGTGCAGAGGGGGCATTACCCTGCGTTCCCTTACCTGCTTCTTGCTTACCCGGGACGCGCTCAGTGCACCCACGCACACTAGAGGCCGAGCGAACGCACGTGGACGGTGTCTTCTGGGAACCCGGCTGACAGAGCTTCAGCCTCCTGGGAAGCTGGCAACAGATCCCAAAAGGATCTATTTGCGCCATGGAAGTTGCGGCCCGGTGCCTGAGGGTCAGACTTGTGGCTGCTTTGTCTACGCGGCGTGACTGTGATGGCGCCGACAGCCAAAGGCATTTGCACGTGTGCGCGCGACTACGCAACTTCCACGCTGCGCAGCGCGGTCTCGGGAGCCTCGGGAATGCAGCCGGCATCACAGCATAGCTGCCACATGAGGCACATCGGCGTCAAGAAAAATCGGAAGGGGCTGGCTCTGGGTTCATTGCGATTTCCGTTCAAAAAAGGAAAAGAAAATGTTTATTCACTCCAAACAGTAAATTTGCCAGTGTCGCTTGCTACTCATGGAAAGCCAGAGGGATTATACTCAGTGCATGGCATTAGGAAAGTGAAAAAGACGGGAATATATAAATAATATAAATATATCTATATTACATATATAATATATAAATTTAATATAAATAATTACATTATTTTTAGAAACATGGGGCTGAAGTCCCAACTTTGGCGTGGGTAATGGATGAATCTTCAAAGAGGTGAAAAGCAGGTCTGGCGTCAGAGAGGAGGTCAGAGCTGGGGTGACCGGGACCGACTGAGCCTTGCGCCAGCTCCGTGCAACTTCGCATACTTTCTTTCCAACGTGCCTTGCAACTCTACCGGTGTAAGAGAATCCTAGGAGTTACACAGAGACATCCAGGCTCCTAGTCAGTAGGAGACAAGCTACCTAAGGCCCTTCTGACCAGAAGATAAAATTGACATTTTTTTTTTTTATGTTCGGAGTATATGAACTAATGGGAGAAGTGTCTTGTGTTCTGCCAGAGCATGTGAGGCATCTGAGGGCATTTGTTTTACACCCTGACAAATGGCAAGGAGGCATGTAGAGATGTTTAAGGGTATAAAACCAGTGTGGATGGTTTGGGACTGCACTGCAGAGTGAAATTGGTAGAGCCTCAACCACATTGGCTTATGGCAGGGACCCATCCCCCAAATCTTGGGGATGGCTGGTTAGAGTAATCCAAAACAGAGCAAAGTTGCAATTTAACAAGTAGTGATTATGGGTCTGGTGGTCAGGTTTGCTCCTGAGCCTTCTTATAGTTAGCACTGAATGCATTTCCATAATATCCTTATCAGACGTTTTCCAAGGCACTCTGTCTTGGACATGACAAAGCCCATGCTCTTATTTCCATTGTCTGCACCTCCGAGTGTGGATGCAGCCTCTGTCGGCCAGACCCAAAGGCACCGGAGACACAGCACTGTCCTCGCTGAGCGGCCCGCTGGGACGGCGTGCTCTGCTCGTGCGCACGGTCTCCTTGTTCAGGCTGCTCTCGCGTCCAGGATCCCCTCCTCAACACCTTGGTTCAGCTCCCAAACCAAGGGCCAAACCAGTAACTCAACAGGCCGATACCTCGCTGCACTGAGCCTGTGTACCAGCTGCCTATCTTAGAGCCTCTCTCAGGTGGGTTAAAGGTTCGTCTGTAAAGTCACCTCCCTAATGTGTCTGGCAATTGGCACAAGCCATTTAACGTGCCAGATTCTCAAGATTGCTTGGAAGGGGCTGGCTGGGGAAGGCTGCGGCTAATCCGCCTCAGGAAAGCCCGTGAGTTTATCTCGTCTTATGCCAACACTATCACGTAGCCTAGGCAGTCCGGTCTGTCTTGTGCATGTCTTTCCACTCTGCCTGTTTGAGAGGAGGAAAGGGGCAAAGCTGTTCCTCGGAAAGGCTCACGGCAGAGCATAGTCCGAAAGCCTTTGATGCGCCAGCAGTTCTCGTGCTGAGGTGCTCACCAGCTGCCCAAAGGCTCCGTAGCTTCAGGTTCCCGAACCAGAAGCCCTTCTGGGGAAAAGGAGCCAAATTTTTGTCTTAGCCAGATCATTAAATTGCCCCAGAAATCAGTGAAGTTGTGTGACAGCAAATGAGGACAGCACTGGATCTACTTCCTCTTACTGTTTTTTATTAAGATTTTTTTACTGATCCTTTTAAGAAAGTTGCTTCTCAGAAATTCACATGAATTTCTGGTTAAACACCCATCTAAAGAGCAGAAGGAAATGAGCAATTCTTAACGGTTGCAAAGTAAATTATTCAGTAAAAAACCAGCCTTTGTATGCAGATGGAAATCTGAAGAAATACTGATTATCCACCTGGGGATATCTTCAAATGCTTAATGAAAATCGAGTCCTATAGCTTAAGAAGTTACTTAACTTCCCTCATGAGTGATGATACGCTTTGCCATGAGCTAACAAAGCTCCTTACCGAAAATGTACATTAATATTTTCCTGGCTAAGTAATGATTACTCCTCTATCATTTTGTTGATAGGTCTGCAGAGGGAATTAAGGCTGATCAGCAAAGTGGCGCATAATATGTGCATTGTTGGGCAGCCTGTGTATGGCAGATTTCTGAAGGGCAAGTCTCTTACTTCGCCCTCTTACTTTTGAATAAGTAAGTAAGTGGCATCTCTGTGCCTCCTATCCTTGCCACTTGTTATCCATCAGTGGCTGGTATCTGTGAAGATCCTGACAGTCTGTATGTGTAAAACTGAATATGTATAAAAGAAAATAAAATAATGAAAATTGGAGTGTGATTCTCCAAAGATCCCTAGTTTTAGAGGGGGACAAAGGAACTGTAGGGTGGCCCTAAGGATCTATCACGTACCACCACTTCGGGACACATATTTCCAGTTATTTCTGATCACCCAGTCTGGTTACTTTCATGTTCTTTCACGCTTAGCCTAAAGGGAAAAGATTATTCAACTATTAGTTCATCTCCTAAAACTGCCTTTCTTTCTCAAGAGTCTTTTTTTTTGTTTTTTTTCCCAGAAAAATACTACAGCCACAGTTCTAGCAAATATTCCTAAATGGTGAACTACTGCTGATAAACTTACAGACAAAGCCAACGTGACCCAAAACTCTGTCCTGTCATAACACACACACACACACAAAGGCATCTTCTGCAGTTGTTCTATGTAGCATCTCTACAGAGATTTCCTAACCAAAGCTGAATGTCAAAGTTTCTTCTCTGACTTTTCAGGGCTTGCATTCACACCAGTATTTTCATGTCACTAGCTGTTGGGCAGCAAAGCACTGATGAATAGAGTAATCCTGAAAAAGGAAGACGTCCATTTAGATGTAAAGATTTGTCAGAAAAAAAGCTCTAGGATAGCAAGACAAAGCTCTAAGATAGCAAGGAGGATTTTGTGCTGACTTTAATCACCAAGCAGGCATGATATTGCCAAAAAGGGAATTCCTGCTCTGCTCCTCAACCAGTACCATTTCATGTTATGATAACTTCAACATTTACAGACTAGGAAGAATCTTGCTGTGGCAATACTTAGGAATGTAAGATGTATTCAGTAGCTGCCATTCCTCACTCCATGTTGATAGAGCCTGAAAGTCTGATAGATAAACTTGTTTTTGTAAGAATTTTCTTCTGTGCTACTAACTTTGCAGATTGGAGTAGCCAGAAATGTCCTGGTCAGGCATCCATGGTTTGGGAAGCAATACTAGAGCCTAAACTTGGGATATTTCTTGCTGTCTGCCATGGAGCAGGAACCGTGCTCCCAGCTTCCCCTTTGCTCCTGTCTCCACTCTGCCTTCCTTGGCTACATAACTTGGGGGTGCAGGCTAGAGGAAAGCCCTGGCCTGTCTTTGATTGTGGCCACCATGTGCTCTTTGGGACAAACATGCTCAAAAAAAAAAAAAAGCTATTTCATTTATCCATTACAGTTTGCCTTTGTCCTACAGGCGCACTGTGGCCATCACCTTTGGACCGCCCGCAGTATTTTACCTTTTCTCCTCTTAGGTGATTTGATTTGTAAGGCCCAGAACCTTTCTCCTCTCTGTGGAGGTAATAGTATTACCAGAAAAAGCCACTTCTACTAACAATAGATGAGAGGCCATGCTTGTTTTTCTGACGCTAGGCTTTAGGAAAACACCAGTTCTGGCTGGGCTATGAGGAAGTGCTGCCAGCTGATCAATCGGTGGGACTTCTTGCACGCTCTGCTCCTGGTTGTGGCTGTCTGCAGCGGTTTGGTTGCTCTGCTCCTTGGCCAGAGTGGCCTCTGGCCATGGGTGGAGCAGCAGCAGGCTGGAAGCACAAGGGAAAGAGTAGCGTTGCCTCCTGCCGAGGGAGTTGGATGAAAGGGCGCTTTAACGCCCTGGCTCTTCAACGGTACGCTCGGGATAGAGGAGCTGATACCTTGGACTGCAGAGAGCAGACGGCAAAGTTACACATCCTGTGCTTGTTACCTGTAGACTTAGGCTTATAGCTGTGTTGGAAAGGTAGCAGATTACTGAATTCCTTCAAGGAGCATGAGCATGTACCATGAGAGATTAATGTGCAAAGGATGTTGGCCGTTGAGCCTACAGGGCTACATAGCAGGGCTGTGCAGCTTTGTCAGTGCGTGTAGTTTGGGGGTCACCTGCTCAGAAGAGAAATCTTCCCCAGCGTTCAACAGGCTGAAGTGTTGCAGGAATTAGGTTAGGTCCTGGCTCCTGTGTTTGTGTCCAGACTCATTTCTTTAGAGACAGTCTTAACGTTTGCCCCTATCTAGTTGATGCGTAGCTAGTACATCCAAGAGCTGTGGAAATGAAGGAGGCTGGTTTCCTATAGTCTTGCAGTGTGATTCTCTGTTGTCTAATTAGATACAAACCCCAGCTGTGTTTCCCTACGACAGAAGAATTCAGGACATTTCTCCACTGTGGCATTTTTTCCTCTCTGTCTGTTTACCTAGATGAAGGACCTTGAAATACTTACGACTGCTGCTTCTGCGTTAAATTTGAGTGCACAGATAGCTCCAGCAAAGATACTAGGAGGACACTGACTCAAGCGATGTATACACACAAGCACAAAACATGTAATTACCCTAGCCTCACTTTCTTGGGAAGCCAAGTGACAAACAGCATGTGATAGATTAGGCTTGTATTAAAAGCAGTTTCCTCCTCACCTTGTAAGACTAAATGGGGAGTTAGTTGTGTTTGGACAACTGGTTTAGTGACACCTAATTACACACGCCTGTGCGCGTGTGTGTATGCACGCACACCAGCAGAACAGAGGGGGCGCAAAGAATCCCGTCTCGGAAAAAAAACACACATGGCCAACAAATATTTTTAAAGTGTAGGTACATTTGTACTACAATACGCATGCCCAGGTGTACTCAGTAGCAGATCATCTAAGGCATGCTAGCTCAAGCAGATGGAATCACTTTTATTCTCCTTGAAGAAATAAATGCATTTAAGATTTGCAATAAATTGTGTTTAAACCTACCTAGCTGAGTACCATCCTGGCTTTGACTAGTAAGTCCATCCACATTGCTTTCTTCAAAAAAAAAAAAAAAAAAATCCATTTTAAATGTCCCAAACAACCAGCTAAGTATGACGGAGTCAATTTGTTCTAAGCATCCCCTTAGGGATGATTATAGGCTACCTTTGGCTTCGCTCCTGGTTTCACATGGAACAAGATGCTGTGGCTGCTCCTCTAACCTATATGCTGTAGTAGTGGTCACAACACGGTCACCAAATCCCCCGCTGCCCTAGATCATTTGTGTCCATGTTAGATTAGGGTAAGAGGCTGCTCCTGCTGCCAGGGTTGGGGCTCATGCCAAGTTCATTCCTGGGTGAGGTGCTCAGCAGTGGGTTCTTCCCTGAAGTTCAATGGGCTTTGATGCCGTAGGAGCCTTATGCTGTAAGAGCAAGGATGTTAGCATCTAGCTCTGACTGATGCCTCTGGCGATCATTTTTTCTCGCTGAAGATTAAATATTGAAAGCCCTGAGTACTGGGGCACAGCTGAGTTCATCTTGGGCACTTTGGAGGGCAGCTATGAATATCCTCACTTCTTGAGTGAATATCCAAACTTGAGCGAGTCTCCAGTTAAGTGTGAAACATTATAAAGTCTCTTTTGCCTTCTTACAGTTAGTTCTGATGTCTGTTTTTGGCTTTATGCTACCACAGGGCTGGCAAGTCACAGTCGCAGGCTTATAAGCAGCCTGTATTCTGATGGCCTTTGCTAATGCCCAGAGCAGAGAGACGCCTAACAGCGAAAATGAGCTGCATCCCTCAGATGAATTTAGCACAGACAATTGCAAATAAAAAACAGAATTTTGACATATTGTGGTTTAAAAGTTTTGAAGGCTGACTGTCCACAGATTGTTATTTTTCTAGTGTAGAAGCTGCTTTGAACAGGGCATGGCAATCTGTTCCCTTACGTGGGAATGCTGGAATTTAGCAAGGATCCCATGCTAGTCCTAGAGGGACCATTTGTGGCCTGGCCTGCCCTCAGCACCCTGTAAGTCTGGCCTTCATGAAGGAGGAATGAAGGGAAAGGCATAGAGGCAGCTACCTGAGATGCTTTATGCCTCCTGCCATTGCCCAAGTCTGGACTTCCAGAGCAAGCCGTGGTGGTGAGGACCTCTGTCCTCCTGACGCTGATCATCAACACCAAACACATGTGTCCAGCCCACAGCCTTGTCAGAAGGAGGCTGAGCAAGGATTAGATTTCCCAGTCGGGGCCAGCAGTGCCAGCTCCTGTGCAAGGAGCTTAGGCGTTCTGTGCCTCGTTCCTGTGTAAATGCTCGACTTCTGGGAGGCAAATTGTTGGTCTGGGCTGGTATGCACTCTCCTTTTAATTGAGTGACCAAGGCTTCAGTTTTGCTTTTTGAAAACTCACGTGTGGTAATGAGCTATAATGATTTGCTGAGAGCACTTTTCAGGTAAAAGGCTCAAGTAACATATGTCATGTTTGACAAAACTCTGGTGAGGTCAGAATTAATAACTGGCTTTCCAAGGGGGTACATTTTGCTCCAAGAAGGCAAAGGGCCAAATTCACATAGGCAATTAGGTCCCGAACGCCGCAGGTTGTTGGTCCCTCTACACTTTAGTCAACAGGAATCTCCATGTTTTACCTGCAGTGGAAGTCCAGAGCAGCTGGTGCTGAAGTGGCACACAAATATTTTGCCCGCTATCCATGGTCTTTAGCCTTCGGGCTCTTCCACCTGGAACAACTGAGTGCTATGGACAAGGTGTACTGCAGCTCCTGTGCTTCTTTTGCATAAGAGATGGGGCAACCCAGGTTTTGTTAACTTTTTTCTTCCTTTTGCATTTCTTTGCCCATACCCCAAGCTAATACCTGGGGCTGTAGCAACCTAGGTGGTGAGCAGAGTTGAGTGCAGTACTCCTAATAATAGTTGCACTGGATTGAAAAAATACATATTTAATCTTTCTTTTTGCCTTTCTGCACTTTCCAGCATCTGTAAAACCTTATTACTGAAGTGTTTAAAAGTCAGCTGCTGGTAAAACATTTCTACAGGCTTAAAACCAACTATTCCTTCTGGAGCAGGAGGCTACGGAATGGCAAAGCTTTCATGGGTGTTTTAGAAAGGCAATAGCTTTTGCATTAGCTGTATGAGAGTGAGCCGAGTGTTTTGCTAAGATGCCTAACTGGGGCAAGTCTGTATGCAGAGGGAGAGCAGATGCTGGGGGTCTCCTGCAGGCATCACATCCCTTGGAGTTTGTGGGCTTGGTGGTGGATCTGACGTCAGTTAGGAGTATTTGGTGTGTTCCGGTTTTGGTTTTGGACTTGGCAAACATGCTTGCAAGGTCACTTGATTTCTTGCGTTGTCTTGTGTGCAGGTTGTCTGCTTGCGTTCTTTGGTTCACGCTCACCACGTGATTTGCTTCTCCTGGTGCGATAAGCAGCTTGTCTCGTTGTATCGTGTTTGTGCACAGGGCTGAGGGCAGCTTTATTTATTCAGATACAACTAGTAAGCCATAGATTAAATGCATTGCCAGTAAAGTCAGGGAATTACTTTGGGCCATGAAGACGTAAGTACTACAACTGTTTGTAAAGTTTGAACAGCACATATTAATCTCTGTATAAGGACATTTGTATTCCTTTGTGGAGAAAGTCAGAAATAGTTCCAGAGCACGTTTAATGTTTCTGGAATAGATCTTTGATGTTTCTTCCTACCTTATCCTTTTCTACGTGAAAAGTACTGCGTTTTCGTCAGGCACTCTGCTCATGTATACAGGCTGAGTCACTCATTCAGGGAATGCAAACCGTGCTCACATGCTGAGTCACGCTGGCCAAATGCAGAATGCCAAGCATCGAAAAATGCAGAGCAGCGTTTGCTTCAAGGAGCATATGAAAATGGAATGTTTCTTAACTATGACAAACATTTGTTGGGCAATTCTGACAAATCTGTAAATTTGTATCTTGGGGATAGGAAAAATGATAGTTCCAAGAACAGAGGAACTAATGAAACTCGATTTCATATAAATTACTATTTCATGAGTGTGTCCCTTGGTGCTTGAAGAGAGTGAGAGCCTCAGCTGAAACGTTCATTTCAGAACATTTTGTCTCTCTAGTATCTAACAGGACTTTTGTCCCAGTCTTTCTGCGGAGACGTTAGTGTGGTCTTTCTCTGCCCAGGCAGAAGCTGATTGAAGTTGATCAACACACTCTGAAGTTAAGGGGGGAAGAAAGATGTATGCAAAGTCCCACAATCAGCCTAATCTATGTGGTCTCTCTTTGTTTTCAGACACCAGGTCAAAAGCAGCTCGTATTTTTGTAACTAGCAGTCATGAAACGAGCAGCGGTGGCTCAAGCGATAGAAGTAGCAGGCAGATGGTTACTGATGAGGGAAGTGCAGCTGGAGGAGGAACGTAGGACGTAATACGATGAAGAGCAATAAAGTCGGATGATGAAGTTAGTTGTCTGCCTATGAATAAGCTTTAAGTCTCCTATGAGTCTGCTTAGGATTGGAGTACCTGATAAAGAAGCAGTTTTATTCAGGGTCAGGCCACATCCTGGTAGTCTGTACAATAGCTTCTCATTTAAACATACAAAAATACTAAGAGTTAGTGTGATTACTTGTCTGACTATGGAATGACCGCAAGCATATTGAGACATCCAAGTTCAGTCATTGATCGTTATTTGGGTGCTTTTTTTTTGTTTCCGATTTTATGCAAGTACAACAAATACAACCTCATTAGTGTCTATCAGTACCTCAAGGGAGGCAGTGAGGAGGATGGGGCCGGCCTCTTCTCAGTGGTGGCCACCGACAGAACTAGAGGAAACGGCCACAAACTGAAGCACCAAAAGTTCCACAGGAACTTTAGGAAAAATTTCTTGCCCGTGAGGGTGACAGAGCCCTGGCACAGGCTGCCCAGAGAGGTTGTGGAGTCTCCTTCTCTGGAGACCTTCAAGACCCGCTTGGACGCAGTCCTGAGCCACCTGCTGTAGGTGACCCTGCGTGTGCAGAGGGGTTGGACTAGATGGTCTCTAGAGGTCCCTTCCAACCTTAAGCATTCTATGATTCTATGATTCTATGAAATAGCTCTTGATTTTGAGCAGTGTTTATGAAGTATAATAGGTCGAAAGTTACAATACAATAGTATTTCTGTTCCTAAATGGTGGTGTTCGTGGTGTTAACTGAATTCCTACCTGGGCAGAAGTGCAACCAGACGAAATAACAAGAGTAAAGTGTCTTAAGTCTCTTCTTCTGGGCTGGAATATTGTGTAACTTACTACACTAGTCAGAAGACTGCAGATATAGTAATTCTACTAGTAGCGTTTTTTCGATTTAAAAAAGTGTGCTAATTTTCTTGGCAAGACTGATGCAGATTTGAGGCAGCGTGCATGCAGTTTGATCATAGGAGCACAGCATGAGAAAGTCTGGAGGAAGAACCTGGAGTGCTCAACCAATAAACAGCTGGAATGTCTGTATAGTAGCTCTCTTAATAGGGAACAGTTGGGCTTCAAAGGTCTGGAGCTCTTGTACATCACCTTGCAAGTAATGTAGGGTTTGGTTACGTAAACACATACGCTGTTGTTAATATTGTAACTGTGAGCTGTATGTTATTCAATAAAAGGGATTATTGCTCATATAAATCTCCAAACAGAGTGCTAGCTGCACTGCAGTGTATGCAGGATGTGACTTGCCTGTGAGATTTGTTTCTGATAAAATAATATTATTAACCTGATCTCCTGTGAAGGGACCCTGGAAGCGTAAATATTGTGAGGTGTGGAGCCATCTGGAATAAACAATTTTCAGGTTTAAAATTGCACATAAAATCAGAAAAATGAATTCTTCCTGCAACTCTTGTAGGTTTTCTTTCTTTCCTCTCTCTTTCCAACTCTTTTAGATCCTGGACTCCCAAAAATAGTCATTTAAAACTACATGGAACAAGACTAGCTGGTTTTTGCTGGAGGAATTGTTGAACAAGGTGCATTTCTGGAAAATGGCCACGAGCCAGGCAGCATTTAAAGTCTGGCAAGATTTTTATCATTTTCTCAATATTGTCACTTACATAAAGGTTTTAGAGGACATAGTGACTTAAAATCTGATATCCCTGGAAACTTTCCTTCTTCTGCTGTGAATATAAGGCTTACATATGTGGGAGAGGAGCTGGCAGTATTGTGCACCCGTTAGCATCCCTGGGAGCTGCCAGCAACTCTGGATGGCTCCGAGAGCATCTGAGCTCGCGCGCGTCTTGCAAGAAGACCGTCTGGCTGTGCATGCCTGTGTAGGCCTGCACAAATATTCGAATGTGTGCTCCTGCGAATACCAGTGGTACCACCCAGGCTTCAGTCATTAGCCTAAGGTCATCCCTGCATTTCTGTGCATGGGAGTGTCTGCACTTAATGGGTTACTATGGCTGGTTTGGGTGTGTGTGTATTTGTGTGTTTGCCCTGCAATGATTCGGCATATCTTCTATGTCTATTTTGAATTATTTGACAAAGTGAGGAGAGATAGCATTAGCTGTAGCATGCAGCAGAGTGAAGTGCAGAGGCATTGGATTTCTTGTGTAAAACCTGCAATCTTCCCCCAGCTGCATTACTTCGTATTTAGGAAGCGTTATGAATCGTAGATTATCTAGCATGCATCTGCTATGTTTACAAGGCCTCGTGGCAACAGAGAGAGGAAACTCTATTTCTTTACCTAAGGACTCTGCCACAGCTGCTACTGCTGGCAGCCAAGCTTAAACTCAGCGACAATTTACATGGACTAAAGCCTGAACTGCGAATAACAGCTAGCAGAGCAGTCGCGTGCATCCCTTAGCAAATGTTTGGTGGGGTGACCTGCCAAGTTTAACCACATTCATTTCCAGTGACCAAAGCAGGTGGTCATGGACCCAATTACGATCTGGAATGCGAAATCAGAGTCCCGAAGAAGACTGGATCTGACAATTAATCCAGCCCTCTGCTTGGCTGCAGGTTTGCTGACAATAAAGTCTTTCTTTAAGTGATTAGCTTTGGTTAGGAGGGTAGAGCTTATGTAAGAGCAGGGATTTGGGGTTGTTTGGCAACTTGCATTTTTTTTTTCTCTTCAGCAAAGAAATTCCCTTTTTTTTCAGTAAAACAAAATTGTCAACATTTTTATAGGAGTGATTTTTTTGTTTTTCTTCTTGAAGTGCTTTCTTAATCTTTAAGGAACAATATTAAGGGAAAACTAGAAACAAAGGATGTTCTGAACCAATAAATGGAAGCATTTCAATTTCAAAATGTCCAAAGAGGTCAAAATATTATAAATTAAAATCTGCAATTTCTGGGAAAATTGGAACATTTTGGTGCATTCTTCAGTGTACCTGTTCTACGTTTCTCACAGGCAGGTAATATTTGCAAGAAAAATGTGCCCACCTCCAAAGTTAAATCTAAACTGAGAGAACCAACCAAATAAATCACTCTGCAGGAGACAAATACTTTCCTTTGGTCTTTTTTTAGACTGCAAGGCCCGTAGGGCAGGGCTAGTCTCCATTTTTATATCACCTATCTGTCCAACCTCCCACTGAAACTTAAGAATCATAGTTTCTACCAGACTTGATTCATATCATAAAATCTGTTTGTGCCCTCTTCCTGACATCTCGGCATAGGACAAGAACTAAATAGATACTCAGATTGAACGTTTCATTTCAAGTGGAGTTAGCGAGATAATACGTAAAGACTGCAGAATTTGCCTGTTAAAATAACATGATTTTTTTGCTCTTTTTTTTCAGATCTCTTAGTCTTGCATCTTACTGTAGATTGTAGACTACAAGTAACATAGGATTCTGCAGTAGTTAACCTAAATATATTTTTTGCAGTCAGTTTCTGCTGCTAATTAAATGGAGTTAACTTCAATACTTCCCTACATCTAGGGTGTGTAGTTGTGTTATGTAGCAAAAATAAGACCTCTTTCCCCCTCTATTGTTTTTATGTGAGAAGAGGCAAGACAAGCTTGAAAAAAAAATCCCATTCCTTCTCTTTCCCTGCCCCAATCAGATACAAATGTAACCCTGATGTTCATAATCTAAATTTGACCTTTTCCTTTCTAGTGCTACTAGCAGGTAGGCTGGGCTAGAGGCCGTGCTCAAGCACAGGACAGAAAATGTGTTGTCCGCCTCGCTATGTGCTCTGTGCTTCTACAGCAAAGCAAGGCATCCAAAATGATGTTTCTTGGTAATGATAAATTATTATAAGGAATCTCCTCCTTGGTATGATGGACAGTGAGGCAACAAATGTTCCCGGTCCTGAGTATCCTTACCGTATATGAGACTCTGCCCTGGGATACATGGAGGCCTGCAGAGGACGATCTCTTCTGCTAGCCCTGTTGAGCGCTGCCGTGCCTCGGCACGTGGCGGTACGTACGAACAGGTTTGCTAAGCTCTGACTGGAAAGAGGAGCACGTTCTTTAAATAACTTATCACTCTTTGTTGTGAAATAAGATCAGGAGCTTGTCCTACAAAGCTGTTCAAATCAGTGTGGCTCTATTGACCTGGACAAGCTTTAATACAGACTGAAGAGCTCTGCACAACTTTGCTTGTTTTGCTCACTGTTATGCAGTATTTTCCTAATATGTGTACCTTGTACGGAGCAGGGATTTCAGTATTCCGTATTGCTAATACGGTGCTCCGCATTGAAGGCCAGATTCCAAAACCTTTACTCACAACAAGTTGGTCCCTCCTCCATGAATAATACCTTGGAGATGAGTAAAGCTCCTGGTGAAATGCAGTGTTACTTAACACGAGGCCAAGCTTTAGAGCTTTCCCCTGTAACGTAAGGGATAGGTTTTCTCTCCTTCTGTCTCTTGAGTGACAGAAAATTCTTGTTGAGCTTATATCACATGTGAGCGATTTGCGCAGCCAACAGCCAAAAGGATGTGAGTGGCAGCATAAGATCAGAGATGAATCAGGGGGACTCAACCCAAATATCGCCCACCTCTAATGGATTTCTCAGAAATCTGGCAGTCCCTAGACCCCAGTCACTCCACAAGTATTTTCTGTAGATGGACAGAGCATGTGGCCCAGTCCATGAGCTCATAGAGCGTTTGAGCTGATGCCAGGAAACCCTTCTGCTCAAAGGAAACTCTCGTTTTGGGAAAGGGAGGCCATTCCCTCCCCACAGGAAAGAGAAAAACTCTTCAGCAAAAGTAAATACCCACAGGCAGGGAGTGGGACTGGGGCACTTTGACTTCTGCTTTTCAGGATACGTTCAGTGCAATAGGAAATCAGCTGTACTGTGTCAAACAAAATGATGCTTCCATGGTGCTTCTCCTCTGTTCCCAGCAGCTGTTGCAATGTGGGAGATTTCCTGAGATAGGGATTATATCTATTTCTTCAGAGACAGATTGTAGAGAGTCCCTGAATTTAATAGCCCTCAGTGGACTTTGGTTTCATGAACATGTATATATATTAATTTCTAAATATTACAACATACTGTGGCATAGTTCCACAGTTAAGCTATGAACTGGGTGTTAAAGCATGGCTTTGCTGAAATGTTCTTACTGGCTGGGGGCTGTGACCTGCAGGAGAATTGTCTGGTGACCTCTATTCTTCTTGGACAAGCTTTGGCCACACAAGTTTCCCAATGTGCTGGCCTTGTCCCCAACAAAATTCACGCTTGTAGCAATGCTGCTGTTACTTGATTGGGAGATAGTTATCTGAGTGAGACATAGATTTTTGAAGACATTGGAGTATTTAATTCCTACCAGAACCAACTTTAGTGTCCCTATTAGCATCTTAAAAAATTAAAAAGTCTTTTCTCACTTAAATATGAAGCACAGTCTGCCAGCTCTGGGCTGAGGCATATTGGTGAAACATTGGAAGAGAGCTTGCAGGACTTGTTATACTTGTTCTGTGATTAAGACGAGTCTTTCTATTTCCCAGACAGTTCTGGCAATTTTTACAGGCACTGAAAAAAAGCGAATGCCTTTCCTAGAGAAAAGCTGCTATTAAAAATACTCAAACTGTTTTTTTTTTTCCTTAAAAAAAAAAAAAAAAAACATTCATTACCTGTGAATTATTTCTGTTTAGAAACTGCCTATAAGCTTGCATTCATTACACAGCAAAAGCCATCTGAGGTCATCACCTTTTTCAGGCTGGGCTCTGAGTAAGTGTAAATGGTCCCACACCAGGATGGAAGGGGAATTTCAAGCATCTCTGCCAGGTGAAACAGTGTGGGTCTCTCCATTACCAGCTTGTCCCTGTTCCCCCTGCCTGTCCTACACACGCCAGTGAGCAGCCTCCCCCAAACTCCTACCCTGTTTTTAATTCCCCCTAGAAAATGTCAGGTGTGCATTCATGGTGTCAGGTGTGCATTCGTATCAGTTTAGTGGTTAACCCTCCTGTGGTGAAAACTCCTCACTGGTCTCCCTTGATTAATGCGGTGCTTGTCACCGCACCGAGAATTAGGAGTGTGCAGAGCAGCCCGGCCAGGGCTGCATCGCGCCGGCTTCCCTGGCTTTCACCTTCAGGGATGAAGCTTCGCTTGAGAAATGGCAGCGTAGCTGGGCTCTCAAACAGCAACCGCCTTCCACACATACCAAACCAAAATCACGGGAAAGGGACAAAATTTTAAGGCTGTTTAGCATGGCTAAACCTGCCCCGGCTCCAAAGTGCTCTGTAGTTATTCTTAACAACAACTATTTGTGCTACCTGTTTGGATCATTGGCAGAAAAGTTGGGCTGAGGCAGCTTTACAGCTTGCAAAGCCCTGACTTACAGTTCAGCACTGAATTTTCCTGGCCACACAGAAATTTGCCTGCTTTGAGAAAGGCCTTTCAAAGAGTGAGATGCATGGGTTTCCCAGGAGGGCAGTGACCTGCTCCATTAGTGTTTTTGAGACTTTTCCATCTTAGTTCTTGTTTTCTGCCTGTCTGTTTGTTCTCTGCTCAGATAAGCCTGCTGCTTGTGCCCACTCAATCTGCGGCCTCTGGAAACACTGAGGATGAAAGGCGACCTCCACGCTGTCCTTTCCCAAAGGGGGTCTGCGCCGGCCGTGCCGTCCCGTCCCGCTCGGCAGGGAAGCCCTCCCGCTTCTGTGTGGGCTTGCTGGAGTAGGTCTGGCTTCTGCTCACTGCTAGCTTGGGGCTGAGATGCAGAGATAAAGGCAGAGGCCGGGAACAGATCTGTGAACAGCAAACATCAGGATCCTGCAGGGCGCATGCCGCTCCCATTAGTCCTAACTTCTTCCCTAGCTCTGGACCACACTGATGTGCTGAGTAGTGTCTTTAAACTCAAAAGAAAGCCTCAAGAGAGAGACTCGGATTCAAATAAGATACTGGAGCTGTGCTCTGCTAAACCTGCTGTTGCTGCTGAGGTACTAGCAAGGATGTTAGGGGCACATTCTGACTGCGGCCAGTTGGGTGGTTGCAGCTCCTTTCCAGCCTGCGAGTCTGCACCGTCACTGTCTGCCAGTTCCCATCCCTGCTAACTGCTCTTGAGCAAACCCTGCAGAAGAGGCTGCTGAGACCTGGTGGTCGGCAGAGGCTGCAGCCTCAGCACCTCTCCGTGCTCCTGCCACCAGCTCGTGGGGCTGATTAACCTGCGGCCGTGGCCTCTCGTGGGAGGAGATGTGCAAGAGGGTGTTACTGCAGCTGACAGGGAAGAAAAGCAGAAAATGGGCTGTGCCCCTCCTGCTGTTGGGGAAGTTATCTGCCTGCTTTCCTCCTGCTGCGGTCATATGGAAAGCGAGCAAGGGTCTAAACTGTGCTCGCTTTTGCAGACACGCCTGCAATTTCGGCAAGACCCTCAGCCCAAATTAATAGACAAGGTACATAATGAAAAAGTGCTCGTGTTCAGCCAAATAAACCAGAAAAGCCAAGGTACCATTTTGCATGAGTGAGTGCTTGCTGGGTGAGTGAGGACTAGGCAATGCAGCATGAATGCATGAAGGAAGAAGATTATTGAACTTTAAATTGATAAAGCCTTGAGGAAGCTTGAGTCATCGGTGATAAATCTCTGTGTCTTCAGAGGAAATTAATTTTAAAGGGAAAGGAGCTATTTTGAAATACGTATTAAAGTATCAGATTGCATGTATTTATGCTTAAGTCTCTTTCCCACTCCCACAGAAAGGGGAATAGAAATTATGGTCCTCGCTTGCCTCTCGGAAAACTGCAGCATCAGTTCTTTTACAGTCAAATAAGCAGTGAGGTCAGGAAGCAGGTCTGGAGAAGTTCATGCTCTTGTTGAGGGGGGTGATTTTATTTTAATGAATTGGGTCTCTAGTTCTGTAGAAGTGACTAGGCAAGGAAATAATGCATAAAATCAAATGTAGAGAAGCTTGTACTTGGGAAGCTGCCTATGAGGATGTAGTTTTGGGAAGTCTAAAATAGCCCTCCCAATCCAACCAGATTTTTTTTCTTTTCAGAAAAAAAAAGAAAAAATGATGGCAGGAGACAGTTTGCTTTATCTCTTCTATTTTTTGACTGTTTTGCAGTATGCTTTCTATTACATCAGGATATTGTGTTCTTACCGGCGGTGCAGGATATCACACATTTGCGGCTGGGGGGTCTGATGGGGGTGCACATGGGACTGATTATAGGTCAGCTTCCCATAGGCAGTAGTCACATGCGTGTATTTTTAATGTTGGAACCTGGGTTTGGATGGGAGGAAGCTGTAGAGACGGCGATATCTTAATTACCTCGGGAAGGTTTGCTTGAATGCTTGGAGGATTGCTCATCGGCCAGAGCAGAAAGGGAGTCACCACCATCAAAGCTGCTCGGAGCTCAAGAAATAAGTACCGGAGAGCTGAGATCAAACGGATATCCCGAGGTGCCCGGGAGACCATGCTAAAAACGGGAAGGAACAAGAAGGGCAGGGCCTTCAGGTGACCCCCTTCCCACCCCTCTTTGTAGCCACATTTGACGGCAGAGAAGACGTAACGCCAGCCCCTGGCTACCTGGTTTGTCTAACTTTCCCTGGCCCCGGGATACCAGCGGAAGCTCCGTGGCCACCAGCGTGTGCGGCTGGGCTCACTGCGCAGAGCTGTCCAGCCACCCGGAGCTATCCGAGGGGGATGTGACCCGGCCTCTTCTTTTCCATGCAAGTCTTGTGTAGGTTTGGCGTTATCCATGGTTTTGTTTCATCTAGCTTATCTTGCAGAATGGGGAGTTCTCAGCACGCTCATCCTACTACTATTTTCATATCGTGATTATCTAGTTAGTTCATAACAGACTGGGTTTGTTCGTTCTGGCTTTGAGGTCAGCCCCATCTGGAAACGTCAGAGATTTACATTTGGATCCAGGTCCACTGTTGACTTCTAAAGACTGAGACTTCTGTAAGAGCTCAAACGTTTTTATTCTTTTTGTTTCCTTTTTTTTTTTCTTTCTAGAAACAGCAGGTTGTGGTCATGGGTATCAATGAAGAGATCAGAGAAAGCAGGACAAAGGGAAACAGGGAAGAGTGCAAAGAAAACTCAGACTGTTGTAGGAGGGGATGAAGTGAACATGGGTCAAGAAAAAGTGGCTTAGGATGGAAAAGGGATCGGGAGTGGAGAGAAAGGTGGGGGGGATGCAGCATTAACCAAAAGGCGCACAGTAAAGAGAAATAGTGGCAGAGATGGACAAGAAGTAGAAAGAGAAGTGGAGAAAAGCAGAAATAGCAAAGAGAAAATGCAAGCACTGTGGGGAAACAGTATACACCATCCTGATGTGTGCAATCTGACAGCAACGAAGTGATGCCTGTGTTATACATGTTTTGCATTACACCTACATGGCCGGAGTCCTGCACAGTTCAGGGAGTGCCTGGCAAGGGTGGTGGTGGTCATGCATCCCAGACTTTGTCCTTTCTTCTTTCACCGCCATGGCTCTCTGCAAAAATTAGTTTTCTTCTCAGTGATCAGTTGGGTTTTTGCCAGCCCTCATGGCTAGCTCTGTCTCCTCCAGAGCTGCTGGAATTCTTCCTCGCTAAAGGGAGAAGAAAAGTACCAAAAAAAACATCCACTGTAGGACTAATCAAAATGGGAGAGCCCATTTTATGTGCATTCCTTTGAAAACTTGCTGCTGTTTTAACTTTGCACTTCAGGATATTTTGGAATCACAGGTTTCTAACATGTTCGGTGTTGAGTATTTGCATGATTTCTTTTCCTGGAGTGCATTTAAATAGGCATTTTGGTGTGGATCAGGAGTGTGCTTTTTCAAGGCTAATCTCTTAATCATTCTCCCTTATGCTTTGATTCATATAATGGAGTGATCTTGGGGTGTACAGACTGGATTTCTTCCAGAGGAAACTAAAGGTGAAAGATGTTCTCCAGGTACTCGTGTCGCACACACCATGGCTAATGGGCAGTCTGTCCATTGGGCCAGGCTAGAGGCAATCAGGACTAAAATGCCCAGAAATAACATCAAGTGGCAAGGATCTACAGATCCACTCTTCCAGCACCACATTGCTTGCTAACAGAGCCACAGGCAAAATTTCAGTTCCTAATACTGTCGTTGCCCATCTGATGCATGGACCCAATTTGTTGCACGGACCAAATGACCATGAACCTTTTGTGGGGACGTTCACACTGGCTCCTGCTCATTAGAGAACACAGGTGCCGGCTGGCAGGTTGTGTGGCCTCGCTGGCCTCCCGAACCTTCTCTTCCACCACATTTCGTGACTTTTTCCAATGCACTGGGATAAATAACTATTTGAGAAGGATTTGGGAAGTTAAAGGTATGTTAAAAAGAAAAAGGTAAACTTTATTATTTAACTATACAGTACCAAATAAAATGTGATAGAACTCGTTTTTAAAGCATTTGACTTTGCTTCAAAACAAAGTCATCATCCACTCCATGATTAAACCTTGGGGACAAAACTTTAAAATACACAATAATAAAAAATATTTTCCCATTCTCTTCAGTGACAGTGTTGCTATTGGCACAAGTTTTCCCTGGAAAAGGCACGGTAATGATATCAGTGACTTACCTCTGGAGTCACAGATAGGCGCCAAGCAATGAAGTGTCTCTGGTCATTAGCGAGCCTATTAGCCTGGAGGGCTGGGAGGAAAGAACTGATGAATTTAACATGGACACGAGCTGCTCTGTGGCCACTGGTTCACGTGCTGGAGAAGGGCCCTGCAAATGCTGAATTTACTAGCTGAGCTAGCCCCTGTGTGCTTAGTTGTTTATTTATTAACTTCAGTAACATATATAGGAAGTAATGCAGCAAAGAGCTGCCTCCGCAATGAAAATAATGATGTGCATAGAAGGGAAGGCTGATTTCTGCCCCCCCCCATATTGGTTAGCCCAAATAAGGCCTGGTCGCTGCAGCTGTTCGGGAGCATCGCCGTGTTGCAATCTCTTATCCTGCCTATCTGCGTCCTCTCCGGAGGCAAGCAGCGGGAGATGGCCGGGCCGCAGAAAGCCCGGCCGCCGCACCCCGTCGGCAACCCGCATTCCTTGCGCGTTGACTCAGGGCTATCGCTTTTCCTCCCGCCGCCGCAGCCGCGCGTTTCGGGCCGCTGACAACACCTGAGGGCAGCGTGCGCAGAGGAGCTGCGTGGGCTGCGAGGGCAGGGGGCAGGCAGGTGAAGCGCTCCGCACCGCGGCTCAGCTTTGTGGCGCTTCTGGGCACAACGCAGAGTTTGGCGCATGCCCCAGCTCCCCTCTCCGCGTCTGGGAGATGCATGGGCTATGGCAGCCTACCAGGCTGGGGCAGGAATGAGGTGAGCTCGGTGTGTGCAGGTATAAAGCTGCTCCTCCACCAGTGCAGGGATGTGCGGAGAGAGCAAGGCCAGCGGCAGGACTCGTGTTGGTAGCTGGGCGCCCGCTATTCCTAGCTGCCCACCCTGAAAAACTGTGCAGCGTGAACGGGTGGTGGTAGCGATGCTTCCGCTGGCGCCAGATGGACGGCCAGCACGTCTGGACTGCACTCAGTGCCCTCTCATAGAGATCGACGGTTTCTGACCGAGTAAAGGGGTAAACGAGGCACAGTAGTATCAGTGTACATCACCCTACTGCAATGTTCAGTAGTGAAGGTTTTGTATATGGCTTACTCCAGGTGTGCCAGTTTTTAAACTCATATTTACTTTTTTGTTGCCTTCTTCAGCTGCCAAATAAACTGGCACTGCAATTCCCCATTCAGAGCTTAAAGCATTTAAAAATCTGGGTTTGATCGATGCAAAGTTTTCCTGGAAAATGCAGCACTGATGCTGAGTAATGGGACTGAGGTGGCAGGTAAAACTTGGGTGTAAAAACGATGGTAATAAAAATGTAAGAACAACCTTGAGCTAATGTTATGGTCACATGATGAAACGCTGGAGGGACTGATGGTGGAATTTGCCATAATTAAGGTTTAATTCCGGCATTCGTGTGTATATCCGTCTTCTCCCTTCTACCTGTTGCTGCACAAGCAAAGAGTGGAAGAGAGCAAGGACCAGAGCGTGTAAAAAATATCTACATTTTAACCAGGAAAGCTCTCTAGCAGCAGCATGATCGGAGGAGCTTTAAACACAATAGTTGGTATAAGCAGCTCCTGAGTGATAACCCCAGTTCTGCCGCTAATGCTCCGCCCAGGGCAAATTATTTCCATCTATAAAATGGAAATGATAGTTACTAACCTGCTTTACAGGAGATTTGCGAAGATAAATTAGTTAATGTTTGTGCAATGTTTTGAACATGCAAAGTGCCATAAAGCTCACAGAATTATTGCCTCCGTGAGGAGGCACAGAATACAAACAGCAATGCAAACGGTGGTGTCTGCAGACTAAAATGCCATGCAAATGAAATCTGAGCGAGCCAGATTTATGAACCTTGCTAATTCAGCTTTACCTTGTTTCATTTCTTCCAAGAAGCCGTCCTTTAAAATCACTCGTGCAAAACACAGGAAAGAGCAGCCATGCCACCTGTGAGCAGTTGCTTATGAATTTGGGGGGAAAGGGAAAATAATGGATAATTGAAACCTATCTATTTTTGTTTTATTTAAGGAAGGAATGGAGGGAGGGGGATTTCTTGGCTCTTGGAAGGGTTTTGAGACTTGAGACCATTTATGCTTCATATCTAGAAGGCAGGAGACAGGTCTGCAATACAAGGCAAGTGTGTCGCAGAAAAGCTGAAGAAATATTTTGCACTCGGTATGATACTCCCACGATGAAATACTAATTTAAAGCTAGTGGTCGGAAGGCTGACCTTTGTCTCCTGGCCTTTGATACGTGCACGCATGCAGCTGGTAATAAAAGTTTTGCAACATGAAGGCACGTCCATGCTCAAATTCAGCTGGTGACATTAGCCTTGGAGGAGTTATACCAGGCACAATTACTGGGTATGTGACTGGCTTTGAGGGAAATGTCAGATTTAAAACTTAAACCGGCCCAGAAGTTGTTCAGTTGCCTGAACAGGAACCAACAGATGGTCTGAAAACTAAACGTGGTTGCAAGCGTCCAAGACCTCGAGTCTTAGAGTCTCTTGATGACTTTCTACTTTCTACTCTTACAACTTTCATGAGTAGAGGACAAATGTCATGAAAATAAAACATTTGGGCTTAAAAAGGCAGGAAGTGATGGCAGTTTGCTGCGCAGCTTCGATAGTGGTCCTGCAATGCCAGCACCAGACTAGGTTTCCTGTAGTAGATTTTTGCAGCGCGGGAAAAATATTTGCCTCTTCTTCCCTTGCCCATCATGTCATCACTGAAGGAGCTGAGCTATGACCAAGTACTCAGTTTTATGTGGATTCATACAAGCACAGAGAGTCGTGGGAAGTGAAGTCAGCATGAAAAGTCCCTGCCTGGAACAGGCGGTAGAATCATAACTGTATGAAAAATTCTGCAGCAAAAAGTGTTTGTCATCCTCCTATTTGTTCGTATAACTGCAAATCCATTGCATGCACATAGTGCTTATGGGGCTGTGCTGCGTGAGGATCTTTGCAGCAAGCTGCCTGAACATCGTGCTCAAAGCACAAATGCTGCCCCCAATTACAGTCGCGAAACCAGGCACATGAGCACGGCTGCACTGCTATTAAGGCCTGAATGTACTTCAAGTACTTTGTTTGCGTTATTTACAACGTATAATTGGGACAATGTCAGCTCCAGCATGCAAAAGCTGTACAGTGATCAGCTCCTTATAACTCTCTCTCTGTATGTTAATAAATAGCTATAGCTGTGGTGGGATATAGGGTTAAAGGCACCCGTTGAAGCCCCTCTTTTGTGGTAACGTAAGTAAATGGGATTTTTTCTGTGCCTGGCTGGGTCAGGAAGTAGTTAAGCTATCAGGAGAAGATAGCGGGGAGGAAGCCGGCAGCGAGGAGGGAGGGCAGCCGAAACATGCATCCCGGGGAAAGCTGAAAGGAGCCTCCCTGGGGAAACCCGAAACACCCGAGCATCCCGGGGAAAGCCGGGCACACTCAGCGCCTCTTTTGCAAGCTTTTTGTGTCCGGACACGTTGCGACAGGCAGTTTTAACACTTCATCTCCCAAATCCTGTGTCATTGCGCGCTGGAGTTTCCCGGCTCCCCACAGCGCTTCCAGCCCCCACAGGAGCTTTGCGATGAGGGAAGTCGCGACAGCGTCTGACCAGTCCCCCGGGTGGCCCGGGGGGCGACAGCAGCCGCTCGGCTCTGGTCACTGCAGCCCTGTCGCGGGGGCTCCGGTTCCGCACGTTTTTCGGGGGAGGGGGGAGCACGACGTCCCGCCGAGCACGCGCCGCTTACAGCAGCCCCAGGGCGCCTTTCCCGCGTGGGGGGGGGAGGGCGGCCTCGCGTGTGCGCTCTGCCCGCAGCCGGCGCCTTTCCCCGCGCCCGCCCCGCGCACAGGTGCCGGGGCCGCCCTTCCTCACCTGGGCGGGGAAGGCGCCGCCGGTTCCTCCTCCTCCTCCTTGCTCCCGCCCCCTCCTCCTCCTCCTCCTCCTGCGCGGCGTGCCCAGAGGGAGCCGCTGCGCTGCGCGACCGGGCGCAGAGCGGAGCCGGGCGCGCCCCGTCCCGTCCCGTCCCGTCCCGCAGCGAGCACCGCGCACCCGCCGCCTGCGCCACCAGGACGACGAGGAGGAGGAGGAGGAGGAAAGGGGAGGAAGGCCGGGCGGGCGGCGGGACCACGCACGTGTGCGCGCAGCCTTCGACGGCGCGGCATGTTGCGGGGAGCCGCGGAGCGGGGCTGAGCGGCAAGGACAAGAGAAAAAGAAAAGCGAAGAAGGAGGGAAAAAAGAAATACAAGGAGACCGCTCCCCCCGCAAGCTGCTCCGTGCGCCGCGGGAGCGGCCGTCGCGCAGCATGGGCGGCCGCGGCGCCGTCGCCGCTGTCCCGGTGCTGCTGTCGCTGCTGCTGTCGCCGCTGGGGCGCGTCGCCCTCGGCTCCGTGGTGGAGGAGAAGAAAGGTAGGGGCCGCGGGGGCGGGCGCGCCGGGGAGCGGCCGGGGAAAGTCCCGACTTCTTCCCTTAAAAAAATAGAGGGGGGGGAGGACGAGGGAAAAAAAAAAAAAAAAAAGAAAGAGAAACTTCAGCAGCGAGCGATCGCGCAGCCTGACTTCCTGATTCTAGGCTTATTTTCTTTTGTGGGGGTGGAGGAAATAAAAGGGAATAAACCTTGGCATATCCCGTCAGTTGTGCTATTATTATTATTATTTTTCTCCCTCGCACCTCGGCGCGTTGTCCCGTCGCTCCGCTCCGCGTGCGCGGGCACCGGCTGCTGCTGCCATCGCCGTCCCCGAGCGAGCGCCTCGCAAAGGGAAAAGGAGCCGCACCTGGCGGTGGCGGAGGTGGCAGCGGGGAGAGCTTCGCCTCGCTTCTGTGTCCCTCCCCCGTTCCCCATTAAATGAGAGTTATTTTAGCCCTGTGCGTGGCTTTTATTTGCTTATTTATTGGAGACAACTGGCTTAGGAGTGAGAAAACGCTTGTGAACGCTGAGACCCGTTGCTTTTTCTCTCGGCATGTGGTGCGCTCCTGTTTTCGTGAGCTTCAAGAGCAGGCCCTGACTGCACTGCCAAGCAGAGTGTCTTTATCCTGGAAATCAGCCAGCAGCGAAAAAAGCAGCTTCCCCCCCTTTCCTTTTAAATATAAAGCGGGAGAAGAGCATTGATAACTTTTCAGAAGGACTTGAAACAACTGATTGAGTCTTGCGTGACTGTGGACAGAATCACACCTTGCTGAAGAGCTGGTTGCACAATCTCAGAAAAGGCAAGAGATTCTCTCGTTCTCCAAATCAAGTTCATACCTGTTGTTGATGTAACAGGCAGTATTTTTTCTTTCTCTCGTTTCTTTTCTTTTTTTCTTTTCACCCTTTGTAAAGGCTGGGAAACGAGCTGACTCCATCTGTTGTGCTGGTGTTCAAAAGTCCTTTGAAATGCAGCCTCAGGTGCCTACACGCCACGGAAAACAGGAAAGCACGCACAAAGAGGAATACCTTGTTTATAGTGCCTGATATCCCGTAATGGGCACCTTCAGGAGGGTACTGCTTACTTGGGTGTTCCAGAATAACCGTGAGCCAAGGGATAACCCCACTGGGTTTGTTCTCAGCACCTTCTCTCCATAAATAACTGTTTGCATGAGGAAGACCCACGGCTCAATGGCAAGGCTGAGGGCAGAGCGGAGCCTTCAAGATGTGTGAATTAATTCACTGGTCTTTATTGCTCCCCATGTGAGCAAAAATGCAGGGATGCATAATGAAGTGGTGTTTGAGAGAGAAGGCAGTAGGTGCAACAGGTAGCTGACCATCCGTGTAGGTCTAGACCTGCCTGCTGGGTCGAGCGATCGCATCCCACTGTTGGAATTTGGCATCCCTCTGAAAGGAAATACGCTGCAGTGGACCTGTGCCACCTGACAAGCCACCAGATAAAAGCTGGTTGCCACAAAAAGTTCAGGTGACTCAGGAACTGATTCTTTGTGAAACTGTGGAGTTTCAGCCTGATTCATTTCCTCACCCAGAAGAGGAGGTGCTGCGGGGATGCAGCCCTAGGACAAATTTTGCTCTGGCTAGAAAACTGTCAAAATCACTCCATAAAATCAACATAATGTTTGAATGGAAATTTAAATACAGTTGTGTCTTTTCCAAAAACTTTAGAATGAGATCTTTGAATATGGATGAGAGAAAACTAGTTTAGCTGTAACATCCTACTCATTTAAAAAAAAAAAAAAAAAAAAAAAGTGGTGGTGGAAACAGAAATACACTCACAAGGATTGATACCTGCTTTTTATCCAGATTAATAACAGTGCAGCTAATCTGGATTTGCTCTTACGTACGCAGGAAGGGCAGTTAGGTGGCACCTAAGATAAATACCGCTAATAGTGGGCACACTGCTTATTGCAGGATGCGTTTGACCGATGTCCGTTTTGTGTGTCATTGCTCAGAGATAACGCTGCGATCGAGGCAAGCTGCCTTTTGTTGGCTTTGTATCGTTCGCTCGGATCCGTCGCTGCAGCTGCTGTGGGAGGGGAGCACACGGACACGGCGGGGAGTGCGCGGGCAGCTCCAGAGCTGCACAGGTTCTCTGTGGTGCCACCTCCCTGAAAAATAAAGGAGAAATAAGTTCTGTGCTTATTCACTTTACTTACTTATTTCCTTGCTTACTAAAGAAGAACCTCTTTCCTGGGGGGGTGACAGAGCCCTGGCACAGGCTGCCCACAGAGGCTGTGGAGGCTCCTTCTCTGGAGATCCTCCCAACCCACCTGGATGCCGCCCTGTGTCCCGTGCTCTGGGTGTCCCTGCTGGAGTAGGGGGTTGGACTAGCTGATCTCTAGAGGTCCCTTCCAACCTCAACCGTTCTGTGATTCTTATGAGTATTGAAATTATCATGTTCACATGGGGGAAAAAATAAAAGTCTGCAGCTTCTGTGTTTGTTTTGTATGTGCTTAGAACATGCGTGTTCACCCCAGAGGTGAATACGGTTATAGGCATGAAAAGCTCTCCCCTGGTAGAGTTCAGTTTGGTGAAATAATATAGTTAAGTAAAGTCTGAGTGCAGACTGGTCTTGCTCCTCAACGTGTGAATGATTAAGAATAAAACGCCAGCCCTGTCTTTCAGGGTGGTTTCTGATAAGCAGGGAAGGGAAGGTAAAGGAACAGCAGCGCGTTTCTATTTGAGCAGCCTGCAAGGACGCTGTGTGCAAAAGGCTGCAGGAGAGATTGGCCTCAGCAGAGCACTCACGTGTGGCGACGAAACTACATAGCGACCTGGCAGCAGTAAATACAGCATATAGTGTATTATTTCTCGCATGAAGGGTATGTTCAGAGATTTGCAGATAACCCCGAAATCAACCCGGTGCCCTGGAGACTTTGCAATTGGAGCAGTCCATTGTAATTCATTCGTTAATTTATAGAGAGGCACTTTCAGGGAGTGTCGCGCGATGCCATTGCCTTCCTGAGGGCTGGCTTTTTGCGTTTGGGTATCCATGCATCACTGAAATCCCTGGGATGTGCTAGCTTTAGCAGTCAGATAGCTGACTAGCCAAACCAGTTCTTTCCCGAGGTGTCCTTATCTTGCTTTTGCACAAACTGTATTTGTTTGGTGGCTCCTCAGAAAGGAGCTTGGTGAAAGGTCGACATGGCTTTAGGGAGGGGGGCAATACCTTGATGGAGTGGTTTTGTGTAGAAACTGCTGGAAGTTGCCCTGATTCCTTGATCAGCCCAAGCTTGGGGTTTGTGTAGGGTCAGAGGTGCCCTGAAGTGCTCTATCCAAAAGAGAGCTAGCCCGTACTCCCAATTGGTAATCAATACGTTCTGTGCATTAATGTTTACAGACAGCAGAGCGTGCATCAGATCTCACGTTAGGCTTGGCTCAGAAACTGCGACCGTGCCTGTGTAACGTAGGTGTAGTTACACCGGGACTTGTTGAGCTTTCCTTGGGATTTCGGGCTCGTGGCAGCGTGTCCTCGGGTGGCTCTGCGTTACGCGCGTGCTTGTGGAGCTGCTGCATCTCCAGGCTGCGTGCCGGGGGGCTCGCGGAGGGTCCCGCTGAGTGGCGGCGGCTGGCGCTAGCCCATTAAAGTGTGGCACGTGGGGATGCAGCGTGACGGGTGCCGAGCGCTCCGGTGCGCTTCGCTCCGCGAGGGGCGCGTGACACGGGAAGCCGCTGGCGGAGGCTTCGCGTGGGCGCTTCACGTGGGCTTGGGCAGCTGCTTAAGTTAGTACGGCGTGCGCGCGTCCTGTTAAATGCGTGTCGGCTTGATCTCCTCCTGCGCGCCTTCGCTCCCAGGAACGCGTTACGAGTAGGGGCCGTATCCTCGTACGGATCATCCCTGCCCGTTGGTGCGTTGCCTCTTGGCTTCCAACAATGTGAAACTGGTCTGTGAGGCTTCTTAATTTAGGGCTAAATTCTGCAGACCTAATAGTATTGAGTAATAATGTGGGTTTTTTTTTTTTTTTTCCCCTTCAGAAATAGTTACAGAACATTTGGTGTGAATACAGGAAGCAGAAGTTACTCCTAAAGGAAACCTGGAAAAAAAATGTAGTGCATGTACAGAGAAGTGGTACCAAAATAAATGTCTAACCCTGCTGAAGCAAGGCTGCTCTTTACTAGGACAGCTGTGACGTGCTGGAATGGCCTGACCCGTAGGGAGAATGTGTGTAGGCAGGTATGGGTCTGGTGCTTTGTGTGTGTGTGTTTTTTTTTTTTTTTTTTTTTTTTTTTTTTAAAAAAAAGAGTTGCCTGCATGGAAGAAGCATGAGAAAACCACTTGTTACCTTCCTCACTTAAACAGATGATCTTTCCGATGGCCACAGTGAAAAGACAGGCAGCATCCCTTGGCCACTGAGGGTAGCAGTGCGCTTGCTACCATATTGACTTACCATATTAAATAATAATTAAAAAAAATTCAATATGATAAATCAATATGGTAGCATTTATTTATTTTTAAATTCTTAAATTATTTTTTAAATTATTTTTAAATCAATGCTAGGATGCCGAGTATACGAGCTTTGGCTGCAAAGCTCGTGCAGTGCAAGGTGCGCTTTGCCCATGGACGGATCCTCGCGAGGCGGCTGCAAGGTTCCTCCTACGGCTGGGCAGGAACCTTCTCCTGCCCGGCACATCTGCGGGCATGAGAGTAAACATGTACGTGTTCGCCGGCATGTCGCGGGATTAGATTGCCTCGAATTATGGGCGGTTTTTGTTTGTTTCAGTGGCTGAACAAAAAAAAGCCTGGAAGGAGAGGAACATTTCCAGTCTAACTGAAACAAAAATGTTCGGGTGGTTCTGGTGAAGAGAAGAGAAGAAGGATAGAGAAAAAGAGAAACCCCAAACCACCAGCCAATTTAGAGACTTTATTCTAGACTAATCCAGAACATTTAATTTGACCTGAGACTATTTGTTTTCTTTTTAACTTGGCTAAAAAGGAAAATCATCAAATGCTGTTTGAAATGAAAAGTTACAGATTTGTTTAAAAAAAAAAAAAAATTCAGAGCACGACTTAATTTTCCTCAACTTCCCTCCCACTCAATTTCTGGAGCAAAGCACGTTTGCTGTGCTTGGCTTAAAGGGCTAAATGGGCCTTCATTCCCTTCTTGCCCCTGAAAAACTGAAGTTTGGTGGGCATAGGGTGGGCACATTGCTACTGGTGTGTATGTTGCCCTTAGCTGCGGTCAGTATATACGTTATGTGGGGACGTGCGCACAGATGGGTTAGATGCTCATGGGCTAGGAGTGCCCATCTTACCACTTGGTTCCGCTTGGAAAAAGCGGTGTTTTTGCCAGCTCCCTGCATCCCAAGACAAAAAAAAAAAAAAAAAAAAAAAAAACCAAAACCAAGGCAGTACCAGCAAGAGCAGTTTTGCCAGGATAAGTTTCCCTGCGCGGGTGATGTTGGCCGAGGTGGCTGGTGGCTGCTCCTGGCAGCCCTGGGCCAGCTGAGCGACTCCAGGGCTGCTCGTGGGCTCGATGTTTTCCAGGGAAATGTGGAAGGAAGGGGGAGAGGACATAAACCAGCCACTCTGATGACAGTGCGGTAGTATTTCAGCTCGAGCTTTTAGGAGGAAAAAATTATCAGTTTGTGGGAACAGAATGGGAGGGGGATTGTGTGCATGGTGCAATCAAAATGTGGAATAGCCGGGCTGGGTTTTGCTTCACCGTTAAGAAAACTTGGAATTAAGTAGTGAAAGCTGTGGGAATTGGCTGTGCTTGGCACTGGGGACGATGTCACTGGGGACAGTGTTATTTAGCCTCTTGCGAGCCCCACGTCTGCGCCGGGACGTGGGGGCTTTGACACACCACTGGGAAATTCCCCCCCTTTTTTCTTTGGATTGCATGTGATTAATTGCGAACCTTTCCTCCTCCTCCTCCTCTTCTTGTACCCCTTTCATTCACAAGACCTTTGCAGAGCAACCCCAAAGCTCAGGCAGGCGGTGAGGCCGAGGAAGGAGGCAGCGTTCAAGGCAGACGCTGGTTTTAGCAGTGGGGTCAGTTGTTTCAACTGTGCCCTTGGCCAAGGGAGCGAGAGGCCGTTTGCCCACATCGGTGCCGCGTTCCCGGGATTCAGGTTGAATCACACCGTTCAACTCATTTGAATACACTGGTGACTTCTAGCAAGCAAGACAACCTCTGCAATTAGGATGGCATGCTGCATATTTCATGTTATTTATTATGTGGTTTTCGATAGATACGATTAAGCTGGCCTGCACTTGCGATACTAGGTGGCATTTCCACACAAGCCGCTTAACCAAAGCTTGCATTAGCATGGGGTATGCGTTTGGTTCATACAGCTGCCACTGAGCTGTGTCCTTGACACTTAGCTTTTCTTATTACTACTTTTATTTATTTTTTTAACCAAAGCAGGCATTTAACAGGGAAAAAGATTCCCTTTGCTAAGTGCCCCTCCGTTTATTTTTGTGTTTTTATTTATTTCTTTCTTTAATCATATTGGAGAGCTCTCGAGCAGTTGCTTCTCACCCATTTGCTTCAGTTGTGGCTCCGCTGCCTCTGATCCTGGGCTGTAAACGCCAACGGATGCGGCAGGAGCGGAGATGCTAAAGACACGGGCGGGCGTGCAGATTGAGTGTTATCTCTGGTGTTTCCAAGGGGATGCGTTTGATGGTTTGCATTGAGCTTTTGGACTTCCGATGAGAGCACTGTAATTAGGGGAATCAGGGAAGTAAAGGTCTGCCTGGCCTTTCTTTCCTAATGTTATCTATTTACTAGTTTGTATTAGCTTTTAGTTAGGTCTGTCTTGCTATTGAATAAAACCTGCGTGGTTTAGGAATAAGGTTATGAAAATAGTATTAAAAAATATAGAGGCCCTTAATTGCTCTATTTAGCTGTTTGTATGCTGTACAAAAGCAATAATGATTAATTCAAGAAAATATTTAAAGCAATAAAAAGCTCCGGTTGATGGTGCACTTTGGGGATAAGGAGAGGTAGTAACCTACAAGGATCTACTCTTGGAATCACTGTCTTCTGCATTAAGCAGCCTGCAATTCTAGGGAGATTGGTGTCGTGCTCATTTCCAGCCTGTTTCCACTTAATATAATATCAAAGATACTTAAGGCACCGAGGATACCTGTTTGGCAAAAGGGTCTTTCGGAATAATAAGATACTGGATGCTCAGTGTCATATGAAAGTATCTTTTGCAGATTTGATCACTGTTTCTTTTGCAGTTGGAAGTTAAGGTTTTCTTTACCAAGTGCCTTGTCAGCAAACTTCCAACTGTGAGCACAAGCTAAGGATCTGGAAACCTTAAAAAAAATCTTTCTTCAGTTCTTCTAATTATCTCACTGGGGAGAAAAAGCTGTGGCAAAAAGTAGATACAGTTAATGTTTGGCAAGCTTCCTTCTACTGTGTTAAATCTGGAGATGCAGAGATGGTCCACATGAAGATGCATCTCTTTTCCCACCCAAAAAAATGGAAAGGCTCCTCAAATTTGTAAGTGAAAGCTGCCAGTGGCTGGCACTAAGTTGTCAGCGCTGTTGAGCAGAAATTGATGCTTTTAGCCAAAAACATTTTTATGCGTGGAGTGTCTTTATTTTTCGTTATTTCTATTATAACTTCTCATAAGTGAAAACTCAGCATTCCCACTTGTTAAAAAGGATTCAGTGTGTGTTGCTGCTGTTCAGATTAGTTTGGAGCAATACCTTGCTCTATTTCTTTTTCCCTCTGTTAAAAGCAAACAAAACCCTGAGTGAAAACCCAACAAAACCGGAGCAAAACAAACGGATTTTTTTGAAACAGAAATTTTAGTCAGCAAAACCCTGATGCCTTGTCAGTGCTCGACCACGAGCTCAGCTGTTGGGTCTCCACATAAACACAAGTTTCACAGCCGCAGAGCAGCACGTGAGATGTGGGACCTTTGGCTTTGGCGTGCAGTTGGGATGTGGTGAAAGTGTGACTTCGTTCGCAGAGCCAGTCCAAGGGAAAAAGTCACAGCCTGAAAAATAAGTCATTAGAAAAGCTAGTGACAGCCCCGACTGCCCTCCGTCGGGTATGGGGTCAGGTCTTGCCCAGTAGAGGCCTGGAGTGATGCGGACAGAAGATAAGTTATGCCCAACAAGGCCCAATTTTCCTCTTCAGGTTCGTGGTTTAAACTTGATCTAATATCCGATTGCTCGCCCTAAGACTGTCCCTACCAGGGCCATGTACCCGAGAGTGTGCTGGTTGCCCATGCTAGCAAAGAAAGTAGCTTCTGGCTTCCTGAGGACAACTTCACGAGTTAATCTTTGTTTGCTCGGGCATATGTGAGCTGAGAAAGGAGCGCAGCTTTATTTGCGGTTTCACCTGTGAGGCTGAGGAAGGCAAACAGATGAGACATCTCGTGCAGCAGCCTACGTGAGGTGCGTACGGCCTGCAGGGTTACCTCCCGTCCACACGTTGCGTTTATTGTCACGGCTGCAGCATCTGGGTAGCGCTCGGTGCTGGTGTTGCTTCCCTGAAGTTACTGGCAGAACCTCCTGGTTTTTTCAGGAGTGGGAGTAGGGGCAAAAGCCCTCTGGAGATGGGAACTTGCAGGCCGGGTTTGTGCCATGCTTGCTCCTAGCCTCACGTCTGCCTGTGTGCCAAGAAGCATGAGGGGTTGAGTTGCAGCAGCTTCAAGTCAGGGTAAAAGGAAAGCTGGGATCCCTCCCATTCCCAGTTCATAATCCGACTGCTCTCAACGAGTGTCTCTACAGTTAAAGCTGAAGGCAAAACTTCAGCATCTTCAGTTACCTAATCAGATCTGATCATTACTTAAAACATCTGTGTTGATATGTGTCCAATTACTAGATGAGTTTGATATTTTTCTTTTTGTTTGGGTTTTGAAAGGACTACCACCAATATGCTCTTTCACTTCCATCTGGTCTTCAGCAAGTAATTAGCTGCTGAGCAATGGTATTTTCCGTCTGTCTCCTTGTTAATAGGCTCTGCAAGGTGCTCTGGTTAATGATTTTTATTATTTCGAGGCTTCTTATTCCCTCTTTCTCTCTTAATGAGGCAGATGCTGTGGGCAGCATCATTTCATCACAGTTGTCTGTGGCAGATTAACTAATCCAGCAACACCTTTTCTGAGTAACTCTCCTTGACACTTCCCAGGTTTGTCAAGAAGGAAAAGGGAAGAACAGACCGTTACCCTGAATTAGGTCTTTTCGGTTGTAACAGTAGGAGTCTTTTTTTTTTTTTTTTTTTTTTTGTCTCAGTGAGCAATTCATTAATTAAGAGTAAAAGTAGCCAATTAATTAACACAGCCTCTGTTTCTTTTGATTCTGGTTCATAGCAATGGCCAAACTAATGCATGATAGCAAGGATGTCAAAGATGCTACAAATGTCAAGAGTTGTCCAAGAAGCTCAAGGAATCCAAATCTTCCCTCTTTCAACATGTTGTCTCTATCCCAGAGCTTCCTTCACTTATCTTGAAGTTTAATACATATGTGCTTGTATGCTCAGCTCATGCTTGCATCTTGTACTCACTAGGCATCTCTATGAGACGAAAATCTGAATTAGATTGTAGTCCCTTTTGAGTGACAATGGCTGTTTTCTCCAGTTTTAATATGGTGCTACTTGGATCCTGTCCATGAACTCAAATGTTGAGTTTAGAGACCCGAATCACTTCAGAAGTAGTAAGCACATGACTACTGAGTAAACACCCTGGCTGTAATAGATTGGGTTAGAAAACAGATTGTTCTGGGCCAGCGCCATATTATTGAGAATGATGATATCGTACTGGTGATCGTAATGTTGGACTTAATGGCCCATAGGCTTTGATAAAAGCTTTGTAAAATTGTCAGCAATAATTCTATCCATTGTTAGATTGCCAAAGAACTTCTTCAGTCCCTGGAATAAATTACTACCATCAATTGTGTTTTCGTAATTATATAAAATAATGCTTTCATTCTGAAGGTGTAATAATTCAAATGAAAAAAATACTGTCAGCCTAAAATTAATGGGTCAGAGACACAATTGCTCTAACTCTTGCTATACACCCATGCTGGGTTGGGGTAGCTTCACGTCTGAGGTTTTTTGGTCCCTTGTGTGGAAAACAGGTGTCTTTTAATTACCTCTGCCAATCACTGCCTTGGTCAGTAGAGAGAGAAGATGTCATTGCTTGTTCTGTCGAGAGTGGAAAAACAGTTGAAGTGTTCTGTGGCTCTATCTGCTTGATAGTTTCCTTTTTTATTCGTTTTTTTTAGTACTACAGCTTTTAAAATGTTGACATTGAAAAGGCATAATTAGTTTCTTAGTCCTTAATACACCATTCCAAAAGAATGCAGAAACATTTAATTTTTGTCCATAAATTATGCTCTCTGTCAAGGTACGTTTGGCCACGTGCCTTTCAGATTTTTCCACAACTAACTTTACTCCACCTCCTAACTTTACTTCCCCTCCCCACTCCCCCCTTTGCCCATCACTGGTTAAGTAACAAATTATAATCCACAGAGTGATGTAAAATGGACTATAATCCACAGAGGGAAGATAAGTAAGTACTATTAAGAGAAAACAAACAGCACGGAGTATTTAGCAGTGCATTAAGCCATGGAGCTCTTAGACTCTACTCATCACACAGTGGTGAGAGCAGGAGAATGGCACTGTGTGCCATTAGTTTAGCCGAGTAGTGAAATGTTCTGGCTCCGCTATCTTTGGTGATACTCAGCATATCTAATAAGGTGGCAATGATAGCACAAAGCATAATGAAGAGCTCAGTGTGGACTTTCCAACTCCACAGCCTGGGATGCACAGGAAGAGGCTGCTGCTGGCCCGGAGGTGGAGTTTGACTTTTGGACTCTAGGGAAGGCGAGAACAGAAATGTATCTCCTGCTGAATACATAAAGGGTCTGTCCCAATAGATTTATCACTTGCCAGTGTTAAGTTGCTCAATTTTCTTTAGAAAGCGGAGACAGAGGAAGGAACATATACTGGGGAAATGTACTCTTCAGTTTCCACCCATGCAGCTTTCTGAATGCTTTACCCCAGAAAAATGCAGGTCTTAAAATAATGATCTTGCCTGGCAAACTACCCATTGTAAAAACTTCTTGCTGCAGTTTCCACCTTGCTGATACATTTGGCAGCAGTGGTAAAGTGACATTCGAGGAAGGCCTTGAAGAGAGTCTGGCTGTCTGACTTCATAGTGTGTCACTTTGAAGAAAAGCACTGTAGCTACATGCAGGGGAGCTTATGGAAAAGGTGAAATTATGGAGAGTTGGAGGAGAAAGAAGAAAATCTGGAACTCTTGCTTCTCAATTACAGTAATGCCGCAGCGGGGACATGCATCTCTTATTGAGGCTTGATCCAGCAAACCTTAGGCATAATGTTCCTTTGAAGTCTATGGATATTTTGCCTGCCAGGACTGCAAGATCTGTGTTTTATTACTTTATTTGCCTAAGAAAACTCTTCTCATCTAGCTTAAAGGGAAAGCTAATGTAGAGCACCACGCTATGTTACATGAAGGCCATGCCAAAAAATAATTCTCCTGAAATGCAAGGTATGATTATAAATTATAATCACATCACAAGGTATTGTGGTGTCAGTGTTGCAACTTTAAAAGAGTCTTTTGACTGAATATGCTCAGAAGTAAGTCTAGTAAGTACAGATTCTGGTAATTGCCATTCCTTTTTCTTTTCTTGAAAGATTGGTTCTAGATACGTGGTTGGATGTGGCTGAGCAGGGCCAGCTCCTTCATCGGGGTGAAGTGGTGCGGATTCCGTTCTGGTTTCTGTGAGCCCTACCGATGGTCGGATAGATGAGGAAAAAGGAAGTGATCCTCAACCTTGACTGAGCTGAGTAATGTGTCATTCGCATGTTGGATGTGTTGGACCTGAAACTCTTAAACAGGAATTCTTATGAAGATCTATGTATTTAGCAGAGATAAAACGAATTATTTACCCAGCCCTGAGACAATATGTTAATCTGCAAGTCCTGGCTTATATGGGCCTCTGGCACTCTTCCTTTATAGTTAGGAATAAATGGTGTTACCACAGCAACTGCTATACCACCCAGTACTTAAGCAGCTCCCGCCTATGTAATGTTTCTAAAAGTGCATTAGACAGGTTTTTGAAGTGCATGCAATTAAAGCAAAAGTAAGAACTTAACACTTGCTAACGTTGCAGCTGAGGAGGGCATGAATTTGCTGTTCGTGAGTGAGGCAAGTCCCTAATGGAAATAATTGGCAATAGCAGCTATTTGGGAAGCTGCCTTGGCCAATGCACAGTTGTGTGAATGTATGCATGATCCATCTGAATGCAATGGAGTTGCTCATAGCCCTGGAGTTCACATAGGTTCATTGTTTCACAGGGGAGCAAAATAAGGTTGTTTTAGGTAAGTAAGGGCTTCGAGATGCCGGAGCGGCAGCTCTCGCAAGGGGTGGCTAGTGAGATACTTGGTGTGTCCTGGCAGTGAGCTGCTTTGAAGAATATTGCCACTGAAGTCATGAACTAACGGAAGTATCAGAAACCACTGGAAGAAATGTGGATTTGGGGCCAGATTTCCTGTTACGTTTGTGCATTGCATGTGTTTGACAGCAAATAAGTTGTGTCTAGGTATGTGTATAATGTTTTGCTGCCTATTAAACCTTAGAGTAGTACAGTATAGCTGTTTCTGTACAACAAAATTTGATCCATATGGGGAGGCAAAGGCCATGGGAAAGACTATGGAAGTTTTTATGCTAGTCTGTGCTCAGTGAGACTATTCCTTATCACTGATAACATGGTGTTGTAAAGTCAATACACTGTTGCAGAGTTTTCTTGTTAAGCCACTGTGGGGGTAGAAAGATCTTCAGCACTAGTTAATTGCTTATGTTTTTTCCTTATTCGTAATCCTTAATAGCTTTAGAAAGAGCTGAGTGTGTATTAATAGAATTATGTGCTTAGAAGAAACTCTCTGTGGGATTATGAGAAATTATTTATTACTCTTACTATAGCACTGCACGTGCAAGAAGATGATTTGTTTGCTGTTGTCTCATTGAGTGTATTTTTTCATATATTTTGTAGAACTGTATTAAATAAATTTTGTTTTAGTGAAGATGCCTAGAAATGTAATGGGTGGCAATTTGTCCAAAATATAACAAAAAAAAGTCAATTTGTAGGCTTGCCCTGCAGTTTATAAAAGACAAGATTTCACGGTATGCATTGAGCGATTTGGGTGCGTTACAGCAATGAGTAGGCAGGCAATAACTTATTTCAAGAAGGTATGAATGCCTTGAAAAACGCAGCACTTTCCTACCTGATTTCTAATGAGCCTCCCTCCTGCAATGGGGGACCCAGTGCTATAGGAGGAGGGCTTTCCAAGGCTGGCAGGCTTGTGAAAAGCTGTTCTATACGTCCATTAAGAAGGCACTGGGAGGCTGAGAGGCAGAAAAGGGAGCTGCAGGGACATGTGATGCTTGGGAACGAGGGGCTGCATGGGGCGGAGGTGGTGATGACGTTTGGTTGCCCCAGTTTGGTTGTCCACCACGGTAAGCACCAGCTGGAGGAGAAAATGTGCCCCATGCAGCCTGTGCTGATGCATCCTAGCGGGGGGACCTACAAACACCAAAAGTCTATGGCGAGAGGCAGCTTCTAGTGTGATATATAATTTTTAGGCCAGTGTATGCCTGCCTAAAGAATCCTGCAGAGAAGTTATCATTAATCTGCTTCAGGTATTGCAGAGGATTTTTGTTTTCTGTCTCAGCAGTGCTTTAGTGCTGGAAGAAGTTTGGCCTAGGAGAGACACGGCAAGGAAAAGCTTCAGTGCAGCCTGAATTCAAGGATCAAATCCACTAGGTGTTTTGGGTTTGCAGGGGGGAATGGTTGGTTTGTTCGCTTGGTTTTATTTTTTATTTCTTGGCTGTGCAGGGATCAGAATAATGTTTTCCCCATGAGATAGTGGAAAGAGGATTATAAAGTCCAGATCTGTGTATTATAATTGTCTGCACTATTATATAGATTTGATATGGCTTAAACCTCTTCCCTACTCTCTCATTCTCTTAAACCACCCCAAACAAGAAATTGCACATGAACGTGAAATTATACCCTTGAATACAGGATGCACGGACAGTTTTTTTTTTTTTCCCCCCCTCCTGGCATTTGTGTTGACAAGAGGCGGCCAAATCTCCGGGAAGAAGGTGTGAATGCTACCAAATTGGGGTCTAGGCAGCGCTACCTCTGATGAACTGTGGGCTGGAGCTGGCGTTGCTGGGGTTGTTCATGACCTAGATAACAAATGATTATTTCCTGGGGGGGCATAGCTTCCCCAGCACAGCCTGCCTTGCCCCAAACGCATGCCTGCGCGCACCGCTCGGCCTCAGCACGGTGTTGGGTACGCTTCACGGTTAGGCATCAACAAATGCCTCACTGATTGTGTCATTATGGTCCTTTAAATTTATCCCTCTTCTTTTTTTTTTTTTTTTGGTGTGAACTTGCTAAAATTTATAAGTTGTAGACAAAGAGAAAATAAAAGGAGAAAAAAAAAAGAAAAGCAAATCTATTAAGCTTTGAAACTACAAGTTGTCTGCAAAGTGCCACTGGCAACGACTGCATCTAGACAAGCATTTTATTAGTTCGCAGCTTTGGGATATTGTGTTCTAATTAATATTGAAAATGAATCTGCACTGTTTTGTACAGCCTTAAACGTGACTCCTGCTGCTGAATACAGATTAGATTTTTGCTGCAGCCCAAATGCAACTGTGGATAAATATATAAGTAAGGTATATATGCCACGTCCACATTGCGAAGTGGGCTCTGGGGGGAGAGAGGGCTTGTTTTGGGGGTATTTTTTGATGGTTTTCTGACGGACAGCCCTCACTGCTGCACTGAAAGCGTTGTGCTCTTCCAGTGTTGTTTTACACCTTGGTCCTGGGCCCTGTTTTACCAGCCAGCAATTACAGTCCATTAGGGGAGAAACAAGTCTGTGCGGCTCATGCTACATACAGTAGCTTTGCATCTAAATTTGAAGTGTAATCATGCACAAACATTTATTTGACCAGTATTGCTTGTGGCTTTACTGTTAAGTGGATAGTTAAAGGCTTAATGACCCCTTTGAAACAAAGTGCTTCATGTCTATAGCGTATTAACGATACCCTGCGATTGAATTTTCCCCTTTGCGGTGCTTCTAAAAGACCCTTGGGCTGCTGGCCTGCTCCGTTCCCAGTGCCGGCCCTTGGGGAAGGGCACGTGGCCGCGTGCCGCTCCGTGCGGCATGCCGAGGTGACACTTGATGAATGCCGAGGAGCCCGTTTGTTTGCTTTCCTCCGCGAGAAGAAAAATGGCCAGTCGGGTGAGGAATTTGTGTGATGCAAAGGGAAAACCCCTCGGGCCGCGAGCCTGCGTGGCTTTGCATATGCCTCTGGTGGACCTGGTCCCCAGGAAGTCCGCTCCCGGGGAGTTCTTGGGAGAGGTTGGTGCAGGGGGGCTGTCGCAGTGGCGCTTCCCCGCGGACGTGCTCTGTAATAGGCGTAAAGGTCGGGGGAGCAAAAAGATTGCAAAGGCCTCGCTGCTTAAATACCAGTGTCAAATGAAGAAGGTGTCAAATGCAACTGGGAACCCAGCTGGTTTGAGCCTGGGTAATGGAACGAACCGCTGGCGGCTTTGGGGGGAAATACAGAGACTTACTTTTTAGGTGACCTAATGGCACTTTAATGCCAGAGGGAGCGGAGCATCCCCAGTGAAACGCCGAGGAGCCTTAACGCAAGCAAGGGAGCTTTCCTCACCTTGCTCTTCAGCTTCTCATCCCATTATTAATTACATGAACGCAATTAGAAAAGCAGCCACTAAAAGCAAGAGCGTGCTGAGCTCGACGCCGGTTGTCTCGTGCAAGTTTGGGACTCGTAGAAGAGACTGGGCCGGGCTGTGCTGTGCGCGGGGATGGCGGGGAGCCAGGGTCCCCTAGCTCTGCTCTCCCCGTGGCAAGACACGTATCTTTGGTGAAGAAAGGCCTTCCTTTGGAGAAGCTCCTGGTTGCAGCGCTCGGTGCTGCCTGGAGACCGAAGACACGTAGGTCCTTGGGCAAGCAGTGAGGCTCTCCTGCAAGATCCCCCTCTCCTCCCCTTGCCACGCTCGTGTCTCTGATTTTGGATGAGGCCTAGAGAAACTCTCTGAAGGTCTTGGGAAAGAAAGGTGAAAGGTGGGGAAGGTGGCTGGGCTTTTGGCCAGCCTGCTGCCCAGTAGGTTTTTGCTTCTGGGGAGCTGCTTCTCGTCCCGTGACGCAGAAGAAGCTCTGCTTATCAAGAAATAACTCGCTCACTTCGGTTTTTGAAACTGCACAGTGTATCTTTGCACTCGGCAGCTTGATTTGAAGACCAGAGGAACTGTGGTTTCCTTAGAAATCCTAATTTAAAGAGTAACTTTTATTTTTCTTCTTAAGCTGTGCAATATGACCGCTTGCAGAGCAAAATTCCAGAGGCAGCAGAATTGCTGTTGGCTTTCCCACCATAAATCCTTGACCTCCCCTAGCATTAGCAGATTCTCCGTGCGGTACACAGGGGTGGAGAAGGAAGCGGTGGAGTTGCGCACGCACGTGCATTTGTTAGCATCTTCCAGCATGCAGCTTAGAAATATTTGGCCTGAAATCTCAAGCCAGTGTTCAGCACTGCGGGTGTTTGCAAACGTGTTTGGGAAAGGGGCGGCGAGGATGGTTTCGGTGTTGCGCACATCTGTTACCTTCATGCAGGACTTGGAACAGAGCAGCAGGGACTTTTTGACACTTTAGATTTCTTTTGGTTCAGTTGCTCAGTACCAGCTTCTGTTTTGTACATTATTGCAGTCTCACATTTTTTTTTGGTATATTGTTCATCTTTCGGGCCAGGCATAGGACGCCGGGAGAAAACACCGACCTCTCTGTCAGCAGGTTGCAGAAAAATGCCCAAATCCTTGTGCTGGGAGCGATCGCCCGCACGAGCTCGGGTTTCGCCTGAGCCGAGCAGATGGATGTCGCAGGGCACGTCTTGCTGCGCGTTGGATCTCGGCGTGGACATCGCCAGCAGGACTTGCATCCTTGGGCCGATCACGAGAATTACCTTTGAGACCCGACCAGACAAAACAGGGTCTGTGTGCGCCCAGCGCCCCGACGGCCTTACGCGCTGCAGAGCGCTTTTACACGGAGCAAAAATATGCCGTGTATTACAATTCCAGAGAACTGTTCCTAGCTACCCGCTTTCCCTAGTCTAAAGTTACGTTCTGGGCTGGAAAAATAAGCGAGCCTCCTTATCCTGCGTGTTCTGCAATAACATTTTATCAGCAGGCTCGTTAAATACACCCCATTGGCTGAGCTCAGGCTGCCAATTTTTGAGTGGAAACATTGTATTAACTTGGCTGTTCCCTGCAGGATATTACTCTTGGAAAATTATAACAAAGTGAACAATCCCCAAATCAGCATTTTTCATTTATAGCAGGCTGTAATTTGCAGTCCAGTATGGAGCCGTGACTGCGTGGAGAATTCCCGGCGTACAGTGGCAGGGAGCTGAATTAATTTCTGTATTTGCCCCAAGAAAGAGCTTGGCTTTTGACTGAAACGTACCTGGCAGCTTTGATCGGCTCTGCCCGGCTGTTTCAGAGCGTGTTGTGTGTAATGAGTCACGCTCAGCTGTGGAATTCCAGTTTGCACGTCCCTCTTAGGGCTGCAGTTTAAGTACTGTACGCTTCCCCGTCCAAGAAGTAAAGTACATGGTTGTATTGCTTTACCTGCCAGATCCCAGCCTGCAGTAACTCATCTCAAGTGAAAACTTTCCAAGGGGAAGGGAAAGAAACTTTGGAAATTATAAATAAAAAACCAAGTATTTTTAATGAGAATTTCGGGGCAATCCAACCAAGAAAAGCTGGCTCCTTGCACTCTAGGAAGTTCATACATGTAACATCTATAATTGTTAATTTAGCTGTATAAAGACAACGCAATTTTTCCATTTAAGTTTTGGAAACTTTAAGTAAAAAGGGTCCTGAATGTCTGTGAAAAGAGCAGGAAAAAAAAAAAAAAAAAAAAGCTGTTGTGAGAATGGGAAAAGAAACCCTTTTCTTTGCCCTGCAAAGCTTTCACTGTCAAAGTTAAGCAATTTATTAGATGTTAATAAGTACAGTCCTCTGTGTAGGCGCTCCCACTTATTTGCGTAAGGATTTGTATCTGCAAATGAAAATATAATTCCAGCTCTTCAGATAGGCAGTTTCTTTTAACAGACGGAATGCAGGGCTAAATCCTAGCGTGCTAAAAGGTTAGGAGACTTAAATCTTAGTGTCCCCAGAGGTGTGGGTGTTTGTGCGTTTAGGTATGTGTTTACTTTCATGCATGCATGGAAATGCACATACATACATATTTGTATTTTCATGTATCTGCATAGAGACCTCAATTCTTTAAAAATACTGCCCACATATTTTTCAAGTGGCCCTAGTCTAACTCAGATCGCACTGGTCTCAGCGACTGCATTGCAATCAGGAGGGAGTTTTTCCAGTGCCAATGCTTTTGAGCTGCCAGCCTTGGGCGTGCAGCTTGTGAATACTGTTGTACTTAAACCAAATATTTACTCGGAGGTAGTGCGCTCTTCTCAGCTCAAAACAATGTTGTTTTTCTTTCTTGCTGCAGCAGCTTGCAGGGGGCTAGATGCAAAGGCATGTTTCCCATAATAACTTTATAGAAAGGGGAGAAGAGGGCAGTTTTGCTTTGTGTTAAATCTGTCTTTTCCCATCTGCTCCAGTATGGCCTCTGTCTTTCATATTCAGTTTCATTTGACTTAATATTCCATTTCAAAAGAGAGCAATTAAACAAAAGGTCTGTGCTTCATGCCAGAATCTTTGAAGCCAACTGTGAGACTCCATTCCCAGAGGATGAAAGTTAATTTCCAAGCAGGTCTAAAATTCCTGTTGCATAAACAAAGTAAGTGGATGGTTTTATTAAATGACTGCATTTATTAATAATAGTATTAATTGGCCAGTTACATGATTCTATGCCCACTGCCTTTT
>VZSV01000076.1:191351-293564 GCA_013398735.1 Nothocercus julius | reverse complement strand
AAACCCTTCAAATCATAGTCTTTGCAACCTGTGTGGGTGGTATGTGTTTTTTTTTTTTTTTTCTTTCCTGTTTTTTTTCTTTTTTCATTTTTTTCTTTTTTAATAAAGTCTTCTCATTATCTTAAAGACCTCTCAGAAACCATAATTCAAATAGTTGGATTAAATAAGCAGAACCTGCATATAAAATAAGGATTTTGATTTTCAACCATACCCACTCACTGAGGGAAAGGAGATGCTTTCCTTGTGGTTGTCTCTCCCTTGAATTTCACTTTCAGCTGAATTTCACTTTCGGCTCCATGGCTTATTGAGAGAATTACTGAGATTATTGAAAAGGAGCGATGTGTTTACTTACTTCAAAGGGGGATGTGAAATGGCCTGAAAGGTCCACACCAGCACTCACCCTGTTACGCACATAGTCTATTCACACAATTATGCTGTACAAGATATTTATGCCTCCTAAAGATATATGGGATTATTTAATGCAGATAGGGTTGATAACTAGCTTAGCATAGCCTGTTGACAGCCCAGCTCAAGCCTGCTGTGCCAAGAAACAGGATAGGAAACTAACTTTTTCAGAAGAAGGCAACTTGAGATGGGGAAGAAAATGATGATGCCAAATGTGTGGCAGGTTTTGTTTCATGCTTTTCCTCTCAAGGTTACCTCTATATTTTGTCTTATAAAAGTGAAGCTATATTGCTTTGATTAGTTAGTGGTTTTCATGCCTAAACCTCACCTGCCAACAGTTTAATAACAGGAGTTATCCTGTTTTTAATAAGATATGCACGTGGAATAGAGCAACTTGCTTACAGAAGGCGATTTTTGACCGTCCTCGTGGCAAATCGATTAGCTTCTCTGTCAATGGAAGTGTGTTATGAATCGTTAACTCTTTGTATACTTGTTCTAGGTCCTAATCCTGCATTTGCAGCACCAATCTCAGGTTCACTGAGTGCTGTTAGGATCCAGGTCAAGTTCGGAGTCGGACTGAACTGGCTGAAGTAGTCCCATTTCTGTCCCCACTAGAGTCTGCAGAAGAAAAGAGCAAGAGAATCAAGAGCAAGTCTGCTCTTGAGTGAAGGCAAATCTAACAGTTTAAATTACCAGTGAGCTAACTCCAGACTGTGAGCGACTGACATCTTTAATAAAAATAAAATGAAAGCTCAAAAAGCCTAGGAAGGCATTTCAGGGTACCCTGTTTACATTCAACATGAATCTTTAAGGCTTATAGTAGGCTGCATGAATTGGAGGTAGTAGTGTTGCCTTTCATGGTGCTGACCAGTTGCCTCCTAGAGTAGCAAAAGGTTAACAGTGCATAGGAATGATGCAACTGGAACGATCATGATCTGCGCATGGCACGTAAACCCAAAAGTCAGTAAGAACAGCACTTACGCCGGGGCTCTTGTTCTGATTTGCAAGAAATTATCAGGTGGTTGTGCAAAAATCAGATTTGGATTAATGAGAAATCAGAGAAGGAAGGTACTGTGTGCTCACCATGCCTGAAAAGTGTGATATGGCATTAAGAGCATAACTGAGACAGTGGCGTGGGTGACAGTGCAAAGAGTCAACCTTTCATCAAAACCTCTGGGAAGTGGCAAATTGGAGGAACATCTTATATCCACTCATGATATTGCTTATGGATCATGTACTTGCAGTGGATCTCTGTTCTTCATTTGATGGAGAAAACATTTGCTAGACTTACTTATGAAGTACTTACAAATGAATGTGCCTGCTAGCTGTTTTCAAGGCATATAGGATTTCTGTCACTCATAAGTATAGACAGGATTTAAAGCCCCTCCACAAGGGAGACAAGGCACTAGCTAAAGAGCTCTTGGACCGCTCCATATCCATATTGGCTGACTCAACTTTATCTGTCTTCTGTCCCACCTTTCCAAAAACCAAAATTATACACATATATATATACACACATATATATTTTTTAACCCCCCCAGCTTTGAAGCTTTTACTGGTTGCTCACTGTCATGGTGAGTTCTTGGGTGTCTCCTGATTTTGTATGGAAGTTGGATGCTTGCAGCTGCACAGGTTGGTCTGAGCCATTCCCAGGGGGCTCTTGCTGAAGCATCAGATATGTTAAGGCTGTTCTAACCTGTTGTTGGGATATCTCCAAGCTCTTGTAGATAACATTGCTGAATTAGTCTTTGGGGAAGATTTCTGGGTCCTTTCCCGCATTTCAGTTGGAACTTGCATTCATATGGTTACATACCCATAGCTACCACTGTGGACTGTTAATCCTTTTTTCATAAGACACATGGAGGTCTAGAATGCAGACTTTGTTTGGAGGAATAAAGCTGTATGTTCTGCTTGCTTTGCCTTATTTCTCAGTGTTTGTAACAGTGAAGGGTTTTGGGGACTTTTTTTTTTTTTTTTAAATGCTCTTCCATGATCAGCTCATGTGCAACATGGAATCTGTCAGACGTTTCTCATAACAGCCCTATTTTTCCTCTATCAGCACTGGGAGTTGTCTTTAGGTTTCCAGAATATCTGCCCTAAAGTCATAGACTCCTTCTAAGAGTGTCTGTGAAGAAAATTGCTGTAATCAATCTTTTATGAATGGGAAGGGGAGAAGTCAGGAGGGAGATTCTTACTCTTCTGGGAGAGTTGTTGGCTTGGTCTGTCTTTTACTGGAAAAAGGTGTATGTTGTAGGACAACGATGTGGCCTCTTGCACCCAGGTGGTAGGTGAGCAAATTACTACCTGGCAGGATTGCTGGGTGCAATTAGGAGCTATAGAGCTACTGAGGTGCCTGCTGACTGTCCTGTTTTGTTACTTATAACTGTATGGGCTTTTGTATTTCAGCTCAGGATTTCTTTTTAGGTACACAATTTCTGCGTGTCCGCTTTTTTTTTTTCTTTTCTTTTCTTTTTCAGGTAGTTCCTTACAGGTAACATAATAAGCTGTGTTTGTATTACGAAGCAAGCATGAACTTTCCTTAGACCAAATCCTTGGCGTAAGCAAGGGGGTGTCAGCTTGCATCTTTGGACTTTTGTAATTTGGATGGAAAGTCTGAAACAAAAGGGGAAGGAAAAAAAAAAAAAAAAAGAAAAAGGCTTCAGACATTGTGGTGGAGGAACATTTCAGTGGAGACATTTCAGCCCAGCCAGTCATTACTCATCCAAATTCAGTGGTTGCACTCAGTTTGTGTGTGTGTGTGTGTGGGGGGGGGATGTTGCACTTCCGTACGGTAGTGAGGAAGCCCAAATAAGGGATATTGCCCCAGAAAGGAATTTAGGTTACTCTTCCAGGAGAGCTGTGTGGCTGGTGTTGACCTGCTGTGCTTCTGATCCAAGTGAAGGATGCAACTCTGACTGTGTTTGACTTCAGCAGCCCTATTTGTATGCCTGTGTCTAGATATTAATCTCTGGAAAAAGGAAGCTTGGAATGCTTTGTGTGTGTTTAATTTTAAAATGAGACTATAGGTAACTTGTTTCTGCAGCAGCTTCATATCCAGAAGTCTCCGCTGCTTTCATGGCCACAGATCTAAAATCCATTCCGAGTTTCACCTGTGCTTTCTGCAGCTTTGGGATCCTAAACGCTTCTGAAGTTTGTTTAACTTCTTTGTTTCCTGGAAGAGTTTAAAATAGGATATAGCATTCTCAAATGTCTTAAGACATGGAAGACAGAAATACAAAATGATTAAGAAACCATATGTTTAATGATGAAAACAGAGCATTTTTCATGGAAGCCGTGATATATGTAGCAAATGGCCATAGGTAAAACTGGCAGGTTGATTTAACTAAGATGGAAAAACCTGTCTTTTATTAGAATAAAAGTAAATAAAAGCTGTGATGGGCACGCAGACACCTCTTTCTCTTCCTAATGAAGAGGTCAGTCTGCTTAATGGCTAAGGCTGGAGCGTCTCTCCATCGGAGCGGTACATGCCAGGCCATGTCTGAGCAGGAATATATTCTCAGAGTTAATAAATATTTGTTCTTTGCCTCGGGTGCCAAACAACCCCGTTGTCCTGTTCCGCCGTGCGGAACACCTCTGTGGGGTTTACCGAGGCAGCAAAAACCCCAGCTGGGCTGGGCACGGCGCCTCGTGCGTATATCAAAATCTGGAACAAATGCACATTCCTCCTCCTCCTCCTCCTCACATCTTCAGCTTTTTGCATGGCTCCCCATGTTCCCTTCTCGGTGTTGAGATGATTTCCCATCTGACTCCAGGATTCCCGGCAGGAATGTCGGAGGCGGCAGCCGCCTTTTCCTTCGGATGTGTTGGCAGCGCGGGGACCAGGCGCCCTGCGCGGAGAGCAGTGCCCGCAGTAGATTTATTTACGTTAACCGCCCTTCGATGTCGCTGCCGGGCGCTAGCCCGGGTTATCCTATGGGTTTGCCAAGGTGCGGATGTAAGCCGATCCGTTGGTGCAGCTTCGTGGGTGGGCGCGGATCCTCTCGCAGGTGAAAGCAGATTAGGGAAGCCAAAAACTGCGTAATGGAGAGCAGATACCGCTGCAGAGCGCGACGTGGGGGCGGTGGCCGCGGCGTCGCAGAGTAGGAGTGAGCCCATGGGAAGTTAATCAGGAGCAACTCCACGCAGAGCAGCACCGGCATCGGAGCCTATGGGCTAATGGATTTATTCTGCAGCTTTTAAGAAGGGCTTTCTCTGTCGTTGTGGACATGGCACAGCTGATACCGTACACGATGCTTTCGTTATTTTTAGCAGCACTCCTTTTCTCAAAGTTATTTTATAGTTTGAAAAAAAAGAAAAGGAGAAATAATTCTACAAAGCCATTACTAATGCAACAACCTTTTTTTTTTTTTTTTTTTTTTAATCTGCTTGTGTCCTGAATGATATGTAAATACGATAAACAGTTTAACATCTGCTGGAGACTTGTATTTCTTCCTTCTTAAAGAAGACAAACTGTGGTTTGCACCTTACTGTTAATTTAGGTGGAAGACTAAAAAAGTCAATGTTCCACAAAGTCCTACACAACATGACCTTTACAAAGGACACAAGTTTAAAAAGGAACCGTTGTTCATAAACTTCTATGTAGTGATGAATCATGTTCACTTAAAGTACATTCAATCATGTCTTCTACCCTGGCCTCTCTATGGTAGAGGTTTAGGTTAGGTCTTATTGCTGTAATTTGTATTTAGAACATAAGATAACCACAGTTTTTATAGAAGATATAAAAGTTCACTTAAGGGCTCACTTCCAGTAATAAACTCTGAGTGACCACTAAGAGCACCTTAGCTTTGTTGGAATGACTTATGCTCTTTTTGTAGGTATTTTTGTGCCTATAATAATAACAATAATAGATATTGAGAAAGATGGCCTGGTTTCACTTTGAATTATAAAATGGCAATTGGTAGCATTATTTGAGATAATTTAAGAATGAGGTGATAATGTATGGATGCTGGTCGGATGCAAAAGACCCAATTTGCTTCCTGAGAAAAACCATTAAGACTGAAATCAGAATGTTGATTAAAAGAAGAAGAAAAAGGGTCCCCAGCAGAATGTAAAACAGCTGGTCGAATCCTTTCTGCTTTGATTCGACCATGGTGATAGGGCGTTGGTATTCGAGCCGTGTGACCCATCTCCACCACATTACGAGAAGATTTTTGGCGATTCACAGATTGGGAGAGCGTGCCCCTGAGGCTCCAGGGCAGCATCTGAGAGCTACATTTCCAGCCCTTAACAATTTTGTGACTGCTGGAGATACCTGGTTGCATAGAAATTACTGTGTCGGGTAGAAACGTGTTTTGATTTTTGGGAGGGGGGGGGTTTTTTGCTTGTTTTTTTTCTTTTTTTTTTTTTCCTTTAAATTTATTTACGGTGCATCTGGAAGCATTTGAAATCTAGCAGGGATTTTCTGGTTGTGCCCCAAGCTCTGTGGAGCAGGGGAGCATTAGGATTGCAGAAGGCTGTTTCAGCCATCAGGCTCAAAGTAGTTTTGCAGTGTGTTTAGTGGTGGGAGAAAGATTCCTCCTCCCTCCCACCCGCTGCACTCCCTTAGGAAGTTCACTTTGGGAATTGTATTACTCTATTTGGGCAAGAGAGCCATTCTCATTATAAAAACATCCTGAAAATGATCCTTGTTGGAATTTTTTTGCTACCCGATATATATTTTTTTGTTAATCTTCAATGCAGTTTCTTCTGAAATGAGATTGAGAACTGAACTTTTGCCTTTGCTCCATCCTCGAGTTAAACATCACTTAACTCCTTGCTATCGGATGAATGCTCAGCCATTAAGCAGAATTTGAGCTAATTGCTGCACTGATTAGGCAGCGTTGTCACCAGTCCCCAAAGTGAGTTGCCTGGGAGATAGTCTTGTGAAGTGATGATAAAACAAGCTTCCCCCAAAGTGGAGGTGAATTAGCATGCATGTGTGTAATTAAACATCGTTATTATGGAATGTGAAACAGGACGATGCTTGAATTTGTAATTTCACTAGAACGTATTTTTCTTATTCAGGCCTTTTGCCAGTGTTCTTTTACAAACGCACCTGAACCTTATTTCTGCAGAGTTTGCAAAGAGTCTTTCTTGTGCTTGCTTGGTTGAAGGCAGCTGAAACGGCACCCGGAGTCTTGGTTATTTGCACGTGCAAATGTTTGAGCTGAACGTGCCCATAAGGTGTGTGCTTGCGGTTGCACACATTTCTGTGTTAAAAAAAATCTGGCCGGTGGTTCATAAGGACTGCTTGCATCTCCTAGGATAAAAGATATTGGGTAAACAGAACTATTTCTGTAATTGCTGTGCATGCAACACGGCAAAAAAGTCATTATCTGTTAATACTAAACAATGGACTGTCCTTAGAAAAGCCTGAAAAAAAACAACAAAAAAAAACGAAACCAGAACTCTTAAACCTTTTGCTCACTTCTATATTCTGTGTCACCTTCTCAGAGCAGCTCCATAAGCTGTCCTAGAGGGCTTGAGCCTCTGCACAAAGAGGAAATAATTCCTCTGTATCTTAATGTCATGCAGTAGCATGTCCAGGGCCAAAGGCGTGAGCTCGAGAACGGGTCTCATGCTTCAAAAGGCTCTTGTTTTGGCTTGTTTTTCATGTGTCGTGATTTCACAGGCCTTTGCCTTTAGCCACGCTCGGCTTTGTAGGCGTCTGCTAATAGATTGTCCCGTACGCTGGGGTCTCGAGTGCGCTTCCGTATGAATCCCTCAGCGCTTCCCCCGCCCTCCAGTAAGACATACCAAACAAATCTCAGCTCTAGAGAGCTCCCTGTGCTAGTAGCAGGTGCCTTCATGACTCCCCCGTGCCAAATGGATCGGGTTAATAAGGGAGCAGGATTTCTGCTCTGTTCCGTAGGAGCACTTTCATGTATTTTTCAGAGAGATTTTCTAAGTGTGATTTCCCCCCCCCCTTTCTTTTTTTTTAAATTGTTTTGACTACAGGAAGAAAACACGGTGCAGTTTTCTTCCTTTCTTTTCTTTTCTTTTCTTTTCTTTTCTTTTCTTTTCTTTTCTTTTCTTTTCTTTTCTTTTCTTTTCTTTTCTTTTCTTTTCTTTTCTTTTCTNTTTCTTTTCTTTTCTTTTCTTTTCTTTTCTTTTCTTTTCTTTTCTTTTCTTTTCTTTTCTTTTCTTTTCTTTTCTTTTCTTTTCTTTTCTTTTCTCTTTTCTTTTCTTTTTTTTTTATCATTTCCAAACCTGTGTAGTTGCCAGTGTACCAAGCTGTGTTTCCAAAACAGAACTGTGTATCGGCAACGCTTTTCTTGCTGAAAGGGACTCCGTGACAGATGCTGAGCCCAGAAGTGAACGCTTAGGATTTCCCCAAGAGGGCTGTTCCCTTGTTTCCTCTTTGATGTTCTCTACCTTGCTGTGGAATGCAAATTTTACTGGAATCCATCCTCTTGTCAATTTAACATCTCTGAGAGCCCCCAAGTTACCCAAGGCTGTAACAAATCCTGGGGGCCTCAGCGATGTCAAACACTGTCCAGGGTGATTTCGCAAGCATTTACACACTTGCTTTACTTTTAGCATGTGAAATTCAGCATCTCACTGAACTTCATCGTGTGAATGTTTGCAGGACAGGGCCTTTAATCACTGCTCTCAGCACGGCTCTAATGAGCCTCTTCCTGTAAGAGGGGTCCAGAGACAGGCTGTGCCTTCGCTTTCGGGAAGAATACACCAGTGTCTTTGGGTTTCCCATTTCATAAACACCACTGTATTGGAGTAGCAAAACAATATATTTATAAATTATGCTTGTACAGGCAGTCTCTTTGCAGTGAAATGTTATTTCAAGCCTTGAACTCATTACTACACTGTTTTGTGCATTCCCTGCATGCTATGTCCACAAAGCAAGTAGAGCAATTGGCGATAGAAGAGTCTACCAGGTGCCATCAAACACAACAGCGCAACAACCTCTGGCTCAGGAGTTTGTTCAGCAGCTGGTTAATGCGAAAGAGAGAACCTCAGGAGAACCATCTGTTATCCTGCACCGCTTGCCTATGGTGCTGACCGCTGCTGGAGCAGGACACAGCAAGGGGGACTCATGGTCTAAACAACAGGAATGATCTTACAAGCCTGGGCCGTGCTGAACTTGTTTCATTGCAGTTCTGTGCAAGTTCATGGGGTTTTATAAGATGCGGGTGCTGAAGCAGAAAAAGAGCAAGAGATCCATCCTTATGGATGAAGCGAGGACTGAATAAAATTGCCCTTGTCTTTCCTTTACCATGGGTAGTTGTAAACCCCATTTTTAGTATGGTGGTTCCCACGCACACTGAAACAGGCTCTTTCCTTCTCTAAGTGATGCTGTGGACATCAGGCTGGTAGATGACAGGGTGATTTGACAACAGGAAACAGATGATGAAAACAAAGATTTCTGAGGGCTGATGGAAGTTAGTGATGAATTTGAGAGAGCTTCCCTTCACCTTTTAGCTAGTTCCAGGATATACTTTCCCTCCTATAGTGTTGCCAGATACACTGAACTTTTAATTTGTAAGCTCCTTTTTTATTATTATTATTTTTGAAAGGAAGCTCTATCTACGTGAATGCTGCTGTTAAGTTTCCACCACGAGCCTGTCATATCTATGCAGTTCTTAGGACTGTGCTTTTTTTATTCTGCTGATCTGTAAAGCCTTCCATGCAATCAGTCCATTTTAAAATGGTTTATAGTTAACCAGGGCATTGCTGAACAGGCTAGAGACCATTAATCTGCAGTCCTTCAGCTGGTTTGATGTGATCTGTGCTGATCTGGTGGTGCTGGCTAATGCAGTCTTCTGACCTTCAGATGCTTCCCATAGCTGCAGTAAATGGCTTTGCAAAGCAGCTCTGATGAAGTTATTCATATTCCCAGGAACAAAAATTTCTGAGCCAGTTTAAGTTCTCCTAATAGCCATATTCAGGCAGGCAGAAGAAAAGCTTTCTGCTGCTCACTCTTTGCCTTTTAGCAGTGTGCATCTTCTCTCTCAGTGGTTTTGAACATCTAAAAGGGGAGTCTGCACTGGTCCTTATCGTTCACTGGGGGAGCTCAAGGAGGCCTTCCCCAAGATGATCATTCTGCATCTTTCAGCCAAAACCCCTCTCTTGGAAGAAAATCTTGCTTTTCTGTGCACTAGAAAATCTCCATGGTGCTAGTTTGCTGCTTGTTCGCTTGAAATACCACTGCTCGTTTTGAATGGGTACTAGTCACTCAAAGGAGCTGGGCAAGTTGCCACCTTCTCATTTGCAAAATTCAGTAAATGCTGGGAAGAATCAGCAGTGCTGATTTAAGGCATGGGTGCTGCATGTTTTTTGATGTCTACAGTTCAGTGGTTTTAATGCAGTGCATTTAGTTGTACATGAAAGATGCCATCCGCTGTTTCCTAACAATAAATTGGTCTTATTATAATGCAATTTTCAGTATGGGGCTTTTGCTAAAAGCTGCTGAGATCAGTAGGAACCTTCTCTGAATTTGATATAAACCCTTGCATTTTGCCGCTATAAACTTGATGAATCACAGAGTCATTTGATTAACTGCAGTAATAGAGCAGGAAGCAGATACTGTGGAAATCCTGTGGATTTCAGCAGCACCAAAGCATCTGTGTTAAAGCTGTGTTCGCTCAAAACCCAGCTTTACTGATAAAGCGAGCTTCCCTTTCAGTCGTATTGGAAGTAGTGTGTGTGATAATCATATGGAAGTATTATCTGTTTATTTACTAACAGGGTCTTGGCTATAAGCACTTAAAGACATTTAAGAGTGCGAAACACAGCTGTTTCTTAAGGCTTTCCTGGGAAGGCTTTGAGTAACCTCAGCTCACATGGATTTGAAGATAGCAAGTCCATACATATGCGTGTGACATTTGGGAGCAGGCCCAGAACTTTGTAAATCAGATGTCTCCAGTATATTAACGAGTGTTTACTTTAGCATAAAGAAATAATGTAAGTGTAGCCTACTCTCATAATCTGCATAACAACTATTTTTTATTTAAGACATTTGATAAAGACATAATTGGTATGGCTCCAAAAACCCTCTATAAAGTGAGACTTGAAGTTCTGTTACGGTCAAATTAATGTTTCAAAATGCAGCGTTTTTGTAATGCCTCTGCCAGTGCTTGCTCCAAAACACTTGTGTCTTTTTGCTTGTTTTGCTTTTAATAGTCAAAGCTCATGAAGTGTTTGCGTTGGCCATAGTGGTGGCATTATACGTAGCCAATGAGAAGTTCCTTTGCATAGTGAACGTGGTAGAAAAATCCCATCTGCCAGAAAAGTCGCTGTGGTTCAGCTGCTCATTTTAACCATTAACTTATGTCGCTGTGGGCACCCAAAGGCAATGGGGAGGAGCTGGGGCCCAAGCGTGAGGCGGACATCAGTGTCTGAAGGCACGATTCCCCGGTGAGAGGCAGGAGGCAAGCGAAGGCCTTCCCCGGCGGCACGAGCGGCGGCAGGGGAGGAATGTCACTGATGAATTTTGCAATCCCAACTCGTGACATCAGGACAGCTGCAGGAATTTTGTTGTTGTTCTCGGCTCTGTCCCGATTCCAGGGCTGAGCACGTGCCAGTTACATTTTGTCACGGGACGTCTTCCTCGATCTACGTGGGATGACACATGTGGCCCGTCAGCGTGACAAAAATGCCTCTTCTTGAACGGCCAGCGAGCGCTGCCTTTGCTGCGGCGCAGGAGGGTTGCCGCGTGTGCGATACGCTGAGCTTCAGCGTGGCAAGTGGCGAGGGTTTTGCTCTTTTTGCTGATGTTATTGGGATCCGTGGTTCCTGTAGTTCCCGTGGTCTCCATCAGCTCTTTTGAGATCATTCTTTTTTTTTTTCTTTTTCTAAAATATGTTTCCCAAAACTTTCAGAAAGGGCATGGTGGTCTCTGGTTGCTAAGAACTTTCGGGTGAATTCGTACCACAACCGATCAGTTCATCTCATGGACATTAATTCTTAACTTTTTAAAAACTTTTCACCAGTTCACTGAGGGGAAAAAAAGGTGGCGTTAAGTGAATCCTTATCCATATAAGTAATGACTGACGGAGTGTGTTTTGGGGTTTCAGATCCTCCAGTTTGAAAGCTGTGCTTGCTAATGGATAGGTATGAGGTTGGATTCTCGTAATTATATTATTCCAAAGCCAGTATATGGAATATATTATATTCCAAAGCCAGTAAGTCCAAAGCCAGTAAACTTCACGTCGCCACCTCATAATTTATCAGCATGAGAAAACTGTTTACCTGAGCTGAATGTAATGAGGTAATGAGTTTGTGGGGGAAAAAATCAGCATGCACATACAAGGGCATTGGCATGGTGTGGAGCAGATGGGGGTCGAATCGCAGCCGGTGGCTTTGGGCATGAGGTGGTGGTAGTGGTTTGTGGTATGCACGGACAAATGTGTTTGCTCAGGAGTCGCCTTAACCTCTCCGGTGCATCAGGGCTCCGGGGAACTTCATGGCACCGTTAGTGTCCCTCTTTGGGTTTGATCTTGAGGTTCAATCAGTGGCCAGGGGAAACAATGTTGACAGTCATTTGGGATAGCAATCGTTAGTCTTACTTCAAAACAGTAAAGGGAAACATGTCAACAATAAAGGGAAATGTGTCTCTCCTTCTCTCTTTTTGTCTGATGGTAACGACTGATGTTTTTATTTACCACCGTTTGACTCTGTGGGAAGTTGGGTCTTCTATGAAAGTGCCTGGAAAAAGGTGAATAGGAGGACGCCTGTGAGGGAATGAAGTGTGTTAGTCAAGGCACTTGTCCTGAACCTGTATCCTGTGAGGAACAGCGGGAACTGAGCTCTCTTCCTGATTCATGTTCCTTCCAAATGTGATTTTTTTTCCCCTTGGGAAAATACATAAAGCAGCATAGATAAAGATGTTTTTTGTCTTGATGAACTGTGCTATTAAATCTCCAGACGTTTTGCAGTGGAAGCATTTTCTGTAGTTAATTGTCTTGAAGAAGGCCTTCTGTGGAGCAAAGAATATAAGGAATCATTTAGAAATGCACTTGTATGGCAAAAATATTTCTTTCTTTTACTAATCTGAGTCTTTTAAAGTATCTGCATGGTAGTTCTGCTCTATATTTGGTGGACGAGCTCTTAGTGCTGTTTGGGCAAGGTACAAATCACAGCTCTAATGCACTGATGTGTTTTGTCCTTGCCAACTAGATAAATACAAGCAATTTTTGTTCCAACACTATTGAGCAAATAGTGCTGTCTAACTGTAAATTGCTTGAAGGGGGGATCAATAAGGTGCATCCACTTTTAATAGCCCATTCACCAATGTGTGTGTTTATTTTTTTTAAATATATATATAAAGTTTGTGCATGGATGATTATTGTTCATTGTACTTCACAATATATTGGGTGTAACTAATGCTACAGTTCAAGGGCACAACAAAGAAGGTCATGAGGATGTGAAGAAAGTGGCAACTGTGCATGGCAGAGGAATGCTTATTGGTTTACAGTGATTTGTAATTAATCTTAATAGAATGTTGCTGTCTATAAAATAGCCTGTCTTTTCTGTGTTGTTATGCAGTGACATTTACCTCTGAGCACCCTTAAAGCACCTTCTTTCTGTCCTTCCTTTATAAATAAAGCTTAGAGAAAAAGAATTACCTGACACTGCTGCTTTCCTGTATATTGCTGTACCATTTTATTGCATGCATTTCCATTGCAGATGCAAAGTTTCAAAACCTTTTTTTCAAATTTGGTTTTATGTCTAGTGTTTCTTTTGGAACTAGCTGCGTTCAACCATTGCTCCCAGAAAACATGCAGACATGTCTGTGTTTTTATGGACACATACAAATCTCATTGGAGCAAATTCTAGTATTGTTTTATTTTGCTTGTTTGTTTGTTCCTGGTAGAACTTGCTATTGGCTCTGGCAGGCTATTGAAAGCAAAACCAAGTTTCTACTTAAAAACTGATTGCCTATATAGCTTAAAAAAAAAAAAAAAAAAAAAAAAGTCATTGCAGGCTTGAAAGGGAGTGTTCTGGAGGCATTTCTCTGCCGAGTGGGCATACTAGTGTGTTTCCAATCTACACATGCCACAATTTCATCTTTCTAAAAATCTACTTTCCATCTATAGTGATTGAGGCTCTCTTGTAGTATCTGGGCGTTTATGGATTCTAATGAAATGTATCTATTTTTATTTTTTTCCCTTCATGAGCTCAGTTTTCCCAGAAGAGTTTGCAAATGACACTTGTGTCTGTGTCCCAGAGCAGACGGAGGCAGCTGGATATGGCAAGAGCTTTCCCAGGGACCTGATGCCGCGATGCTTCCAGCCCATCTCTCTTCTGTGCCGAGAGCACAAGTGGCATTGATGGGAGATGCTGGCACTGCTGCCCACCGCGTAGCCTGGCAGTACGTGGCACAGTGGGCTCAGCCCTTCCTCCTTTCTGCTTAGTCCTTGCCTTCTCTTGGTGGCCTTGTTTGTGCTTGTAAGAGCTCTACTTCAAAACAGATGTGCTGGTCTTGACCAATTACACCAGCGTGCTCGAAACAAACACATTTTTCCTCCAACATCTGTTGCGCGTGTGTTTGCTGTCTTACTCCCATTTCTTTCAAATGTTTTTATTACAAATCAGGTGATGAAAACATTTATTTATTTATTTATTATTTCTTGCCTGTTTGCAGAGCTGGGTACCTTTCATACAGTATCCTTGGGGACTAAGTCACTGTGTGTTATTTATGTGGCTGTAATCCTAGGATAGGGCACCAGCAGAACAGGGAGGGCTGATGGCCTCAGTCTCGAAGCACGTGTGGAAGAAATGTAAAGGAAACGTTTCTGCATTGGAGCGAGAGGCTATTGCACGTAGGCTGCGGACAAGGCTTGTGATTAAAGGGAGTTCAAGGCCCCCTGAAATCCAGATTTGCAAGCGAATTAGATGTGTTTAGCTGAGTAAAGACTACTGCCTCATCCAGCCAGTACTTTGGGGTAGCTTCAGTTTAGTAGGAGCATTTTACTGGTGCATTAATAAGAGCATGATATTGCAGTTTGGCCAAAGGATGGCTACACATTTTCTCTTCCATGATGTTTTATTTGAAGAGATTTCAAAAGAATGACAGATGGAGGTTTTTTCTTTGAGTATTATTCTTGGTCCATGACTTTTTCATGTTGTTGCAAATGCTCCATGGTTACCTTCAAAATTCACAACAGCAGCAGTGATGGGAAAGTGCTTGCAGCTGTGTTAGAACTAGCCTTCACAAGATACCCTTGTGCTTCAGTGTTTAATGTTGGATTATATTTGTTCTGTTCCTAATTTTGCTGTCAGTTAACTCTTCTCCTACGTGTTTCTACAAAAGCATATTGCTGGTCTCAAGGCTCTGTTAAGGTATTTTGTGTTGTGCCTTCTTCCTCTGTTTTTTTGGAACAATATATTGAGATGACTTGGAATTACCAGGTCTTGTGGGAACTTAGTTATTAAACTATGGCCCGTATTCTTATTCAGGATTGAATGAAAAAAACAGATGGGGGCAATTTACACATGAATAAAAAATTAAGAAATAAACGAACAGGAAATAACCACTGTACTTATATTGCCTCTTGTTAATTTCTGATGGTTTTTTTTTTCCCCTTGCCATTTATTCCCCTGTGGTATTAAGTCTGTTTTGAGTTTTTTTTCATTTGTTTGTTTTGTTTTGTTTTACTTTTCCCCCCTAAGTTCTCTTTCTGTTGAAGTCGTTGAGTTTTGAGTCAACATAGGGTAGAGGTACATAAGACCATGCCGCTTCTAGATTGATGGACAAGATGTTTTGGACAGCCCTTATAAAAGAAATGGAAAATAGACTGCGGGTGGAGAGCGATTATTTAAGAAAAACATGCACATGAGATTTACTTCCATTCCCAAGTACTTTCTGGTCTGTTCCTACATGGATTGCTCAGCTGTTACAGAGATGTTACTACCTTTGGGGAGCCAAACCTGGTAGCCAACGCTTTCGGTTAGATTGTTAGAAAAGGGGAAGAAAAAAAAAAAAAAAAGAGCTGGGAGAAATCACAGGTTGGAAACAGCTTTTCTCTAATTACAATCTTGATTTTTTTTTTTTTTTCTAAACAGTGCTGTTCTCCTCTTGTAATGGCTTTAACCTCTGGTCTAGAGTTTGCTTCCTGCCAACATCTGCCAGCATACTAAATGCGCATTTCTGTTAGGAAACAGGGATAAACTGGTCAGTTTTGGATTAACTGTTTTCCTTTTAGCACTTTCTGCTCAAGGGATACTTACGGAGCAAGTGAAAACTTCTGAAATTCATGCCAAAGTGCAATTAACCACCTGAAGACAGCACTGTTAAATTCAAGTATTACGTATTGTATTTTTACTTTGATTTTTATCCTAAAATTCCAAATAAGAAAAGCATGATTTTTTTTATGTTATCATCTTAAATTTTTTTCAGTGCTGCTTTGCAGGTGGGAAAGACCACCAGGTTTCTTAAATATGGCCCCCTCAGAGGAACTTGGTTTAGTGCTTTATGGTAAAACAGTGGTCTTTAGAGCAGCAATTCAGAAGTATGAGGAAAGAAAAAAGGGATTTTTTTCTAAGACAATTATCTTTCTCTTGTGTTTTGTGAAACTATAGTACGTTTGCTGTAATAAGAGGATCCTTTCGTAAAATGCAGAGTATTTCCAAACATTTATAAATATTGTGCATGTAAATGTATTTGCATTTTGCAATAAAGAGGGGAGACCTTCACCAAAAACCTGGATCAAACTCTGTGGCTCAGGTTCATCACTAATTCCGATACACGAAAGGAGAGTCCTAGGAGTTGAAAATGTGGCTACGTATGACATGCGCTTGTTGCTTCAGGTGTTCTACAGCAATGAGGTGGTGTTTTCAAATTGAAAAGAACTGGTTTGGGGGCATGGAGGGAACTCCTCCCAGGATAAGCCTTCAAACCACCCAGTAGTGTTCTGTGAATCTCTAGTAGTCTCTCTGGGTAAAATATGTATTTCCACTTTCTTGAGGCTAACCGTCATCTTTTAAAGATCATTCAAAGAAATGACGAAGTGTGAAAAAGTGGTACAGAAAAGAGGTAGTTGATGTTTATGTTGTGCCTTAGGTTTGAGGCCCAGTACAACACAAATGATTACAGGTTGCTTCATTAATTAAACAGAATTACTTAACAGTTTTTGCTCAGCTGAGGCAGAGATGCAAATGATTTTACTGTACCAGTTGAGATAGGAGGTTCTCAAGTATCTCTAAGAGTATCCTCAGCAAGGGATTTTGCCCATTGTTCTATTTTTCACAATACTTTTGAGCAACACCCATACTGGAACTCCAGAGTCAGAGGTCTGAGAATAAGGCAAATGTGTCCATGGCGTGGAGGACCAGGTGTGTACCATGGCCCCCTATACCCATGCAGGCAGTGCTGTCTTGCTGTGAACGAACAGAGCCCATGGTGGCCCATGGCGTGCATGGCGGATCACCATGTAGCACTCAGGAAACTCCCAGCTTCCCGCGGTTGGCGTTCCCAACGTGTGCTCTGTGTCCTCAGAAGAGGTGGTGCAGTTGGCATGTCCTACCACCGAGAAGGAAGAAGTTTGGCAGGGCATCCCCTACGGGGATCTAGCTGTGCGGATGCCCTCGGCGTGCCCTTGTTGACGCGTTTGCCAGGAGATGGTCAGGCTTCTTGTGGGAAGCTTATGAGGAAGGATGGGAAGGCAGGGGCCAGCTATGTTATTCCATGGTTATTCCATGGTTATTTTATACAGCCTGATGAGTGTATTGAGGCTATGGATTCCAGTGCTTTCTGTCTTTTACTGTTGTGGCTGAGTGCTAAGGTAAGTCTCGCTTCAGTGCTTACATCCACTTTCAGATTTTTTTTTTTTTTTTAAAAGATTATGTAATTCAGTACTAGTTGGCTCTTTGCCTGATCAGATATTGACTGTTTTTCCTACAGCTGCTATGAAGGTGGATTAAAAGCATCAAGTCAGAATAAATATGTCAGGTGCTCTGCTTAATCCACCACGTGCCCATGGTGCCGAGCACCGTGTGCCCTCCTATGGGACACCGGCCCTGGGAGCTCCAGGAGCTGCAGCTTTCTGTGACTGGCATGACCTGTCATTTTACAGTGAATTTGTACATGACATGGAGACTGTACATAGAGCATGCTTTCCATAGGGTAGCATTGCCTGATGATCTACAGTCTTGCAGTCTTTTAGCCTGGTCAATTTTTTTATGTGCAACTGCCACTGTATCTTTTTTAGCTGTTCCTGCACTCCATGTTTCATTTCTGCACATCTAGCTCTGGTATCTCTGCTTTAAAATGCACTGAGAGCAGGTATGCTGTGGTTCTTGAAGGAAAAATAAGTCACTGAAATATTGCCTGGCTCCTAAGCTTGTAATCCTGTGAAATTTTGTGGCAAGTTGGTTCTTGAGTGAGGTCTAAATAACTAGGTCTGGGTGGGGTTATTCTCTACCTTTGACTTCAGAAGTAATATGAGTTTTCTGTGAAGTACCAAGTGGGTTTTTTTTTTTTTTTAAACACTTCTTTGATGAGGTTTCGACTCACCAAAGGAGAACCAGCCCTATAAACTAGCCAGTTCTTGACAATCTTAATTTGTCCTGTGAAAAATGCATTCTGCATTAGCATTGTTAAAAAAAAAAAAAGGTAAAAAAAAAAACCCGGAATTAATTAGGCTTTGTTTCAGAGGTGGTTGTACCCTTTTGTGATGTGAAGTATTTGCCTTTGGTTTAAAAAAAAAAAAAAAAAAAAAAGAGCAAAGTCGAGAAGAGAAAGCCTGTTGCCCCTCATCATCTTCTCAGTGACCTTGACATCTGCCTTGAAACGTTGCCTTGAGCCACCATTGTCCATGGGAGCATCTTCCGTGTGCACGGTGGACGCTGTAGTCATAAACCTGTTGTCTCAGGTGGGCCTTCTTCAACAGCACTACTTGTCCTAACTGCTGTATTTTACTGGAGCTAACTGATTTCAAAAGAAGGCTAGAAAACTGCAAACAGATGATAGTGTTGCCACCTTTGGTAGGGTGCCTTTAAAGTACCCTCCAAAGGCCTCTGTGAGGTCTACCCGAGAACACATTCATGAGTGCCATGGAGCCATCTGAGTGTCTCTGGGAGTTAGTATCCACTTGGAGTTGCCTTTTTCTTCTTTTTAGAGGGACCCGCGAATCAAAAGGAGTTACCCAATGATCTTTAGCCCACAGTTGATGCTATCTTAGCTGATTGCAGTTCACTTTAGTGGCAGATGAGGAAAAGTCCTGCGGTACTGTTCGGTTTGTGAGCTCAGGAGATAGTAGGATTTGGATAGGTGTCTATCTTGCTCTTAGGAGAGAGACGTATCTTCTCTTAAGGACACTGTTTTATGCAAAGTGCTTCAGTGAATGGTGGGATTTTTTTTTCAGCTGGAAAAGGCAGAAAACTAAGGTCACTCTTGCAGTCAAAGATAATTACACTTTTCTGTTAAATTTAAGGAAAAAATCTTGCTGAGATTTCAATCTTTATTTAACTCACAAACCAAAGGGATCGCTGTGCCTGTGGTGGAGAGCAGGCTATTGAAATCCCCACTCAGCTGCCAGCCTTTATTTCCAATAAAGGACTGGAAAGCATAACTGTATTTCCAGAAAATACAGTGTGTTTATTTGTGTTCTTTCTCTGCTACCCTCCAACCTGTTGCTGGTGTTTGTCTCTCTCAAATGCCACTGACTGTTTGTATATTTATGTAGATTAAATTTAGATTAAATAAGGCATACCACTCTCTGTTTCATACGGTGTCAGAGAGCATAATTGGCTCAATCGGTAAAGCATAAATGAAAAATATAAATATTTCAACAAGTGAGCAGCTGCTGCATTTCCTCTTCTTGCTGCCTCTACTGCTCTTGAAGGGTATGGGGAGGGAGATTCGACTGGAAGGGAAGGCGGGGGAGGAGAGATGGTATGTAGAGAGGATGAGAAAAAGCGTTCAAATGACACATCCTGGGAGAATCTGTCTGAATGGTGGAGACTTCCAAAGTTTTGTTCTCCTCCATGGCAACTCGGGTACACAGATGAAACATGCCACTGGAGTAAAATAGGGCAGGTGAGCCCTGTGCCAAGAACGAGGGAGCGAGCGAGCCGGGAGCGGGCGGCTGGAACACGGAGGTCTGTGGCACCTCCGTTAGCTGTAAATCAGCAGCAGGCCCCACGCAGGAGGTACGGGCAATGCGATGCCCAACGTGGGCTTCCGTTTGGAGGTTTTCATTCGCAAAAAGGGTGTGGTTGCTGATTATATTTTTTTGGACTAAACCTTCATAACACTGGATTAAAGCAAAATAGATCTTTATTTGGTAATTTTGCTTAAGAGATGTGCCTCATGCTTTACTTCCCTTTGGTATGACATGTATGTTCAGACGCTACTGCTCTGTGTTGATTTGCTGCTCATTTTCCAGCAGGGTCTAAGATTTGTCTTTCATTTTGAGGCTTCTTTTCATTCCTGTATCTTTATTTTTCACAGTGTGTCCTGACTTGTTCTTGCTGTGCTAGCACTGAACGCCCCAGCTGATGGCCTGGACACAGTTGTGCCAGAAACCACACGGAAACATTCATGTAAATATGGTGCTTAAAGGTCTTTTCGAGCAACACCAAAAGTCTCGGATCATTTCTCATGCTTTGTGATTGACGGGGCCTCCCTTGAAACGAAGCTACTGTGTGAGGTCACCCTGCGAGAGCGCAGACTTCTCATGGCAGCTTAGTGCATTCTCATCTCAGCGTAATTCCTGAGCTTGTCCCACTCAATAAATGCCATTATCGTAACTCAGCAGGTCTATCCACATGGACGGATTAACAACAAATTGTCTGGTTTTGTTTGGTTTCACAGTTAAGTGTGGAGAGAAAAAAAAAAAAAAAAAAAAAAAAAAAAAAAAAAAAAAAAGATAAACGGGCTTCTTAACCTTCTGCATTGAAGCTTTGTGTCCCCTGTGGCTAGTGAATGCCCATGAATTCAAGTGGGCAAATGCTCCTCTCCGTGAAGCCACGGGAGCCTGTGGATTAGTGTCGCTGCAGGAAGAACTGGTGTGTGCAACTGCTTAGGTAAAGCCAGGCCTCCCTCTGCTATCTGAGGGCGAGGCAGCGGGGAGGAGGCGAGCGCTCCGTAGGCTGATTCCGGGGGTGGATTACCCCGGGTGTTTACCGTCTTCTCCTGCTTGTTGGCTTTGCTGCATGTGTGTGTGTGTGTGTGTGTGTGTGCAGTTGTGTCCTTTAGCACTGTGGCTATGAGAAGGTAATTGCTCATGAGCTGTCCTCAAAGCTCTTCATTAGGTGCCTGGAATAACTGACTCCTTTTAGAGTCGAGTTCCAATGCGGAAAAAAAAAAAAAAAGAAAACTACAAAAATTCTTTTTTTGAAAAATTGTATTTTTTCCTTTGCTTTGAACGCATTATAATTCAAAAGATGGTTCTCTCTTTCCCTGAAGGGCATTGAGGCCCTTGGCTTATGAGGGATGCGCCCTTCTTGCTCGATTCAGTCGCAAATGCAGAGACTAAGGGCCCTTTAAGGGAGGGAGCAGGTGGCTGATGCTAAACGAAGGGGGCGAGGAGGGAGACCGTGGTTAAAGGAGGATTGGGTCAGGCCGCGGCGCTTCTGCCAGGTTCTGCAAGGAGGTTACCCTTGCTGAGTCTCTGCTGCATCTAAGAGGGCTCAGGCTTATTATTCTGGGACAGGCCAGCTGCTCCGCTCCTTAGTGTGTCAGAGTTAGCCATGTTAATCCAGAATATGAATGTTTTGTGAGACTGGTGAATGGGCTGCCTTGTTTATGTAAGTTTTTTGTACCCTTTTCCCATACTTGGGACAAAGTTCTTTGAGGCAGCAGATCAGCAGGGTGTCTTCGCTGCTCCCTTCCAGCAGGCACGCTTCTTGTGGGTGAGTAGCATCGTCTTTTTATAGTCGCAGTGTATTTCCAAGCAGCTAATTTTGAGCTGAATGAGACTAAGAGGAGGTGTACACGAGAGGGGCAACATTGCTACAGCTTACAGAAGGAGGCACTCTGCCTGCTAAGTGCTTCATCTGAACCACTTTGCTTTTCTTCCAAGTCCCTTAGCAATAGCTTTTCCTTACAAGAAAGCGAACTGGCTCTTTTGTTTTTATTTTTTTGAAATCCAAAGCAATATCATTCTTTTCAGTTCTCTCTTTGGTCAGCTTCCGTCGGATTTACGGAGGCTTGGATACTATAAATAGTAGGAACATTTCAAAGGACAGGCTGATCTCAGCCCCTTTGTTTCCTACTTGACCAGGAAGGACACGTTACCTCCCATGCTATGGCTTATTCAGACAGAGCCGCGTGGTTGGGGAACTGTCCAGCATCTCCCTGTGACCGGAAAGGTAGCGGCACTCGCTTGTGGCCAGGCAGAATCAACAGTCCTGTTAACAGTGACCATGGAAAAACAATAATTATTTCAGCCTCTTCCTGTCCTTAAGAGTGAATGGGTCGGGCGAGAGAATGCACGAGCTCGTTTCCATGAGAAAAGCATCCGCGTTGGTCCCAGCTGCTGGTTCCATCTGCGCACAGCGAAACTCCGGCCAAGGCGGGCTCGTCCCCGGCGCTCGGCGACCCGAGAGAGGCAGGGATGCAAGGGTGACTCGCGTTAGGGGCGGAAAGCGAGAGCACAGCGGGGCTGACTCATTCGGCAGAGCTGCAATCCAGTGGCGTTGTTGGTATTAGTGGAGTAGATGGAGGTACCTGCCCGCCCTCCTGACCCGCTTTCATAGCGAGCGGAGTGGGAGCACTGCAGCATGATGGACTGCATTTTCCCTAAGAATTTTCCTCCTTATTTGGTGAAATTCACTGCATTCTAGCTACAGATTAGCCTTTGGACTGTGCACAATGTGTTGCAGTTGGATGCTGCAGTCGTATCTCCCTGCTCTTCCTTCAGCAAATGTACAAAACTTTCAAGCTCTCAATGCCACTATTTGTAACAGAAGACAGCATACAATTACATTTGCATGCATATTTGTAAGTGTATTTTCTGGAGCGTGCTAATAAAAAGAAAAGCTTCATTTACTAATATTGGTCAGGGCCAAACAGAAGATGCTGTCCATGTTGGCAAACCCATTTTTTCATTGTCAGCACTGTCAACTTATGACACTTGACATTTTCTTTCAAGTCCAACGTCCTGGCGGAGAGTGGTCCAATAACAAAAGGACATCTAGAAAAATAAACAAACCCAAACCCTGCCACGGCCACCCAAAATGCTGGATTTCTTCTTCCCGCATGTGGAGGATGTTTAGAAATAGGACATCTATGCTTCCTACAGCTTAAAAATGTAAAGAAGTACAACTATATCCACATTCATTATCGTGTATTTGTTTTTATAAATCTCCTTTCTGGAAGTCTGTTTACTTTAAGATTTCTGCATCAAGGGGACTGTACTGGTCTTTATTCAAAGACGTAGGTGGGTTTGGGGTTTCTTTTTTTTGCTGATAAAGCCTAACCAACTCTTAATAACAGATGTGCATGTAATTCTTTTTTTTTTTTTCCATATAATAGCTGTAGGTTTCTTTTTAATGGGTTTGAAATTTCCCGATATGAAATCAGATTTATTTAATTATAGCTGGATTAGGTGCAGGAGAGCCTGTTGTGGGGCACGCTTGGAGGTGAGATTTTTGTCATTCCTGCTGGTGGTACCGAGCAGCTGGTGAAGCAGAGCCGGAGCAGAGTTTCCTCCAGAGAAGTGCTTGCCTCAATGGTACGGGTTGTGCGAGTGCCTCTGCAAACTCGCTTTTTGCGCTGTGTTGCAAATGGCTCCAAATTTCCCTTAGATTGCTTACGGCCTGAAGTTGGTATCAAATCTAAACGTGCTCCCTGATTCCGTTACACTCGTTACATGATAAGCATGCCAGGACGGAGATGGCTGAAGAGGGGAAATTGTTACTAAGAGAGTCGAGCCTGGTGTTGGACTCGTTATTTTCCCTTTTTTTGGCCAGCTCCAGGACTGCATAGAAGAGAGCAGGGCTTGGCAGCCAGTCAAGGGTAATGTGCCAGACTGTATTTTCCTTTCCCAAATTAAGCATGCTGGTAGCGTGTCTGTGAGAGGTAGTGGTGGCTCCTGGCTCTTGCTGAGTTTGGAAATCGCTGGAAATCAGGAGTTATTGCGTGCCAGTCAAAACTGGCCTTGGTACCGCAGCATGCCGGCTTGGTTTAGAGCATCCTGGAAATGATGGAGAGCCCTGTGCAAAGGCTACTCTTTAAGAGGTTTTACATTGCCTTTTTTCAGACTTCTCCTCCATTGCCTGGGAAGTTTTAAGTAATTCCTATAGTTGCTCACTTAATGATAAGTGCTTTTTTTTCCTCTCCAGGTTTTCTCCCCCTAAAACAAGTGTGCAGGCGCTATGTACACCTCCTTCTCAACCCACCCAGGTAGCTGCTCAGTGAGCAAGTACCGCGGTTTCCGCCGAGTCTGGCGGCAGCCTGGCTCGCAGGGCGCTGCCGAGGTGCTTTACTCCGATCCATTTCCAAATCCACATCCTGAATCCTTCTCGCTCTGACGTGCTCGGGCTTTTCAGCCTGTTTAAAACTTGTGGTCTTTTAACGAATTTTCTATAGCAGAGCTGCAAGCCTCCAGAGCTGTCTCCAGACTGCCACGGTGTCACCCCACCGTCCTCCCTCCCCTCCCTTTCGGCAATACTGGCAGGTTGCGATGGCCAAATCCATGCGACCGGTGCAGCTGCTCCTGGGACTCCCGGCTGCTTGCAGATAAACAGGAGAGCTGGGATCTTAATCGCGGCCGTCAGCCCAGACCTCTAATTACTTTGGCTCTGAGCTCTGCTCCTTTGCCGCTTCTGTCCCTGTTTAAACCTGTGGCGACCAGAAGCAGTTTGGCGGACGCTGCTGCTGCCCTGTTGCTGACGGGGACGCGTGCGCAGATCGGTGCTGCCGCGCTGGTGGCTGCGCTCGGGCCAGTCCTGAGGCTGGCTGCTGGAGCACGCTTTGGTCTCTGCTCTGCAGCCAGCTGCAGTCCGTACCCTAAACCTTTTCTTTACTTTTTTTCTGTGCCTTTTGCTTTCACTTTACCACTGCAGCAGACGGTGGTGGCCGTCATTGATTTGCAGCTGGTTTCCTTTTATTCCAATTACATGTATAAATTAGCAGCAGTAGTAAGTGTGAGTGGTGAGATCATGCGAATTCTCGCAGCATGGGAACTCACTGAGCACTTTTCAGGTTAACAAAGCAGAGTCTGGTTGCTATTTTTGTAAGCACTCCTCCATCCGTTCCCATGTTCTGCCCTCAAATCCTCTGAAGTTTAATCCAAGCAGAAGCTACTTCTTTTAAAGCTACCTCTGAAGTTCTGGGTTATCTTTTTCCATGCAAACTTTGTCAGCCTCTTCGGTAGCCCTCCGCAAATAAACACAGGAATCAAATTCTGCTCAATTTACAAGTAGGTCAACCTCATTGATTTCAGTGGGCCTGCAGCAGACATAAGTCAGCGGAATATTTGGTCCATGTTTTGCTAAGTTGTTGGCAGAAGGCAAATTTGTGTAAACTCACTGGAGCAGAGACTGTCCTTACATGAGAAGAATAACACTTTGTACAGCGGTCCTTAATTCCATTTTCTCAGCGATGCTGTAATAACAAAAATGCAAGCCCCGGTTACCGGCACTTAACAGGATAACCTCATCCATGTTTCTTCACACAGATGGAAGTGGACGATATATTTAGCATAAAGTAGGTTTATAATCAGCATCATTTCCCCCACTATCACCACACACAAACACAGCGTTGCCGTTGTAGAAATATTTGAGGCAACATGTGCAACTCATTCTCACTGGATTTGGTAACTGCTCGGGAACACGGTGGGAACAGCTCAGAGGCAAATCCACCATGACTGCCTGTGGACATTCACGTGTCGCTTCTCTAGGAGGAACCTCCTTATCCAGCCAACTTTGGCTTTTGTAAGACCATTTGAACACTTGCGATCCAAAAGAGAGAGAATTAGTTTGTAAAAAGAAAAAAGGTCAAAGAACCTTCTCCCTTTTCATACACCTGGGTCTCCTCCCGTAGATGTAGTCACCAAAAGATGAATGAAATGACCTGTGCAAATTCCCGAGTTAAATTCACAAAACTTCATTTTTTTCCTCCCTCTGCCTAGAACCACAAATGAGGCTTGGAGATGCCCTGTGTGATCGTGGTAGCTGCTGGGAATGTTTTGGGAGCCAGCAGCACTGATGAGACCCCTAAACCAGCCCTTTTTTCCCCCCACAAAATCTCCTTTGGTCTAGGGCAGCACAACTCTGCCAGTGCTGAAGTTACTCAGGCTGCCATTTCTGCCATTTTCTCTTCGGCAACTTGGGGAGTAGAAAAAGATTTATACAAGCCAGAAACAGTCCTGTGGGCTTAAACATAGACATTCTGGACCTTTTGAATACTTTCCATACATCCTCCCCCGCCCAAAACAGATAAACAGTAATTGATTTTTTTTTTTTTTTTTTTCCCCATTTATACTTCCCCCTTGCCTAAAAGAAGGCTGATAACGAAGGCCAGAATTTGCATTGTTTACAGCCCATGATGCTTTAGTGCCCTGGTGGGTGTATCCTCGTATGCTATAGCTGATGTCCCTCCACCCCAAAATTGCAAAACCTCATACTTCGGAGTCTCTCTCCCTCTCACCCCAACAGTTTAGCTTGAGTAAATAGCACTCAGCTAAACTCCATGTAAATGAACCGACCGTCAAAAGCAGTCCTTGCTGATGTGAAAAGGCCAGTAAATGAGGTGCTGTAGCTTACGAATGCCTGTGTTCTCAATATGCTGCTGCACAGCCTTTCTTCAAAAGGCGGGTAAGCGTATTACGTGCTAATCCCAATTAAACCCAAAATATCCCTGGGTGTTTACCACTGTTACCCTCTCTTTTTCATTCTTAATTGCATTGTAGCTGAATAATTCTGTATCCACAGTGGATTATTCATGAATAGCATATTGAGTTGTACCATTTTTGCTTCACAACAGGGATCTGCTTTTATATGACTGGTGTAGTCTGAAGCAGGGAACTAATCTATGTATTTCAAGTCATTAACTTGGTGATGAACCAAATAACAAGGGTTCTTTGGTGCTTTTTTCCCCCTTTTCTTGCCGCAAAGCGTGTGGTTTCCCAGTGAGGTGCACAGCTTGTAGAGCAGAAGCGCTGTAAACAAGATCCGTGACCTGTCGATATTGATTTTGCAGATTGTTTGAACATCTACTTATGTCACATGTACATTATGTACCTACGTACTCGGATGCTTTGCGGAGGGAAATGACGAATTTGTGTAAGATGGGGTCAGATTCTTTTGGCTGCAGTAATACCAATGGATGCCAGAGAGAGTGGAATATGGGGGAAGAAAAGGACCTTTTTTTGCTTGGCTTGTTAAACCTTTAGGCCCCAAGTTCAGCCCAAAGCGAGGTCATCGCTGGCTGGTCAGGCTGTCTCGCCTCTGGTGGATGCCATTAGCATCGTGGTTGGCAGTGTTCGTTAGTGCCGCCTTAGGGGAGCAGAGGAGAGGTCCTTGCTCCCAAAATCAGGTCCTTCTAGCCCTGCAATGGGGCATGGTGGCCTGGAAAGCCAGGCAGGCTTCTGCCACATCTGTCTTTTGCAGTTTTTGTGTAGATAAACAGAATTTCAGTTTCAGCATCTATTATGATGTGTCAGGTTTTACATGCGGGATTTTTTTTTTTTTTTAACACCTCCTCCCACCACGACCTTGCTAGTACGTGTTATTTCTAGAGAAATATTTGAAAGTCCTGTTACCCTGTGGAATTGGGAGGACGATTGCGTGCAGCAAGTCTTCGGCACAGAAACCGTGGGTATTATTGCCGGGTTGGCTGCTGGCTGTTCACCTGGACGCGTCTTCAGCAGCGCTAATGAGCAGCACGCGTGGGACGGGGAGAGCAGGCCTGTCCGTGAGCGGTGCACGGGCTTTGAGGAACAGAAATTGCTACCGCTGGGGTTAGCAATACTAAAACAAAACTATTAGCTTTGTTTTTCGTTTATGGGTAAGGCTAAGCAATTCTTGTAAGCAGGCTGGCAATCGAAACTTGCAGGGATCTTGCATATCTCGGTGCGCTTCAGGTTTTGAGGGGTTTTGCTCATTCTTGATTTCTAACTCCTTAAAAGGTCCTTCATCTGGTAACAGTGTGGCTGTAAAGGATCCCCTTCCCAACTCGGTTGCTTTCCCGTACTGAATTGGGGTTTACTTGAGCTTCTAAGCTCCCCTACTTGTGATGGGAGCACCGGTGAGTAGTGCCACGGAGAGACTCTTGACATGGAGAGGCTTTGGCTTTATCTGGAGGGGGTATTTGCCCCGCCGGCTGCAAAGCAAATGCAGTAAAATTAAAAGGGCAAGGCAATGTGTGCCGCACAGTGGTATAAAATCAAAAGTTTGTAGCAGTGCCTTATTTGGATTCAGGTGACTTTTTTTTTTTTTTTTTTTGGTAGCCCTTAATCCAGAGTCTTCTGCTTTCCTTGTGCCCCTCATCATCCCCATTAGATAAGTACTCTTCTTAAAAGTTTCTTGCTACTCTTCATTCAAAAATTGCTCTATATCCCCCTTTTAACCTCCTAACCGAGTTTAGGAAACCTTTGCTTCCTACCCAAGGCGATCCTGGGTAACCCTGCAGCAGCTGTCCACACGGAAAGGCTGGGATTTTCTCAGTAAAAGCTGACAGGCACATGCAGGAAAACTTCTTTTTTTTTTTTTTCCTTCTGACTAACAAAAACCCACTGGGGAGCTGGAAAATTTCCCATTTGGTTTAATTATGGAGGTCTAATGAATTGCAAAAGTTAAAGAGGAGGAAGAGTTCTTTAAGCAAATCTCAACTCTGATTTTTTTTTTTTTTTTTTTTTTTTTTTTTTTTTTTTTTAGGTCAGTGTTTCTGTGCCCTAAGCAGTCGAGAAGAGAAGCCTCTCTTAAATGAGAAACAGAGAGGCTTATCAGTGTATATTACTCCACTGAGCTTTAACCAAAATTAATCAGAAGCATCCAGGGGAGACTGCTTATATGGAAGAGAGGGTCTTAGTTTAAAATGTATATGAATATAGCGTATGAAGACTTCATATGGACAGCAGAGTACAAGATACTGATAGTAAATGAAATGTCATTAGAGTTTATTGTATACGTTTATTTAAGAAAGTGTTTGCTTCAAAGACTGTTTTCGCCATGCACCAGTCTGGCATAGGAAATGCTCGTCCTTGGCCTCCGTCCCCTCATTCATGTCCTTGTACTTTAGTTCCCCTCCACCACACTGTGCCTACACAACTGTTTGTAAGGCTATGCTAGAAATCAGGTCACTGGTCATTTGCTCAGTATTTGCTCTGTATTTTAAATAATAATAGTTTTCTTTCTGGAGAATGGGGATGGGCTAGAGTATAGGCAAGTTTGGGGTTTTCTTGTAGGTGTCATCAGCGCCCAAATAAGCAAGAACTGAAAGCCTCAGAGGCTTTGCAAAATCCCACAGCGAAACGTCAGGGTGTTGGCTGGAGTTTGGGGAAGGTTTGCTGCTGGAAACCAATGATTTTCATTCTTTTGGTAGCCCAGAATTGCCCCTTTCTGCCTGTTTTTCCCTCCCCTATACTCCTGTCACATAAGAACACAGGCATATAACGTGCGCTGTCCTTTTTCTCTCTCTACATGCACAAGTGCATCAGCATTACAAAGCTGAGCAAACCAACACAAGCACAGACATACCTAAGCAATATTTATTTATTTATTTCTCTTTCCTGCTCTGTCTTTGCTGTCGCTGCTACACATGCTGCTGGTGGATGGAGAGATTTGAATTTCCCAGTATCCTGTGACCTATTTATGGAATTGGAGTGGCTTATAGTTACAATCCATCATAAAGAGGGATTTTTAATATCCCGAAGAACATGATGACTAATACAATGGAATTTGTATAATAGCAGTTGCTTATGCCTGCAATATATCACTCTTGTCTATTGGGTAGTGTTTCTACACTACCTTACAGTGTATTTGTCCTGCTTTCTCACTTGCAAGTGCCCTTTGACAGCACTTAGCATTTATAGCGTTTATCCCACATCTGCGTGCTTATGGGGCATAGCTATAGGGACACATTAATACACCCTTTTAGTAACACAGCCAGCAGTTTCTGATGTTAAATATGAGTCCTATGGAGAAAGATTGTCTTTGTATATTTGACTTGGCTTTGTTAAAAATAAAAATAAATTAAAAAAAGAACCAGTTTGAGTGGCTGCTCTTAAAACATGCCCTTTTCACTTCACAATTTCATGGTAACTGTAGTATCCGTAGCAGCTCCTGTAAGGAGCATTGAGGATAGCTAAGTGCTGTAAGAGCAAATTTAATAGAAGGCAAATAGTGCAGTTTGCAGAAGTGCTGATTATATATTGCACTTCTGGCAGAGGTTGCCATGAGTTCTGCAGGGCTGCTTTGCCGTGCAGGATATCAGCTAATGCCCTTGCTGCTAAGAACACTTCAGAGCCAAATTTTCTTCAGGATTCTCCAGCTTTAGCTTTACTTCATTGCTAGCAACAACTTCATTACCATTGACAGTAGGAAGTGTGTGAGACACACGCTTGTTATGGCAAATACGTAGGCTTCCTTCATTACGAAATGAGCCGGGGTGTCATTCATCGGCATCACACCTTCACTGGGATCGTTCTGGTACAAATACCAGGAGTGTTATTTTTGGCATCTCTGTGGCACTTTTATGTAAAGCAAATACACAAAAGCCTTCCGTAACACCGGAGTAGCTTCATCTTCGACCTTGCCTGTAACTGAGACGAGCAAGGGGGAGGGAAACGGCCAAATGCTGAGGCTGGTGTGCGTTTTCCGCGTGTGCGTGTTCACGCCTCTGCTTCACGTCTCTCGTGTGAAGGAATGCCATTTCAGATCACGCAGGAGTTTTTTGCTTCCAAAGCTGCTTGGCCTTTGCAGGGCCTCGTGTCCGCAGGCACCTGCTTTGGTTTCAGTGTGTTTCAGCTCTGCCGTTCCTCTTCCTTCAGAAGCGGTTGAGGCCAGAAAAACTAGGCACCCCCCTTCACTCAGATTTAAAATCTCTCGGCGTATTGGTGCCAGGGGAGCCTTTCCAACCCCTTAAAAGGGTTATTGGCAGCACCCAATGCTCTCAGTGCTGCATGCAAGTCGCCCTGCGGCCTTTTCCAAGGAGAGCTGGGCCGGTCTCCTTGCGTTGCGGTCACCAACCACCGACAAGGCCCTCCAGGGGTTACGAGAGGCTCCTGCTTGACGATCTTGCCCAGGTCCCAACGATTTACAGCCTGGCCAGGGTTATCGAGGAGCAAAGTCCTAGCTGTCCCTCACTGTGGTCTCAGCAGAGCCAAGGTTTAGGATTTGGGGATTCAAAGCTGACAAAGCTCCGTCAGCATCCGTTTTGGCTTCTGCCTCCCTTTCTTTCGCTCAGATCCTGAGTCTGGAGGGAAAACCCTCGTGCACAGAGCCTGTCCCTTCACCCTGACACGGGGCAGGTGCGCTGCTGGCCTCACAGCAACAGGGACAGACCCATGGACAGGGCACAGGGCTAAGTTCGGTCATTGGCTTCCCATGCGGCATCAGCCAACTCCACGGGAGGTAAAATGTGAGGTTGAGTGCTGCGGCGATGGAGGGCATTTCAAAATCATAGATACATAGCAGGCAGATTAAATGGTAATAAAAGCTTCTATTTTAATTACTCTAGCTCTAGTATTGGGATCAATAACCTGTCTTGCTGAATTTTCTTGTGAATGGCCTTGTTTTTTACCACAGAATGATTCTGCTCCTTCCAAGTGTTCTGTTGCCATTTACGTTTACAGTCTTCCTGGCATCATGCACTTCCAGGCTGTTGGGGAAAGCTCCTGTGAGTCACGGCGTAGCGTGTTGCCACTTTACTCCGTCCTTACTTAGCAGACGGCTGCAAACAGCAGCAGAGCAGCTGAAGGCAGAAGCTCTGGCCCACTCGCTTGCAGAGCACCTTCCTTCCCCTTTAGATGCATAAAAACTAACAGGGGGGAAAAATTATAGTAACTCCAAACAAACTTCTGCGTGGGGATTTTCCTTCTCAGGTGTCTGCATTTACAGAGCTCTTAGTAGCTTCGGATGCCACATGAACTGCTCTAGACAAGGAGAATCCAACGTTCAAGTAGCGTCTCTTGCTGCTTTGGTCAATGTGCCATTGGTTTGGACGCTGGTTTTAGTTCAAAAGAGGAAACTAGTTAGCTTTGTAAAATCCAGGCTTAAATTTTGGCTTCACTGAATTCAGGGAGAGTTTTGCTCTTTGCTTGGATGGGGCTGGGATGCTGTTCTGTAGACCAAAGATTGAAATCTTTACTTGTTAAATATTAACATATTTTAAAGTGCTTCCATGAGGACTTTCTCATGAGGAGTAAAAGCTGAGAGGGTGAGTGGGAACCTCTGTTATTCTAGGCTTTACATCCTATGTACATCCTTTATTTAGGATGTAAAGCCTGTGCTACCAGTGGAGGTTATAGTGGCATTGGAACATGCTGGGGATAAATTAATACTGTGTTGGAATATGATGTTTTACAGCCTAGGGACTTTAAGTTGGGAAAATGTTTTATTTAAATCTAGGCATCAGGTCAGGTTTTGCCCTTTACATTGATTGGAGGAATTTGCTGTTCGGAGCTCTGCTTCAGGGTTTGCTGGGTAACATTTTGATAGCATATTGAACATAGGCAGATGACTGATGTATGCATGTTTAATAATGAATGTGTATATCATCTGACTTGGATCAGCACAAGGAAAGCAGTCTGTAATAGAGGAGGTCTTTTGAAATGTCTTTTAGTTATCTATACTGAACTCTAAAGGTCCAGCACCACATTCACCTTGATGTGTAAAAAAAAACAAAAACGAAAAAAAGAAACCCAGTAGTGAGACTTTTTCCCCTCCTGTATTTTGACAATCACTTCTTCCAAAAAGTAGAAAGAGACTTACCTCCAAAGCCTTGTGTACAGAGCTTTTAAGTCATAGGCACTTTCTTTCTTCTTGTGAAACTGTGCAAAACTACTCCTAAGGTAGGTAGTGCCAGTTCATTTAACTGTGTCTATGTATTGCCAAACACAAGGTGTTTTTCCACAGCAGCCAGTTTCAGATGATGGGGTGATACAAATGATGGTCGTTCCATGCGTGGATAGCATTTCATGTAGTACCTGCTGGTGCCAGTGCATGCCAAAAATTAAGAAGTAGGAAAAATAAATAAAAAAAAAAAGGATTAAAACTCTCTGCCTGGTTGACTTTTGTTCAAGAGTTGGCAATTTGTTTGTTTGTTTAAATGGCTGTTTTCCTGAGGAGAAATTCAGAAGCATTAGGAATTTTGCAATAATTTGAAACGTCTATGGGAGCGCAAAGGCCACTCCCTCCAAAATCAGGCCTCCCGAAAGGCAACGACGGGCCAAGGGCCCAGCGTGAACTCTGCCGGGAGAGAAAGCAGAGCGTGATTTTGCTTGACAAGACCTTTCGTGATGTTACTTGCCAAACACTCTCTTGCTCCCCACTTGCCCTTACCGTGTGCTAATGAGTGCCACCCCCTCAGTTGTACCAACCACCTTATGAATCACATTGGGAATTTAAAAATAGCCAGACAATTATTATTTTTTTTTTTTTTAAGTCGGACCTGTTAATCCGGTTCCCAGGGTATGGCTGCTCAAACAACCGTGGCGGCGCGACACTGGAGTGACGTGCAGCCCCGTGGGACAGGCCAGGACGGGACAGTGGCAGGATGGCACCGTCACCTTGCCAGGGAAGAGTTCACCTGGAGCAGCTGTGGAGCATCCTTAGTTCCTGCCTCCTGCACATAGTGCCCATCGCGGTCCCCATCTCTCTGTATGAAGACCCCTCACCATCCTTTCTGGGGATGCGTGTCTGAGCAAGTGTCGCTAGGTGGTCTGCAGTCTAACCTTTTTTTTGGGAGCAGGGGGGGATTTCTTTCCAAGTCATCCCCAGGCCTCTGGCCTACGGACCATCTCAAGAGGCTTATACCCAGGGAGAGCCAAAGCCATTTCCATAGCAGTCAGCCTGGTACCCATGTTGAATCACCCAGACTTCTCCTCGCCCTGTCGGGTGCCTTTGAAAAGAAAATCTAAGGGGTTTTTTGAAGTCGGCGCAGCAAATTAACAGCCGCTCGTCCAGTTGCTAGCGCATAACACCGTCATGTCCCAACAGGCTTATGCTGAGGCACCACAGGGCTCCTCCTGTGCGCTCGCTTGTCTTGGGCTGTGCGATGGGTGAAGCCCCGGGTCTCCCCTCCGCTTTCCAGTGGGTGAAGCACCCACCGAGCAGGCAGAATTAGCGTTGAATTGCTGGTACGTGAGCAGAAAGTGCTGGGCAGAACGGGGCCGGCGCCGAGGATGTGTCGGCTGCTCTTGCTGCGCATGGCAGCCTAGTGTGGGAAAACAGATGGGGCGAGCTTTGTACCAAATGCAATTTGGAAAGCATGCGAGCATGTAGGAACGAGCAATGCAGGCAGCTATTAATACTTGAAATGCTGCAGTTAAAGAAGACAGTTTCTTTTGTGTTTCTTTTTCCTTTTTTTTTTAAACAAATGCCTTTTTTCTCCCATAATATCACTAATTGTTAGAACGTACTTGAAAGGTGTTTGACTTGCTCTAACCACTTCACAACAGCGTCTTCCCTACTAACAAAACCTGAGGGAATGAGGCAGACTTGCCCACACAAGTTTTTTTTTTTTTTTTTAACAGTCTGTAGTCTTTTTCTTTCTTTCTTTTTTGCTTCATTTTGTTTCAAGATCTCATCAGTCTTTCACATGCTTTGCAGTTCGTATGCCATATTGCTGCTGTGCGCTCGAAACTGGGCTGCTCCTGCTTTGCATGGTTCCCCAGCAATTCGTAGGGGTTTCAGCTGAGCGTGGTTAACATGATGAAATGAGATTTCTGTCTTGCATTTTCTCTCTCCCTGCCCCCGAAAGCTCCAGAGCACTTCTCACCTGAGGACAATGAGATTTTTAGGTCAGCTGGTTATTTCATAAAGCCTTGGCTACGGAGGAGGAGAGGTGCATTTCTGCAGCTGTGCCAGTCATCTCTGTTAATAAAATATTAATAACACTTCTCAGCCATGATCAACGAGTGCTTTGCAAATATCAGTGAATCTAATTTTGACTCAAGTCTTCTGTGTCTGGCACTGTTAAGAGACAGGGAGAGTGATTTACTTGCCCCAAGTCATGCGGGAGATGCATGATGCAGCCCAGACTGGAACAGAGTTAATGTTTCCCCATCCAGATCGTTAACTAAAACATTGCAGCAATGTTTTGCAACTTTTTTTACTGAAGTTGATTAGAAAGAGGTGTTTCTTAGCAGTGAGAATAGTAAGAGGTCACATTGGCACAGGATCAAAGCAGTGCTTGGACATAGGATGGACCTGGAAAACTACTCCTTTGAGTTGCCTAGGGATAAGAACAGGCTTTGAGGGAGATGCAGAGAAGACAACATCCTCAAAGGGTGGGTGTTAGCCATACTCTGTCAGGGCAAAAGAAAAAATAAAAAGAGGTTTTTAGGCTGTGTAGAATCCTTTTGTTGCATAATTGGCAATGTTGGTTGGGGCTACGGCTTTATGTATTTTAGACTTGAAGTGGTGTGTTTACCATTCTGGGTGGTATGAAGTGGCTTGAGTGGGAGAGCAGTTAAAGTTGGGAGAATAAATAAAACTCAACGTTAATACCAGAGTCTTCACATGGACTTGTGGCAAGAGAGCAGTGGAAGAGCATAAAACCCATGTTTTGTTGGAGAACAGATCAGGGTTTCAAAACTCCAGCGTTGCCACCGTGGGAGCAGGTGATCAGGAGATGTATAAACCGTCTCTTTGCCAAAGCTGGCAGTCTGATGTTGTTAGAGTCAACAAACCAGGACATTCAATGTGGCTGCAAAGGAAGTTTTCTCCTTCGGAAGTGGCAGGTGAGCAATTTCATACTGGGAAGGTGGAGATGGAAGGTGAAGTCCATTCCTCCCAGTACTTGGGGTTGCAAGGAGCCCGCTGTGCCCCAGCGGAGAGGAGACGGGCTGAGGTTTCCCGTGCTCCCGAGCAAGCTCTTGCCCCACTGAAATGGGGGGGCACTGATAGGGGGACTGACACAAGTATAGTTTCCTGTTCACAAGAGTTCAAGGTCAGGGGTTTTGACTGTGCTGGAAACGAAGGAGTTTTGTATGTATAGAGGCATGAAAAGAGAAGCAGGCTGCAAATGTACCTCATACTCCCTCTGCATCATCTGACACCCTTGTTGTTTGCCCTCAGTAATCAAGTGTATTTTATTCACCTTTGCAAGTTCTGAACTGAATTCCAAGGGGCCCTGAGTACTCATATCTCTCACTGAAAGTGTTCACGTGATGATTTTAGATTTGTGCTTTTGAGTCAGATTGGTGCAAAGGCAATGAAAGGACTATTGTAACCTTTTGCAGCCTGTGCCAGTATGATTTTATATTCAGAAACGTTCCTGTTTGGTTTATGTTTCCTTTTTCTTCATTGTGGTAATAGTATTACTAGGTAGAAACTAATACTGGGAATCAACGTCATTTGCTAGAATTATCTAGGTGAAGTGGTGATTGTCCTGTGAAACAGGATACCTTGCCACTGCTTCAGTGGGCTGAGGGTAGGAAAAGGAATTATGTTAATCAGATAGCTTGAAACAAGAAATTCAAGTAAAACTTAGGATTTATTTCTTTGTTCATGCGTTTTTGGCCAAGTTCCTTAGTTATACAGACTAACAGAACTCGGAGTACTTTATTTTCATTTAAATGAGTTTACAGGTAAATGCATTCAACCAGAAAAATTTTATTATTAGCCCGTTCAAACCTGTTTTCCTCCTTCTGAGATCACTGAGCATTAGCAGTGTAATGTCAGAGCACTCCTTTTAGTGGCATTTAAAAGAAAACTCATTCTAAGTTCATATGGATGCAAAGCTACACAAGAAAAATTCCACCTTACTGGTGCTGCTCCCAGAAATCAGGAGAGAGCACATCCTTCTCTGATAGGTCTAAAACTGAATATGGAAACTATCTTTTTTTTCCTTCTTCTGCCTGCACCAAGAAGATACGAGTCTAGCTGAAAACAACAGTCCTTTCTGTGGTTCTTGCTTCCAAATTTGCTTATACCTTCTCTCTGTGAGATTTTAAATTAAAAATATCTAGAGCTGCTCTCAAGTCGTGGCAGATATATTCCTTTGGGACTTGAATAAATGGGCAACTGTCAAGGCAGACCTGTCTGATAATCATTTACGGTCTGATAAAAGCACCAATCCTTGTATTACACTTGCACAAACTAAATGGGTAGTACATCTTTATGGAGTATTTGGTGCCGCTTGCCTTCACAGGGATAGATTTTACCCCTCCCAGTGACCCCACGTTGCCTCTGCTCATATTGAGATATCTTTGGAAGAGCAGCTTAACAATACACTCCAGGATGCCTTGGCCAGGCATTGATGTGCTGTGTCGGTGTCCTGCAGCACTCTCAAATACTTTTTGGCTCCTCTTATTTATTTTTTATTCGCCCTCTGCCCGTGCCACAGGTTCATAGCTTATCAGACACCTGCCTGACTGTAGATACTGTACGAGCCCATTCAAACTGCCAAATGTATTGAGGCTGGATCCAAACCTTCATGATGTTGTGTGATCATGCCTTTTGCTAACCACCTTTCTTTTCCCACCCAGTGCTTGTGCAAAGACTTTATTTTCACCAGCAGGAATGGTTTATTTGCCCTGTTGGAGGGCCCTGTTGGGGTCGGTCATTAGAGTTGGTCATTAGGGCCCAGGAAGAGCTCGTAGACACCATCCTCATGTCTGTCAGGTTGGTCATCTGAGGACCTTTGGGAATTGTTGTCTCTTCATTTAGGCATGAAAGATATGTGTTTTTTTATGCATGAACTCTATTGTTTGTTTAATTGGAGCCTTTCTGAAAAAGAATTAAACAGCCACTGACAGGAAGGAAATTGTTTATGATCACAAAGTCTCCTGAATTAACTCTTCCCAATTCCCGGAAGAATGCTGAAAACAGGGGAAAGAAGCTTAGCCTTTTCTTTTTTTTTTTTAACCGTCTTAGAAGTGTTTTCTTTTCTCCATCTTAAAAGTAAATTAACATCACTTTTTCTAGTCATGCAGAATGATTTTTCTATCTCTTAAGGTTTTGGATTGAATAAAGGCTGGTGAATATTTTATGCTGGAGGCTTACTCTAGACTAAAAGTGCAAAATTTGCTTTTACTCAGATTTTTCCCCCTGTGGATGTTTACATTTTCATCTGGAGGCAAAAATTTTAGATGGAACAATTTGGGTGGAATATCAGAAAGTAGAGCTGAAAAATTAAATAATGACTGTCTGCACCAGAAATCTGATTCAGAATTATATTCATGTCATCTGCCACAGGCTTGCATTGACTTAGGGGCTGTCTTCTCGCCTGCTCCTTTCCCCGTTCTCTTGCCTTCCACACATTGTCCTGGGCCAGGAGCTTCCTTCCCCTCCTTTACAGTTCTGTTTTGATTAAACATGATTTCTGCTTGTGAGAAGCAAATGCATTAAACTCAGTAGACCAAAACAGGGTGCTTGGGGTGGGGGGTGAGCTTTGGTCAGTTTTTGAGGGTTTTTCTGCTGTTTTGAGAAATGACTTTGCCTATTCAACCTCCTGTAGCTGCTGTTTGTTAGTGTGTGTGTTTTCTGGTCGGTTCTGGACACGCAGAGACTTGAGGTCATTGCAGCCTTGTCTGTAGACCTGTCTCTTTAGCTCCAGGTAGAGTTCCCTACTTTCCAATCTTGCCGTTCCTTTTTGGTTGTCAGCGTTTGGGCTGGTGGCTGTTTGTGGGGTGAGACCTTGAGCAAAGTCCTAAGATCCATCACTCGCTTCCCAAAGCAAAGAGGGAGTTGCTTTCCGCAGGGTTTCATAGTGAATGCTGCAGGAACAAGGCTTTAAAGTGGACTGCTGGAGAAGGAAAGAAAGCAAACACAGCAAGCCGTGAGAAGCTGGAGAACTGAAAATTCCTGTTTAAGTGAGTGGCTTAAACAAGAGTGTGAGCAAAACAAAGAAGAGAGAAATACGTGGAAGATGTAGGTGTGGTGTGACGGCATGGTGGCACAAAGTGATGGCTGGAAAGCTCATGGTTGGGGCAAAACCTGGTGAGCAGATTTAGCAGGGAGAACAGCACTGCCTGAGGGGCAGCCTTCTAAGGGGATCTTAGGTGCTCCCTTTTGCAGCAACTTCTGGGTAGCCCGGCCCTGAACCCGAGCAGCACGGTCTTCCACATGCGGCGTTCGGTGACATACTGCTCGCTGCGCTCACCTTTAAAAGCAAGCAGTGAATGCAGAAAGCACGAGTTAGGCTTTCCTGACGCTCTGGAGCAGGTGGTTTGAGCCCCAGGGATTGTGATTATACATTGCTGGTCTAGGGGTTCTCCTAAGTCTAACAGCTCTAGGGCAGCAGCAGTATCATGTGAGCAAGGGCAAAGGGAACGAGCGTAAAGATGCTTTGCTGGGGTGACTTAAGTGAGGAATTAGGTTTTCCAAGTTCTGAAAGGGCGAAATGGCCTTGTGCAGACAGGCAATGTGCTTGGAGGGAGAAAAGAAGGTACGTGGAAGTGCAAGGAGTATTTGTATTTACCAGCTAGTTACTTCAATATAAAATTGGTGGGACAAATACTGAGCATACATAGTATGCATGTTTTTTTTCTTGTCTATTGTTAAAAAATTATTGTGTTTTCTCCAACAGCTGTTATTCTTCCTCCTTTTTTTTTTCTTTTTTCTTTTTTTTTCTTTTTTCTTTTCTTTTGCCTTTTTTCATTTTTTTTTTCTTTGTGGTTAGCTTGACAACCAGGGACACTCCTGTGGTCGCTGCTGCCCTTGCCCATGTCCCCAAATGCAGACAGGCCGGGGGGTCCTGGCTGGGCTTTGGCAGCGCGCATTGCAGCTGGGCACAGTCCGAGCAGCTGGTGGGTAGCACCGGGCGCCCGAGCAAAGCGGGGTGGCCTTGCACCCTGCGACGGAAACTTTCGGGGATTTGCAGGGGAAGAGTGGCCCTGGCCAAGTACGCAGTGCATTTAAAAGGGAGAAAAAAAAAAAAAAAAAAAAAAAAAAAAAAAAAAAAAAAAAAAAAAAAAAAAAAAAAGGGGAAAAAGAAAAAAGGAAAGCAAAAAAAAAAAAAAAAAAGGGATAAAAGGAGGGCATCATTTTCTGTTTCTGTCTCCATACTTAGTGCTCATCTTTGTTTTTCCTTTCCTTGAACTCGGAACAAGAACTGTCTGTGTTTTTCCAGGCCATTCAGGAAGTCTTCCAGAGCAATAATGGCCCTGTTATCTAATGGTCAAAGTTTATTTAGGCTTTCACTGCTTCCACTGCCCACTGGAGCCTCCCCCCCGCCGCCGCACGCAGCTCGCCGGCTTCGGCGTGACAGCCAAGCGGGGCCGGTGCCCGCGGCCTGCATGTCATTTCCGTTACGCTCACGCGTATTTTCATCTGGAAACTTTCCACCCCCCCCAAAAAAGACAACAGTAACAACAGGAAAGGAAAAAAGAAAAAAGTGTTGTAGCAATAAAGCATCCTGTTTTATCTTCTTCCACGGGTTTTGGAGGCTTCTGCGTACGGGAGATGGCTGAAGCACTATGTGTGTGTGTGCTTGGATGCAGCAGCACTGATAATTTTTTATGATGCTGATGGAATAAGCGCTCGGCAGTAGAAAGGCTGCCTAGAAGTTACAGCTGTCACAGGACAGTTTGACTTGTGTATCTTCCATAAGAGAATCGGATGAGGGCACTTTATTAATCATTGACGAACCCCTTATCCTTTCTCTTTTTCTGTACTTTAAAGCATGCTGGCAGTTCCATGATAAATTTAGATTAGACAGTGGATGATAAAGCCCAAGGGGTGTTTTGGTTGCTTGCTGTGTTGTATTTGCTTATAAGCTGTCATTCAAGTATTTTGGGTGCTTAGAAGTAACAGTATATTGGGAAAACAGCTCATGTTGACTGTGCTGTATCTTAATATAGGCACAGACACTGCACTAATTAGAGGCGGGGAAAGGAGAGAAAAAAAAAAAAAAAGCAAACATTCAATTATTTTCCCAGCATCTCCTTAGAATCCACTTACTGGTGGGTAAACTCACAGGGTGCACTGATCTACCGTAGTAGAAAATGAGTCAAGAGTAGTTTGAGTCTCATTAGCCCTGATTCCTTCCTAACTGTGCACCACAGCAAGCAGGTTGGGCCCAGAGATTTGAGGGCATGTTGTCTGAAATCTTGGAAAGAGCCTCTAGGTTTCTTTTTCAAGAGGGAATTGCGCACGTCTGACCTTTGGGAGGGGCTGGAGTTCTTACATCCCTAACCTGAGTTTGGCTATTTTCTCATCTTCCGTTTTATATCATCATGCAGCTAAGGATGGTGCTTGGCCAGCATGAAATGCTTACATTACAGTGGCTTCTCTTAGGAATTATCTTGGAAATGGAATACTAAGTTTTCAAGGAGTCAGTGAGTCAAACCAGTGTTTTGGTGAGCCTACTCACATGAAATGGAGAAAATTTCACTGCAATTTCAAAGTGAGTTGTGGGGTCTTTTTATTTTAAAAATAAAATGCAAAGGTGTTATTTTGTTAAGGTAAAACTACATTTTAGAGCAAATTATATTCCCGCGGAACACCTGTGGGCATGTGACATTTACGGTAAAGTCAAACAAGTGCAATATGTTGTGGACTGCTCCTATGATTATCACATCCATTGGTGCTTTAAAGAAATCTTCCATTATGTCTGACATATGTGAAAGAAAATATCTAGTCCTCTTCTATATGCTAATTACAGTCTTTACAGAGCTAAAATTTCAACTCATCTTCTTAAATGCTGGCATTATTGCTGTATTTAGATTATCTTCTGAAAGGACTACTTGGCAGGTCAAATATTAAAGGGTGGTAGTTTATTTTCTCTTCCTTCAGTGACCTATTGGGAAGTCTAAGTGGCATCTCTGAGCTCTCTAAAAAAAAGTACAGGGCGTCATAGCATTTGTTTTGGAGTGTTTCTATTAAAGGTAGTAACCACCCCACGGCATTAGTTAAGCTAGAGTACAAGAAGGGTAGTAAGAAAAGGAATGTGCAGCAGAATTATCATTTGTTTTTGTTCCTCTGCATTTTTTGCTCAAGGGAGTAAGGACCTTTGTCCCAGCTGAGAAGCTTTACCAAGTTTTTTTTCTGCTAGATTTCCATGTCATTCCCATGTATCTGGAGCTAAGGTGGGGAGCACAGTGTCTAAGCACGAGAGCTGATCCACATCCTTGCCAGGGACTGGGATGCCCATGGCAAAGAGTGGTGCTGGTGGGACTCATTCACTCCCCTTGAAGCGCGTAGTGGGTGTAACCAGACCTTTCTGATACTGCAGGGCAGCACAGAGGTTTACGGTGTGACAGTTGAACAGTGGCAAGCAGAAACTGTTTTTTTTTTGGTTTGTTTGCTTGCTATTTTAGCACAGAAATCCCCTCCTCTCTCCCCTCCAGTCTTTTCAAGACATGTCAATGGGCTGTGAAGTAGCAATACTAATATTCCGGGAAAAGCTACTTCAGAAGTTTGCCACTGTTTCAGTTTTAACCCGATTATCCCCGTTTGAGGCTACAGTTGGAGTATCTCTTTGAGGTGTGGTAGTGGGAGAATATGAAGAATATTAGTAACAACCTTTTCAAAATCCAAAAGCAGATTTTATGGAGAGTAGGTGTACAATCATGTAAGGGTGGTATCAAGACTTTGTTAGCATCCTTTTGGGTTTTTGGTTTTGCCATTCAAAAGTAGTGTAGGTAATGCACTAAATCACTCATAGGTGAAGCTTTAGAAAAACTCTATATATGAGATAAATCGCAGTGTCCAGTTGTTATCAGGAACTTTGTGTTTTGAGAAAGGAAGGATGAGCAAGTCCTCCATGTTATGGCAAATGATCAGGAGAAAAAATTGTATGGTCTTTGAACCCTGGGTTGCATTGTTCTAAAGTGGGTTTGGGTTAAGTTGCTGGATATCTTGGACATCTTTCAAGCCTTTGCAAGTACATGAGTGCACATATGCTCTATCTTTTATTGCATATGTATAACTTTGTGTCAAGTGTGCAAGTAAGGAAAGCTCTACTAGACAAATACTTTGATTTGTCTTTTTTTTTTTTTTTATTATAGTGCCTTAAATGAAGCTAGCAACTTTCACAGTGGCTCAACACTTCATTTGTAGAGGAAATCAGTTAGATTAATACTGGCTTAAAATGTTTTGAAGGGTTATGTAGAAGAGGAGGGGCCATCAAAGGATGAGAAAGTGAATCCTTCCCACCCTTCCTTCCCCACGTGCACTGAAAGTGGCTTAGGAATAGGTACATGGCAAGAACGCATCTGTTGCTTTGCCCCTATAGGGTCTTCAGTGCCAAGGACATCAAGGTGGCTCTGCTCCTGGAGGTAGCCTGGCCCCATCACATGTCCAAAAACACTGGGAGCTGCTGGGCACCCCGAAAGAGACATTATCTCTTTAAGGCAGCTTTAATTGTCTTAGAAAGGTAAGCTTTAGCCAGCTGTTAAATACTTAGTGAATCTGTTTTGGAAGCTAGGTTGAGCATGAGGCCATGGAGAAACAGCATTCTTGCATTTGCCCATCTTTCTACTTGTGGCAGGAAAACCCAGTGGAGGTACCACTACTAGAATGACTACAGTCACAGCTGTCTTTAGATTATTCTTCGCATTGGTCTTCCCTTTTCTTAAATGCATCTGGTTATTGTAGGGAATCCTCTCATGTTCATAGCTGTGCCTTAGGATTTTGATAAAGCCCTCTGTGTATATAAAGAGAATAAGGTGAGATTGGCATCAAATGCAAATCCTGTCATTTATTAACTGTGTTTTTCAAACTAACTGAGAGTGCATGCTATCCGCAGTGCTTCTGGGGACGCCGTATACTCAATAGCTTTCCACACTTTAAGAGGGGAAAGATAATTCTTGAAGCCGTGTCCCAAGGGATGACGTCTGGTGATACCATTAATTCATCTGGAGCTTTTGTTTCTGTACAAATGGCAATTGCCATTGATGGAAAAAAATATATTGGTACAATATCAGGCTGCATGTCCACTTGGGACATAACTCATTTCTTCTATTACACAAGAATATTGTTACACTTTTGGATGTCTCCTGGACATGATGGGCTGCTTAGTCCAGGGAAGATTTGGACTATTTTTACTGAACCAGATGCAATGATGAAACAACACTGAATTTGCATGTTGTTTTAATTCAGTCAAAGTGATACTGATCACAGCCGTCTCCCAAGCACGAGTCCTCAAGCCCACTGTTTAAAGAACAAAATTAAATTTTTAAAATGAAGTAATGCTTTTAATTTAAGTAGTGCCAAGTAGCACGCAATAATTCCTAATCCGAACTAAAAAAAAGAAAAGAAAAAGGGATATGAGCACTTTGGTGCCATATGCTGGACCAGACTGCCAAAGGAAGACACATAGCACAGCGTCAGCGAGGTAGGATGCATAAAGCATGTGCTGCTGCTCTTCAGGAGAGTATTTGCCCTGAGGGTTATTTCATACCTGATAAAGCCGCAAGATCATTGCCGAGTGTTTACTTTTGTCCATCTGCTCAGTGCTTTTAAAAGTACTTGGTCTTAAAACAGTAAGAATTTCATGTGGAAATAACTCATCACCTATAAACCCTAGATTATCGAATGTTTGCTTAATGGAAATAAAAAGGGCTTATTTACACGGCGACGTGGGTGCCGTGCCAGCTCCAAGCCCGTACCGATGGAGTGGATGTGCTCCCGCTTGCCCTCTCTTGTGGATCCACGGATGCATCTGCATCCATGTACCAGCGGTCGCATCCATGCTGCAGCCAAGAGTGGGGAATTTGGGAATGTCGGGCCTGCCGCGCTCCTGCAGACCGGCCGCAGATTGAGTGTTGAGTCTAATCTTGTCCTTGGTTTGAGTCAACAGGAGATAAAGCTGCAGAGCAAGGGCACCCGTGGACGCGCACAAGTCTCTGTGGCGATAAATGCTCTCCACTTTCTTTGATTCCGGAGGGAGCTGGCAGCTTTTGCTGTCCGAGGGCAGAGTTTACAAGTCTTATCGCCTTATACTCCACTTAACTTGCTCCCTGAAGTTCAGGGGACTATTTAAAGCCTCTAAAGTGAGGCAAATAAGAGCTTGCATACAGGGAGCTGTAACACTAATTCAGACATGTGAATCGCTCCCAAAAATGTGTTCAACACCTTCCTTATCCACCTGCCAATTACAAGCTTCTCCAAACAGGCTAAACATGAAGGGTTTTCCTTCACTTTGTTAACAAAAGAACAGACTTAAATTTAGAAATAGAGGCTAAGATCAGTTAGCTATCTTGTTTCTGTCGCCTGCTTTGATTGAATATGGAAGCAGCGAGCAGACCACAAATTGCAAGGCCTAGGACTAGGCAACTACCTGTACACTCATATTTTAAAGTGCTTTATAACTTCATGTTGTGCCTGTGATGCCCTCAGCTGTGAGCAAGACTGTTGTCACTTGCTCACAGAAAATAGTTGCACTATTTTCTTTTCTTAGTGTTCTTGCTGTTATCTCTTTATTACCTCCCACAGGCCTGCGTCATGCGCGTCGCAGAAGTGCCCTTTTTTTCCCCCCAAGTCCCACTGAGTACCCGGCCGCACCACGATGAGGTTGCTCTGGTTTGGGGCGCTTCTGCAGTGATTTAACGGGCCCAGTTACCCCTCGTTCGTTTGCGTTCTTGCCTTGGCTTTGCTGTTGTTCAGCACAGTGGTGGTGACCATGGTGTAATGTTATCCCCACCCCGAAAATAACCCCCTGCCGACCAGACATTCCTGGCAGGGACGGAGAGGCGGGCGGGTGAGGAGTGGGGCACGTGCCGGCCGAAGGGAGATCCATCTCGCTCCCCTGGAAAGCGCGGCTTTCCTTTGGGTTGGTTTTCCCCTTCACAGCTAGGGATGAGATTAACATTTTTCCCCTTTCTAACTGAAATTTCACTTCCTAGGGCTCTTGAGCAGTAAAAGGACAGGCTCCCGCTGGCATCCCCAGGATCTGATGGAGTAGGAAGTGCCCAAAATGCATCCCATTAGGTGTAACACTGAGACTGTTTTTGTTAAAAGAATCTTTTGGTGTCAGATTTTATGGAAAACAATGCTTTGCTCAAGCCCGTGTTTTATGAAAAAATTATACTAGTGTGTGTAGGAACTTGAATTTTTGTATGCACTGTTTCATTTGAAAAGCTGTACCCATTTACTCCTAAAATTTCCATGGGTACGTTCACACAGAAAGGGAAGCATGTCCTCTTCCTAGAAAAGAGCCTTGGATCAGGCTCATCAGGTTCGCACTGTTAGTAGAGGAATAGATAGGGGCAGAAAATGAGGGTCTGACAGCCCGGCAAATAGTTGGTTTAGTTTTTCCTTTTAACTGCCTTTGACTTGTGTTTTTGCTGCTAAGCTTTTTTGCTTGTAAGGTTAGAGAGTTTGGGGTGTCTCTTTCTTTGACCTTAATACTGGCAGCTGAACTTGACATCTACTTTCATGTGCTGAGAGGCTGTTACATCATCCAGAAAAACACAGACCATGTAACTGCATCCAGTTACTCCTGAATGCATTAATACATAGATTTTGTGTTTCCCCTCCAAAGTTATTTCTGAGCACAAGTGACTCTGTGAGCAGTGAAAATAGTGAAATTTATTCTTTTGGAGTCTGTCCCGTGTCCCCTGAGTGCAGCAGCCCATCCCGGTAACCCCAGCTGCCCTCCCTGTTGGATTCTCCTGACTTCCCTTTCCACCACCGCTGGATTCCCCTTCCACAAGCTGTAGCTTGCAACTGGCCAGGAGATGGTTTACTCTGTTTGACAAGCCTTATAGGAATGGAAACAGTGTATGGAGTCTCCTCGGACTTTACACTGGTGCCCAGGGAGAAGGAAGCGAAAATTCTCACCCAAAGCACACTGAGGTCAATAGAAAGTGGTTTTTTTATTCACCAGGTAACAGCTAAAAATTGAAAAAATGTCAAGCCCACACAGACACACACACACACATATATATATGTACTTTATATATATATAAATATACTTTGTTATTACAGTAAAAAAGAAGCTCTGCTTGAGGTCATGCCATGGTTACCACCACATGCATTAAGCCTTGCACTTGTGTTTGGTCTGTGTGAGTGGCTTCGAGTGGAGGCTGGTTTCTCCATCATCTCCTTTGCTCTTTTGCTTGTTCTGGGCAAGATGCAGTCAAGTAAACAAAAGCACCACATTTTCAAGTGCTCTCTGGCTTTGAGTGTCTTTATTGAATGGGTTTTCAGATGGAGATACCAAGAACTGCTTCTTGCAGATGGTTCTTTCGCATCCTGCAGGCTCGGTGGCTGAAGCTGCTGTCTTGGAGAACGGAAGGAAGGTACCCGAAGCTGGGCATGTAAATGTGGAAGTCTCCTAAATAGCAACTGTATTTGAAACTTTAAGCTGCACCATTTATAAACAGAGGAGAGATGAAAGCAGGAAACTTGCAGACAAGGATCCAGGGCAGAGCTCCAGACTTGAGTGTCTGTGACTCTTTCCAACCCATGCCTGAATCAGCATGTATGCATTAGTCTTCCCTAAGGGAAAACTGCAGTGGCTGAAAAAGTGGTCTCTGGCTTTCTTTTCCTTGTGGACAATTTACTTTTTAAAAACAAACGCTTAGCTATTCAGATTACCTCTTACAGTAAAATAAGATCCTCTTTATTTAAGGTTATTCTCCAAATGCCATTATTTGATACACTGGAAGTCTGAAACACAGCAAGAAAATCTATAAGCAAATAACAAGCTCTTCCATATTTACTCAGGGGCTCCTGTTTTTCTTTAGCCTTTTGAGCTTTTTGGTGGGTTTGTATTTGTAGAAGACAGTGCAAAGAACAGTCAATATTTATTCTTGTGCAACTGATAAATAACTGGGTGATTCAGGGAAACTTAGTCAGAACACCCTTGCCACGGTCATTGCTGACGTCTAAAACATGACAAGTTTACAGCTTATTAGGTTTTTGCAGGAGCCAGTAATAAAAGCCCTGAATATACTGAGAGCTCCCAGTGTAGAGGCTGGATGTGGAACATACGGAGATTCTCTGCAACTGTGGAAAGAGGGAAGCGATGGATGGAGCGGAGATTCGTGGTCACAGCTTCACCCCCGGCACTAGTTGTCACCACAAGTGACTCGGTGTTTGTAAGCTGCCCGCAGCAGCAAAGTCCAGTATATTCTGCTGGGCAGTTGTGCTGCTGTGCTGAAGTTCCCTGCACTGAAGCTGCCTTGATTTCAAACAGCTGAGCTCCTAGAATGCGTTAGACACAATTTTACCAAGTGAAACAGTGCCCAAGAAAATGCAGAAAATTGAGTTATAGTGGAAGTTTTTTTGGCTGTATTGAGACAATATAATGCAGTGCTGGAAGCTGGAATGGCCTCATTAGACTAGATCCATGTTTGAAATAAAGCTGCTAACAACTTTGGTGTGTAAGTAAAAGATGTGTGCCAGATGGTGTATGCTTAGTGCTTCTCTTCCCTAACAATATTTATGGTCCATACATTGAAAAAATAAATCCGTGGCTTTTTAGTACAAAACACTCTGGTTATTATTTCTATTTGTGGTATATTCTTCAGCTTCTAAATAGGACTGTGCTTGGCAGAGGGAAACATGATCCTGTTATTAAGGAGTGGTTCAGCTTGATAAGTACCTATTTGTAAAAATCGAATTGGAATGTTCCCATGCTATTTTTTCAAGAGTTTTCCCATGGCTTATTTCTTCAGTAAAGAAAACAGTGGTATGCAAAATGACAGCTCATTGCCTTCCCGAGAGCTAGTGCTTCCTCACATTGACATACCTTCCTCCATCTATCTCCCCATGTTCTTGATAAATGTAAACCTCAGGCTGTGGGCTTGGGTTGATGGGGATTGGGTTGGTGTGCGCTTTTATTTATTTATTTATTTATGGCTTGATAAAACTGCAGGACTACTAAAATATGTTAGCAGCGCTTATCTCAACTTGTGTCACAGATGAGGGTTACCAGCTGGCATCGCCCACAAATCTGGTTTATGGGGGTTTCCATCCCACTTGCAAGAGATCTGGAGCCTTGCACGCGCTCGCGGGTCCTCAGGGCCGTGGGCTCCCGCTGGGTGCTCTGACCAGACGTGGCACAACCAGCCTGTGAAAGCATGACGGTGGGTAGCCCTGGCGCAGGGCTGTGGAAAATGGTAAATGTCCTCAGGGTCAGCACAGAGGCACCACTCTGTCCTTCCGCCTACGTCTTTTGGCATCATTACGTGTCTTGGTTTAAATTCAATTAAGAGCAGAGTTTCTTCAGCGAAAGAGAACGATGTTCATGTCTGGAGAGAGTTTATAGGCAGAGGAGTAAAATTTATAGCTTTCCAACAGAAGGCACTTGGGGGTGGTGGAAAGCTGACGCAGAGAGATTTGGGGACCAATATGTGCAAGTGGGAAGCCAGAGGCAGGGGGAGAAGAAGTGGCCAGAAGACTTTTTCTGTCTTGGTTTGCCTTTTTATGTTTGAATTCTGACGGAAAACCTAATGATTTAAAGAGTTTGGCCCCAAAGTTTTAGGGGAAAAATGAATTAGGGATTTTAGAAAAGGGAAACATATGTATTTTCTAATGCATGCCAGAGCTACTCAGTTGTTGTCCTTTGGTGGAAATGAGCCTTTCTTGAGCAGAGTGTGGGAGCTCAGTGCCATTCCCTGGGCAGGCTCCTTCAATCCTCATTGCTCGTCATTAAATGGCGCTTCCGGCTCTAAGCCTTAGAAACAACACTGACATTTTATCCAAATACATTACTAACCAGTACGGAAGCATTCCTGGAAAATCACTCACTGCCTATAAAATGTCACCTGACTTAAGTTTGTCTGGTGAGGCGTTTTCATAAAGGTTAATGAATACACTTGTTCTCAGAGATGACTTTGGCAGTGGCTTCACATAGCCCAAGAAGTGATGAGGAGGAAGAGGACTTGGTGGGATGATGTAATGGGGTTTTCTGGCTCGTGGGACCTTCAAACCACCTGAGCTTTCTCAGCAAACTCTCCAGTGTGGCCGTTGCTCCGTTCTCTGACACGATCGTGTGGACCGTGTTTATGAGCAGTGGCTGATAAAAGCTAGTAGAGCACAGTGGTTGCTTTTCTCTTTCCTGGTCTACCTTTTTCACTCTGATGTACTGAATGTTTGAGAAGAACAGCAAGATGTGATGTTTTTTGTGTAAGGAGGCTGCTTTCCATGCTGTGCATGGACTGTGGGAGTTCATTTTGTGTTTGCACCAGAGATGTACACGGGGATTTGAATGGGTTGCTCAACTCCCACCCCAAAACGTAACAGGAGTTGCCTGGTAACTCCATTATTTCCAGGGGTAAAAACCAGTGTGTGGCTTGCACAAGACCTGTGCCACTTAGGTTTTCCTGTGATGTGTGCCTCGTGAGCCTGGTACCATGCTGGATTGCACGTTACCCCATGAACAGAGTAGGGGGAAGGTGTTCAGCTTGGTTCTGTGGCAAGTTCCGAGTGTATCCTACCCTTAAACCCTCAGCTTTTCTCCATGGTGGAGAAGCAACCTTGACGTCCACTTGTCCAGCCTGTCTGCTATCCATCACTCCATCATTGCAAAGCTAAGCTACAAAGATGCCATGGTTTTTCTGTAAAAATACTTGGCTAATCATAGTGTTTTGGTTGCAGGTGTCCAAGACCAAACTTTACTGTCTTTTTGTTTTCGCTCTTGCAGAATAACAGCAAGGAAAGCAAATCCCTGCCTCTAGAAGCTGAGTGGGGACAGAGCCATCAAATGTAAAATAAGAGGATGTGCTCTGTTTTGGTTCCCGAACATACTCCTTCTCTTGGCATGAAGCAGTCTGTACACTCAGTGCAGCCTCCCTTTTATTTTTCCAGGCATTTCCCTCCTTTTTGGAACTGTTTGCAGGGTTTCTCTTTACGTCGCTACATTTTTTGGATGTGTGTGACAAGGAGGAAGGAGAAGCTGCAATTTAAGTGTTTCCCCCCAGCAGGCAATAACATGCACATCTGGTTTACTATGGTACTGTTTAGGAGGAGGAAATCAGGGGGCGGAGGGATGAGGTTTTGTTTGTGTTGCTTTTTCCTCCAGCTTCTCCTGTCACAAGCAGCCTCAGCCCCTGCCGCTTGACTTTGCCAGGCCTCGTCGGGCTGTAATTACGCCGTTAAGGTTGAGGCTGTTGAGCAGCTGTATCATTTCTTTAAAACATACAGATGCAGTTACAGAGCCTATACATGTCTTATTTTGTGTGTCTGAATAATCAGAGAATAAAGTTAGTAATCTCTGAGGAGAGGAAATCAAAAATTCTGATTTTGCTTTGTGTCAGATCTGAACTTAAAATTTGTCATCAAGAAAAAGTTGTGCTTCCCTGAAGTGTGGAAAATATAGAGCTGACCTAATGAAAAAATGGAGGAATGGATAAGCGCTGGTTGGGTCTCAACATGCTCCAGCACTTCAACTCTACCCAAAGCATGAAGATAATGTGATATCAGGATATGCCTAATTTCTGATGGTTGGAAGGAAAAAAGATGAGAGTGGGGTTTCTGTTTGGGGCGGTTGGGAAGGGAATCCCAGAGGGATTCCCAGCATAAGCCAACACAGTTGACATCAGAGGCACTCGTCAAAAGTGCGTTCCTGAGCTGACCTGAAAACCAAATATAGGTACACTATTTAAAGGGAGACCTGTTTGTATCCAAATACTGCAGTGATTTGAAGGTATCTCAGTGGTTTGTAAGGTCACAGAGTGTGGTCTGTGGCTTTGCTATTAAAAAAGAAATTGTATAAACTCTTTGCTTGGTTGGGGACCCTGGCGACCCATGACGTAAGCATACATGGCTGGCCCTGTTAGTCCTGAAGCGTCTGACCGTCTTTTGGGAAAAGGATTTTCTCATTTATCCCTACATAACCCGGAGTATTTTGTTAGTGTTTGTTGTCTAATACCACTGACTTGTTTTTAAAGGTCAAGCTTTATGAAAAGCCACTATACATGTGTTAGGTTTAATGGTGTGAAGTTCAAATATGGAGGAGTTGGTCCAGAGGCTTTTAGAAGGACTTAAGCATAGGTCAAGCATTTCACTTTTTTCAGTAAAGTCACTGTTCTTTCTAAAGATACTGGTCCTTTTGCTTGAAGCAGTGCAAGTGCTTCAACTCTTTCTTTGAGCAATAGTCACATTATCGTGGCCATTGCTGAGGCTGAGCACATTAGTGTGGTAATCACTTGCTTTCCCAGGGCTTGTTTTCACTCACGCCTAGTTAGAAACTGTGTGTACTGACCTTCTCCTGTTTTTTTTTTTTTTTTTTTTTTTTCCTTTTTCTTTGGCCGACCTCACAGCTAATCACAGTTGTGTTGCTTGGCTTGGGAGAAGGGCAGGGGCTATGCCTTGGTCATGCGGTTCGTCAGCTTGATGGCAGCGGGTGGTTAAGGAGCACCCCATGGGCTGTTTTCTCCCTGCCTTCCTCGTCTTAGACATCACCACATTTCTTTGTTAAACCGTGTTGCCCCAGAAAGCACGCTACTCAAAAAGCAAAACCCTCCGAGAAGCCCGTTGCTTTCCGAGAAGAGCTCTGTCCTGCGGGAGCTCTAGGACACACCGTTAGATCAAAGGTCTCCCATGCTGAAGGCTCCACACAGCAGAGCGAGGAACCTTCTCACCTAACGTATCCCGAGATCCATCTCGACAGGCTGCTTCTCGTTTATGTTTGCCTTAGCTATACATTGAACCTTGATCATATCAAGACCTTTATGTAGATGTAACTTTCCATCTGTAGATCATGAGGTGGTAGCGCTGAGGCTGCCTGGTCTCAGGTGAGTTTTGTGCTCAGTGACTCTGGTGGTGCAGAGGCTTTCAGCAAACAGCTTAGAGATGCTCTCCTAAGAGCACTTGTTACAGTTTGCATAGCTTTTCTTTTTCCTTTTTTTCTCCCCAGCAAGATAAAAGCTGATCTGATTAGATGCGTGAAAAGGATATTGGTCCTAAGCTAGTTGTTTATTACTCTTTCCAGGCCAGTGCCTGTTTTTCTTCAGGGTGTTCCTTCAGCATCTTCAGCATCTCTGAAGCTGTCCTTGGATCCATCTCTTTTTCTTTAAAATGAGGATGACACCTATCTCTCATAGTTCAGGCTTTTTGACTGTTCTGGTAAAGTGTCAAAGAAGAAGAGGACATTTTTGTTTATAATTAACATTTCATTGTTGTTACGCTTTGTTATGCTGTGAAACATGGAGTATCTTAACAGAGTGCAAGAGACTTGTTTCCAGCTGCACAAGCAGATATATTTAAATGGAAAATGGAAAAAAAAAATCAGCTCTGTGCAGATTTCAGGAATGTTCTTTAAAGATTATTTTCTGCTTGTTGTCTCTTCTTAGGATAACTCTTCTAAGAACAGATATAGGCACATAAGTTTTGTGCTAAACCATTATGAAAAAGGCAGCTCAGGAAAACAATTTGAAGCTTCAACTCATAACCTAAATACTACATGTACTTCTTAAAACCAGCTCCCTTATTAGACTCTATGAATGCCTTTTTTAGCTTAAATTGTGTAAGACGGTCAGGCATATCTATATGGGTGAAACTTTGTTGCTCATCATATATTGAGTGTCTCCTTTTCCTCTTCTGAAGTCATTGGGGTCTTGGCTGTGTATGAGATAAAAGTGCAGTTTATGAAGCTGTTGTGTATACATTTCAATATGTGTCTGATGAGATACTTGCAAGTTAATTCTACCCTTGTTTGGTATGAGATAACTTGCGCTATGTTTTAGTTCATGCATTACAATGAAAGAGTCAAAGTAACAACACACCACTATCTGTGGAGCCTTAACCATAACAGAGCTTGAATTTGCTGTTTTCTTTTGCTGGGTGCTAAATTATGACAAACTCAAGCAAGCATGAGCATATAATATTAGTTCCATGCAGTCTGCAAATAACATTAACAAGGCAGAGGAAGATTGGTTTCTTTGATGGCAGTTTTGGTGGAAGGTCTCAAATGGGCAGAGGCTTTTATAGGGCCCTATTTATCATGACATCTAGATAGTTTAACCATTGCAAAGGATGGTATGAATAGCAACTTTTTGAAGGCTTTTTGTGTGCTGACTTTGAAAATATTCTATTACTAAAATCAATTTGCCTTCTTTGGAAATTATACTGTTTGTGAAGACATGAGGTGATCGCATACTTTTGGCCAAACAGATTTCTGGGGAAAACGGCCAGCATCTCACTTACAAGCACATCTTGAACTGCCAAACTGGCACTGTGTGCCTGAGGTCAAGATCAGGTACAGATCTCATTCTGGGCAGTTTTCATTCTCATGAGTAACACCAGTCTCATTGATTTGGGATTTTAATAGAATGCTTAGGTGTTTTTAAGGGAAAAATATATATTTGTAATAGCCAGAAGCATAAAGTTTGCACTCATTTAATGTAGTATACCATAGGTAGTTTTTAATTTATGTGGCCCCAAACACTAAGTGTAGTTGGGGAGCACAAGCAAGAGGCACACTCCGTCTTCATACTAGAACATCTCACCCTTTGGCCGCCCCTTATTCCCATATGATTTTTCTTTTTTCTTTTAATCCGTCCGGGTTTAATATAAAGGATATTAACATAAAAGTCTTGTCCAGTTTAAGAAACCAGACCTCTTGGAAAGCCTGGTTTATTCATTGTCAACTTTCGGTGCTTTCCAAAAAGTTACTTGATAGTGAGTGGGGAAAAGAGGGAAAGGATGTTTATCAGCCTGCATATTTCATTAAGTTTAGGTGGAAAAGATCTCAATTGAACTTCTAACATATAGGATGAAAGCAAACACTGTGAACATCCTCTGGGTACTGCAGAGTGATGTGAAAAAGAATAGTAGAGACGCTTTCTGTTTTTTCCTGCAAATAGAAGATCATGTATACCAGCTTGGAAGTACTTTGGAAAAATGAATGATTGCCTTGTCATCAGTTCTCAGGCCATTTGGGATCTTTTTAATTGTGTCAGGCTATTAGGTCTACTGCATAATGGCACTGAGAGCGAGGGCTGTGCTCCCAGTAGTGCCTCCTCGCAAGGCCCGCTGAGAGGTGTGCACGGCTGCAGTTTGGGGGTGAACACCTTTCCAAAGACTTGAGCTCTGGGGCACGTCTCTGCCTCCCTAAGTTGTGGGCCTTGTAGAGATTAAAGCAGCCCGTATCCTTTCTGCTTGCCTGATTTAACTGGATTAACCATAGCTGTGTTGCAGGTAGCTCCAACAACTTTATTTATTTATTATGTTTAAGGGAAATTGGGATCCTTTAGCCCAAGCTCTTTGACACAGACTGTATTTGTATCTTATGTTTAAATATCTTGTTATTGGGGTTCTGGTTTCTATTTGGGCTACTCTGAGAATGCCATTATGAAAAGCTGGAAGCATAAACACATCTGGAATTGGAATTTCTTGAGGTCGTCAAGTCAACCTGTTAGAAAACAGTAGAAAAAAAAATCTGCTCTTGACAGAGGACTTGAAGAAGGTTTAGAGCCATCAGTGAGATACTTATGTGCTTTTCCAGTATCTGGCTGTGTTCAGTTCATTTTATCAGGATTTTAATTCTTCAACAATAGCTAGTGTTCAGCTTTTGTTTTCTCAGGCAAAGAACAAAATCAAATGTACTGAAGTACTAAAGCCCAGTTTCAGTATTCATATTCATCATGAGCTGAACCATGAACACTTTGCCTCTACAGTGGCTTTCTGTAAAGACGGGCAACACAATATCCCACAAAAATAAATCTTTCTTATTAAGAAAGAGGAGAGGAGGAATTCTTTTCTCATTAGTTTACTTCAGAGATTATACACGAGCAGAAAAAGGAGCCAGCAGTAAAGCACGGGAATGTCTACCCCAGAAAATGAAATTGATATCACCTTAGTGGGAAATTATGCTGTGATTCATGAGAGAAGGCAGAAAAAATCATCTCGACATTTACTACTTTGGAAGTCACCCAGGGCCAATCTTTTTGGCTGATTAAATGCAGCCTTCTAATAACCCACTGATTTCTCTTTGTCCTTTCTAATGGGGCAAAACAGTAAGATGATCTGGCTGTCATCTCAAAGTCCAGTGTGTTGCCATTGGAAATTATCGCTGCACATGCTGCCTGACAGCACCTGTAGGGCTGATCCGCACTGTATTAGCACATCTGAGCGAGCCACAGCCGAAAGGTCTTTCGCTTCAACAGATGGGTCGGTGAGCAGGGCTGGGCTTTGAACAGGACTCATCGGGGCAGAGAGCAGTGTCGGTGTCATGTGAGCATCTTCTGAGCCCTGATCTCTTTATGTTTGTGCTGCCTGAGAAGATGGTGTGGACGTTAGCCAAGATTTAAGAAACTGTCATCGACCGTGTCCAGCATGTTCATGCGGGAGGGACATAGAGTTTGGATAGGAGTGGACAACCACAAGACTTCAGTCTTCCATTCAAAGCTTTGTCCATTAAGAAGTTGTTTTATTTTTCTCTCTGCCTAAATAATGCAGGTAAGGTGGAAGAAGCAAAAAGCTGGGTGCTCAACCCGTTGCACCACTGATAAAAATCCATCCGTGACTTTAATGAGGGAATCTCTTCCCTGACATAGCTTTTTGCAGTGTGTGTGTGGTTTTTGGTTTTCTTTTTTAAACATCTGGTTCACTCAAGGCAAGAGAAGATCTCATTGTTTACACAGAGCAGTTCATATTGCGAACACAGACACTTTAAAATAGTAGCTCCCTCCTTTGGTATGTTGTTCATGGAAAGGCTTTACTTCTGGCATGAAATAAAAGGGAAAACTATGATAAGCAGCTAATTATTGAGAGAACATTAAGAGAGGGATAAAAGCTTGGACCCTCCTGCTGGGCTAGGTTGCAAATATAAAAAAAAACGGAGCTGAATGACTTTATTTGAAGTGTATTATTGTTGCTTGTGAGTCATGAGCTCCTATAGAGTTAAAACAGTGCAAATCCTGTTATTTCAGGTGGTTGTGTAAACTGCTTAGTTTATGTGTAATTCTGCCACTCTTAGTAAACAGGAGGGACAGAGGGGGACAGGAATAACCACTAGTTTTACTCAGAGCTTCCCCAGTGAAACTCTATTTTTTTGAGGATGTCTAGCCTGAGTGTTTTTGTTAGGGGGGAAAAAAAGAAAAGTACGAGGTAGTCACCTTTTCTTCCCTTCATGCCCACCAGCTAGCTCTCTGAGGCCCCGAAACAAGTCCCCAGCAGGACCTTGCCAGGAGGCAGGATGCACTGTTTAGGAGCTAAGAAAAATATTTAAAATCTATGTAAATAAACAGTGCATCAGTGCATAAAGCCCCCGTGGTGGCGGGATGCTGACTTGCTGTCCAGTCCACAAAAGACTGAAAACGAGGCATCTGCCCGTGACGTAAAACGAAGAGGCGATGGAGACGGCTGGCCATGCCCTCCGTGGAATAACCTCTGCGATGGACAAGCCCTCTTTCAGTGGCGCTCAGCAGCCCTTTAGACTCGCCCCCCACGTAGCCAGGACGTGCGTGCTGCATTTGGGCTGCAGCTGAAAGAGGTGTGCGCTGCTGCTTTACTGCAGGGTGAATCGTTTGCCCTTCCGAAGGTGTTTTCCGTACGCGGCGTCGCCAGCGTGGTCGCGGGCTGCTGCTGACACACGCGTGTGTGAGCGCTGCTGCTGGGCTGTGAAAGGAAAGGCGTGCGTTTTTTTAGGAGCACACCTTCCTCCTGCCAGCCTCAAGAGCAGATTTCATAATTTGGGTTTCAAAAAGCGGGAGCGGGCAGGCCCATGCTGGGGCCTAAGGAGAAGGAGGATTCATTTTGCACAACCCTGCCTTTGCACAGGGCTGGGCTGCAGCTTCTCGAGGAAAGAAAGGTGGTGCTCTGCGATGACTCTCAGAAAGAAGGTGGAGTAAAGCGCACACAATATTAATTGGTTAATAATAATCACTCCCTTCTTTACAAGTAGTGAGCTGCCAAGCAAGAAGGGACAGGTACTGGGAAAGTAATTGGGAGCTCCTGCTCTTTCCCAGATGACTCAGTCTTCCTGGGAATGTTACCTTTGCCATGTATGCAGATGATCAGGAGGGGAAAAAAAAAGTAAAATTTAAAGGAATACTGTCAGGTGTATATGTGGATCTACTGGACTTTGAAACATGCTGCATAGTGCCCTTTGCCATGATTCCTAAGGCAGTTTTTACATGGAAAAATGCCTATATTGTCTATTTTTTTAATGCGGTCCTGGAATGGGGGCACAAAACATGTATCTGGTGCCTGATGGGGCACTGCAAACCCGAAAACCTCCCTTTGGCCCTGCAGCCCGTGGGCTCCCCGTCTCTTTTCCCCCGCGGCTGGTGGCTGCGCACTCATGTCCTGCTTGCAAGCCCTGCAAGGAGTCAGGCAGGGGGATGCAAGCGAGTTGGGGCAGCTTTCCTGTCTGGGAGCCTGGTGCTTGCCTGGGCACCGCGGGGCCGCTGGCGGGGTCATAGGGCGCTTCTCGGGCCCACGGGCAGGAGCCCGCTGCCGAGGGCTGGAGCGAGCTGCCGCTGCCGTGAGCGGGGCAGTTCCCCATGGCTCGTCACCCGGACAGGTTTGCTCGCCCAGGGGCACGGGCAGCTGCGTTGCTGTTGCTCTTGCTGGGTGCTGTGGACACTGCGCCCTGCCCCGCGTGTTTATCTCGGCAAGTCCAGGGGAGAGGGCAGAATTTGGATTAATAAGCCCAAGGCTGGTTGTACCCCCACCGCCACCCTCAGCTCGTTTTTGCAGTAGAGAGGGGATGTTAAGGAAATCAATCCGTATGGAGTAATTTGCAACGTAGTTATTGCTGCTGCCTGTGGCATAGCACTGGAGAGGTGCAAAAGGACCTGCAGTGTCCTCCGTGGGGAAGTTTAGGTATATGCTGGGTCATGCCAGCTTCCCCTGGCACCCCCCTCTTTGACGACTTGCAGCCTTGACCAGGAGGCACAAAAACCCCAGTACTGTAGTTTGGGGTTGTTCCTTAGGGAGATTGAGGTCGTATTATGATAAAACTGTACAAGAACACGGACATGTTTCCGCACTGTTATTTTCTTCTCCTCAGTTTCCTGTGTCCACAGCCTCTGGGCTCCCAGCTTGTGGGTTGCCGGGAGGAGAGGACGGGGGACAGGACGTGCAGTTCTTCCTCGCCCTGTCTCTGTCCCCAGCGGCGCCCAGATGGATCTAACATGACTATGGGAGGCTTCCGAAAAGCCGTGACTTACACCGCTAGCCTTTGACTTCCTCTGAATTTGGCACTGAGCGGACCAAAAAGTCAACTGAGTTTCTTAATCACAAAACAATGTGTAGCACGGGGTGGCTCCAGCCTGGCCTCGCGCGGGCTTCCTGTGAGGTGCACAGGAGTGGTGCCGGCGGGACCTTGGGCAATCGCCGGAGCGCCGCCGGCTCAGCCCTTGCTGGGCGAGACGCTCTCTCCTATTTATGGGGACCGGCAGCGGCCCCACCAGGGGGAAAGCAAAGGCTGCCTTGGGTCTAGCCTGGAGCTGTTTCCCTCCTTTCTTCTCCTTCAACAAAATGTAAAACTCAGACGCAAGTGAAGGGCCAGTGAGAAGCCCATCCGCTGAGTGGGTGGCTGGAGGTTCCTCGTGGGTGTAATGTTTTGCTGCTTGTGGTTTTCGTTTTTCTGTTTATACCCCAGAAAATGGCTTGAGAGCCATGCAAGCTTGATCTTGAGTTATTGCCTGCTGGCAGACAACTGACTGCGCCTTCTGCTTGGAAATTCGGGCACTGTTCATCATCCCCTCCCCTTCTCCCCAATCCAACATACATAATTCAGCATATTTTTATATATATATATATATATATGTATTTTTTTTTTACTTAGGCCTTAGCCATTTCACTCTTTGTGTATTTTGCCTCTTGTTGCTTTTAGAACTTTTTTATTTTTTTATTATTATTTTTATTAGTCATTTCTTTGGCAGTGCTCACAAGAGCATTTTTACTTGCGGTTCCTGGATATCAGCCCTTCGCTAACACCTAGGACGGACTTTGTAATACCAGGCATTGGCAGGGATTTGCTGCCTGCGGTCCCAGCGGAGATAAAGCACCTAGAGCAGATAAACACATGTAAGTTCATTTATAAAGCGATAGGGCACCTGGCCCCATGGATTAACACACCATCGCTCTTGGCTGTTGGGTATTAAAATTACAGCTGGGTAAATATACTTGGCGAACTTCACGTCTCTGATTTTTTTATATTGCCAATGGTTTGGGGCAGCGCGGGTAACAGGACCGAAGGGTCCCTTGGATGGTGCCAAGCGGTGGCGGGGCGGGCGGCGGCGCTGAGAGGCAGCCTTGGCTTTATGCAGCTCTGCCTTTTTTTTCCTGCTTCGTGTGAGCAGCCCATGGGCAAGGCAAGGAGGGCCGGGGCGGTAAGAGGGCTCACGTAACGCTGCGGAGCGCGGGAAGCTGCAGCTGCCAAGGGCCTTGTTTTGACCAAAGCGGAGAAAACAGCGTGTAAAAGTCATCAGGGAAGCGAGAGGGGAATTTAGGGTGACTGCCCTCTTAAAGGACGACTTTTTATTGGAAAATTAAAACTCCTGGATGATCTGTCTCACTCAGGAGAGGGAGTTCATTCTCCTTTCTGCTGTAGCCTTGCTGATGCAATGTACGTACACGCTGAATCTAAGAGGCTTTTATGATGCTTTGTGTCATAATATGTCATAATTCCTGCTCATAATTTTTCAAGTATGATCCGTTTGGGTTTAATTAAATAGATTGCCTTAGAACCGTCCCTACTCGGTGCTGTCCATGCCAGGGAGGTAAATTGGGAACAAATTTGCTCCAGTCGATGGAGTCACCTCTATTTCGACATAAATGTAGTTGAGAACAAAATCTGGCCTGACTTGCAAAAGCCTCCATCTGCTAGTGTAAAAGGAAGGCTGGAAACTCAGCGGATTATAGGGAACATCTATAATGTTTTGTCATGCAGACCTCACAGTTATGTCTCATTAGATTATGAGAGGAGTTAATTCAATTACAGAAACTGTCTTTTTATTATTTTTCTTAATTCGATGGATTTTAGAAGGATTTTCAGAAAGAACAAAATGAAAAGTGCTGATTCTGGGTATTCTGGGGCATGTGGTTCATTTTATGGATGTACATGAGCTTTCCCCTCTCTCGGGGAAAGAATGTCTTGAAATGTACATTTTTTTACATTCCCCTTTTAACACAGCTTGATCCTATGGATAAATCACTGCAGGCTGTTTATGTTACCACTGCGGAGAAGTTTGTGAAATCACGGATTTGGCAGCCCAGTTTCACAAACATCCTCAAATTAGGAGAGCTTGGCCTGGGAAAAGCGAAAGGTTTCAATCCACACGGTGCTCCCAGCACAGCTCTCTGCCCCAAATGCCTCTCAGGTACCTCGTGCAAAGACGTGTGGGTTGCTGATCCATCCTCTCATACGGTGTCATCTCCGAGTCTGTCTTGCAGCTTGATTTCGGCTGCAGCCTGGCCTGTGTTTGACACCATTAGCACTATACATAGCCTTTTTTTTTAACCTCCTCTCATTTCTGCCCATTTTTAGACATGGGGAAAGGTGAAGGTTAAGAGCAGGTGAGCGTTGTGGACCTGATGCTGATGGACACCACGGGGCTGCGGTGGGAGCTCCGCTGCCAGCAGCAAGGGCTTAGCAAGAGGCAGGAGCTGTCGGTAGGGCCCGTGTCCCCCACGCTGTGGAAATGTTGATTATTGCTCAGGAGCCGTATGTTGGAAAAAAAGCAATCAAAGCTGTCGGCAGCATCATAGTGAATTTTGAAATGTTTCCATCGACTGGCCTTGAATGCAGTTTTTTTCCTCCCGGAGATGTGTAAATAGGGAGTGTATGTAATAAACGGGTTGCCTACCGTTGGGCAAATAAAGCTTGCAGAAAGTTGGTACGAGGCTGGAAACATTGCTTCTCATCTTCCGTTTATCTACATTTAATTTGTAACCAGAAAAAAATTAACAAATTACTGTGTGTGGAAGCAGAGCCTGATTACTGCCCCTGACCTCTCTGCCCTTGCAGGAGACAATATTTGCCTTTGGCTTGCTGAATAAGTTTTGTTTCTTCTGATAAATATTTGGCTTGTTTGGAAAACAATCCGACGGGTTAATTGTGTTTAATAGGTAGCCAAACAGTGGCAGGTAAGTAAATAGCGCTTTACAAACAAGATGTATGGAAGGCAGGACTGAGTATTTTTTAAGGTATTGCACAAAGCCAGTTTATCAGGTACAGCTCACGGAGCCGCGGTGAGACAGATATGACTGTCTGGGGTTTTTTTGTTCTAATCATATTTGTCTTCTCAAAATTAAATTGGATTTAAAGGGCCCACCTTCCTTATTTCGCTGCACAGGGCGTCAACATCAGAGAGTCGCGGTGAATAAGGAGGAAATGAATCAGTGGTTAGCCCTATGTTGCATTGTGTCAGTTTTAATTTTGCCACCGTGAAATGGCAGGTGGCGTGTGATGCTGGAGATGCACAGCATGCTTAAATGTGCAGTAAGTGTTATGAGGCCAAGCCTGTAGGAAGATAAAAGTAAGATTCTTAATTCTATAGTTATTAATAATTATTAATGGAATTTCACAAACATAACTCCTCACTACTGGAAATGTATCAGTTTTCCCATCACTTCCCAGTCACAGCACACTTGGGACATGCTTTGCACTAAGTTCCTATTATGCATATTTTATAAGGTTAATAAATACTTTATTAAAAAAGCAAGGAATTTAATATATCAAGCATAATTCTCCAGAATAAAATGAGATACCCATATTTTCAAGGAATGAAAAAGCAGCATAGCTTTGGAACCATTATTCTGGATTTCTGGAGCTATTTATAGCTTCAGAAAGTATTTTGAAGGAGAGAAAAAAAACTAAAGATAGTAAAGTACATGGAAAATAGTCAAAGCACTGTTACATTACCAAAGGGCAATCCTGACACAATGTCATTTTTGTAAGAGATATATGTATCTTGGGGAGATAATTATTTACCTGGACTTCAGTAATCCCCATAAAATAGTGCCAAAGTGGAAGTATTGCCTACCTTGTAGAAAATGAAGTTTGTAGAAAAGCTTGAATTTGGATGAAGAGTTGACTAAAGAGGGTGCAACAGTTTTTATGGGAAAAGATTTGGAGACAGCTTTCTCTTGCATATCCTTACAGAGCCTTTTGGGGACTTGTCTTAGTGAAAATATTTAATAAGGATGTTGGGATAGAACATATGTTTGCCCCAGCGAAATTCAGTGGCAGAGAGCTGAGAGATACTGAGAAGGCTGAAGATCTGAGTGGCATTTAGATAGAACTGGAAGTCTTCATTATGAAGTGAAAAACAAGGTGGACCAAACTGTATAGAGCACAAAGTTATGTGCTTGCTCTGCTTGTGTAGGACAAGTCAGAGGAGCCCCTGTATGTGTGAAAACAACAGGAGAGAGAGAGGGAAGCACCAACCCTGTGGTATAGCGCATTGGTAAGATCTCACCTGGCATAACTCAGATGTTAGTAATGACATATCCTTTATGGTTTGTTGCTACTGACATCTTTCGCTTTCTGCAAAAAGAAAAGTCTTTGGTATCCTATGCAGGGGGCAGAGTAGTTGTTGGGGTTTGCTTCTCTCCCTCCATTAACCGTAGGGAGTCTAGCACTGGCTAATGTAGCTTGGTCCTTCAAAAGCTGCTGTGTGTTTGGTTTCCTTTTCCCCGGCTTGGGTGATTCAGAAGCATCAAGTCGATAAGAGCAGTAAGTTTGTGGACTGACATGGGATTTTTGCCACTGAATGGCAGGAATTGAGCCTGAACAGCATGCAAATGGCGGGATGGATGGAGGTTGCACATGTGTGCAGAAATACTTCCTCAGGGGTTCGCGTCCAGTTAGCCAGCACATTTACTAAGGGACCGGGTGCTAACATATCATGGTCAGCGAAAGGGTCAATTTTAAAAATCCTTTGAGGGTGAATCGCCTTGAAAAATGCTTCAGGGTCTTTAAGAGTATTTGTCAGACTGCAAAACCTAGACGTCCTCCGCAATTAAAGGGCACGGAACCTCTCAGAAAGCACATGTTCTCTGTAAAAGTTGTGTCTTAATCTTTACATTGTAACCTCTCTTTGGACCTTTTAGCTCTCTTGAGCAAGAGATTTCAGGCTATTAAATTTTCTTTACTGCTCTGTCATATGTTTGTAGGATGTGTTCAGTAGTACGCATCTACTCCCAGTACAGAACTAAGGTTATCTTGTGCTTTTCTTGAAGAAAAAAAAAAAAAAAAGTCCCATTTCTTTTCTCCTGATCGAGATTGGAGAATCCTCCAGGAAAAACACTGGCAGAAAAATTCACACTTTGTCTTCAATCATGATCTAGTGCCGTAAAGGATAAAGTACCTTGTTAAGTAACAGTACGTATGTTAACAATAGTTATTTATGGATATGCTGCAACATAGGAGTGCTAATAAATAATTATTGCACTTTCCAACTCAAGCATTTTTCCTCAAGGAGCATAAAAAAAGGAACCACAATTTCCCTACCCACCCTTTTTGTGAAGCAATCATTAAGAAAGGAAGGAAGCTCTTCGTGTCATAGGAAGCAAATAGCTACAGAGTTTGGTTTACGTGATAAATTTCTGTGGAAGCTGAGCCAGCGCTGGTTTTCACTTGCAGCCTTCTATGTGTTAGTATAATGTATAGCTATAAAATATATTGAGTCTCTGTTCTTATTTCTGAAACGGTTCCAAAGCACTTATTAGCACGTTGTGTCTTCGGCATCCGAATTTTCATTATACAATTAGAGCAGTGTTTATGCATCTGATCTGTGACTTTAATTGTTCCGTATAAATTAAACCTGATGACATGCATTCCCTGAATGTGAGGGAGGCAGAAACGACAGCGACTCTGTGGGGGGACTCTTGTAAATGCATAGGCACAACCAGGAGTATACGCGCGCTTAAGGGGTCTGTGCATTAGGACTGGAGGAAAGCAGGAGGCAAAATCCCTATGCAGGTGGCCAGGGAGAACTCGGAGATCAGCCTGTGGTGATTTATACAGCCTTGTCTACCCTAAGGCGAGGGTCTGGGGCAAATCCGCTTGGTGGAAGATGTCTTTGGGCAAAGCTTCCCATATGGCTATATATGCTATATACACAAACCTATATATATGCTATATATATACATGCTATATATATGCGGCTTAAGTTTTCCCCTTAAGAACTGCACTCTTTCCTAAGAGAAACAAATATATATTTATAAATAAATATACATATATATATATAAATTGTGTCTCCCAACGAGCTGCAAAGTCTAGCTTTTGCATTATGGAGCTGCCAGCTGCATTTGAGATCCCTATTTATTTAGGGCAGATCAGCTCAACAGGATGTAAATAGCCTCTTCACCTATTGCTGACTGCCACTGTTGCAAGCCCGAGAGTCACCTTGCCTCTCCAGTCTGTTCCAGCATGTGTTTCCTGAACAAGAGAGGCATTAAGATGTGATAAGGAGCATTTATTACTGTCTGGCAAAGATAGAGTGCTTAGCAATGATTTTCTGACAATAAAACATGCGTTCTCTCCAGCGTCCAAACTCCAGGGGAGTGGAGGTACCGTGGAGGGAGTGGGGCTGTCAGGATGCCCTGGTGGAGGCTGCGGCAGTGAGCAGCTGCTCGTGACACCTAAATGGAGCTGAGCTGACTTGCTGGTAACTAATTTGCTTATTCCTTGTATTCAGCATTTTATTTTTAATCTTAATTGGGCATGTGTGCACTCTTCATCTGTGAAATGAGACTTTAAGCTTGCAGGCCAACCCTGAGAATCCCCAGCTTAGTCTGCCACATAAGTACGCCATGAGCTTTATCCGTCTATCTCTGTTTTGAATTATTTATTTGTGTGTGTATGTGTAAACTGCAGGGCAGAAGGAGCTGCTTTAAAGGTGCCCATAGCTCATTCAGAGTGGCACTCTGCATACCGGTGGTTTCCAGCCTTTTCCAATGAGCAAGCTCCTAGGGTGTTTCTCAGCGCGAGGGGGCACAGAGCTTGGTCTAAGGAATGTGAGCCTACTTCCCTATTTACCTTTCTTGGGCATGGGAATAGCCTAGGGACTCCCAGGGAAATGTGGAGCACAGGTTAAAAGTCACCAGTGTGTGTGTGATAAGTGGGTGAGGAAGCCCTTTAAAGGACTTGGATAATAACACGTTGGTAAAGAAAAGCGCGGAGTCCTCAAAACATCCTGCTCCTAACGCATGGGGAAAAATGAGTTTTCCAGTGCTGTGCTGGGGAGAGGTGCCCGCTTGCTCACTACCTTTGGAAACCTGTTGGCTCTCGCCTAACGTCTCTGGTGAAATGCCTTCAGCTGGGGGGTGGCCTTCCAGCTGTGTGCTGAGGACCACGAGTGCGTACATCCAAGCCCGGGTCTTGAAGGGAGCTTGATGGAAACCACATTTTGAGGTAAAGGCAAATAAATGGAAAAAGAAGAGCAAGCAATGCTCTGGGACAGATGTTATTAGGAGCAGGTGAATATGCTTGCTATTAGTGTGCATCCCACCATTTCTGGGTAAGATTGTTTCCCTTGAGGTCCCCCTTCAGAGTGCAGAAAGCTGCTATTTTGTGGTGTCCCGGCTTCGAGGGGCGCTTTGATCGCCTCATGCAAAGTGCATTTGCCTGGGCTGCAGACTCCATTCCTCTGCAGGACATCTGCTCAGCCTCAGCGTGAGGAGCAGAAAGCAACGCCCTCAAATGACGCTGGGTTTATTACTGGAGCCACACTCGCTTTTCTGCTTTTCTTTTTGTTCTGTAGCAGCACTTTATCTGTAGTAGCTACACATTGACACACCTACTTCTCTCAAGGATAAACGACGTTGCCATTTATTGGGAGCATTCAACAGAGTATTGCAGAAATTTTCCTTGGACTGTTTTGAGACTCTCAGTGGAAACTCATTTTGGCAAAGCTGTCAAAGTCCTCAATAATTTTTGTTATGAAACTCAGGAGCTAAAATACAAAATGCTTCTATCAGAAGCAGCCCCTGTAAAAACAAGCCTGGTGACAGTGGAGACGTCCCATAGCTGTATAACATACTGCAGATCACAAGCTAGACTTTCCTGTGGGCAATTGCAACTCCTGTACCAGACCCTTTGGGGAACTTGTAAGCTAAGTAAGGACATAATGCATCTACCAGCAGCTGGTTTCTGTCGAGTCTAAGCCCCCCCCCCCCTTTTTTTTTTTTCCTTTTTGTCTTTTACCACCATAATTTTTAAGGCTCTGTTGCATTCTGCTTAAAAATGAGGGGATTGCTTCAAAGTATCGTAGCCTATTGCAAATAAGTGAAGTAATTTTCAAGTGAGGCTCTTAAAACACCCTGATACAGCAGTGATATCAAAACTCTAATATTGGTGTTTTGGATCAGCTTTACACTCTTGTTGCTTCAAGTTCCTTTCGTGGAGGCGTAGCAGGTTTGGCAGCGTCCTTTTCGGGGGCACAGTTTATGCTCTTGCATGAACAGCGCCTCCCTCTTCTGGAAGGGGATTTTCAAAAGCCAGTTCTGATGTCCAGCTCCCATCAGTGTGCAGCACAACTTGTGTGCCCTACTCTTTTTCCGCCTTTGGAAAATCTTTTTATTTCTAGCTTTGGAAAGAGGGTAGTGACAGATCCTGCAGATTGGGAGTGACCCGGAGGCCCGTGACCACGCCGGAGGAGATGGAGGTTTGGGGGTGGCGGGGCTCGTTCTGCAGCAGGGCTCCCGAGCGGAGGTGACCTCCGAAGCTGCCCCGGGCCTGCTGCTTCCCTCTGAGCTTTTGCATGCCGTCCGGGGAGCTCCGGCGCCGAACTGGGCTCCTTGCGCGGGGGGCGCTTGCGCGGAGGTGGGAGCTCTGCCTCGGCACCGCGCAGCGCCGCGGCCGCCTCGCTTGCGGGCAGGACGCTGCAGTCTGCGAACGGGCGGCGTTGGGCTCGGCTCCCGCGAGGAGCTGACCCCGCTTCGGCACGAGGCCCCTCGGCTCTGCAGCACCGGGAGCCGCTTCCGTCCTTCCACGGCAGGAGAGTTGCCGAGGGGAGGCTGGCCAAGGAATGAAAGGCGGCCCAGCAGACCCACAGCTGTAAAAACTCACTGCTAGGTGTCATTTTTCCAAGATAAGGTGGCTCTGGCTTCAGTAGGGCTTATCTGGGAGTTACATAAGGCAGGGAGCAGCTCCGCAGTGTGCTGGGAGCATCTGTGGTCCGCCGGCTTGCTCCGGAGCCGGCTGCTTTGGCAGTTTGGGAAACTTGGGGCTGTCCCAGCCAAAGGCAGGCTGAGGTGGTCCTGGCCTGGCTGCGAGCCCGGCAAGGCCCCTTTGGACGAGAGGACAGGGAAGCTCGACACGCGTTCATCTCCCTCTCGCACGCAGGCCAGCGCAGCGGTGCCCAGCGGCCGAAGCTGGGGCAGCGCCTGCGAGTTTCGGAGCTGCCACAAGATATTAAAAAAAAAAAAAAAAAGATCAAAATCAATCTGTTCTAGGGAGAGAGTGAAAAAAGGAATAAAAACCAAAACCCCATGGACTGAAAAGAAAAAAGGAAAAAAAGAAAAGCTCTAGCCGTTTGAAAGCTTGGATGCAATCTTTTGCGGATCGAACCTTGCAGGAGTGGAGCAGCAGGCAGGAGCAGAAGTGGATTAGATCGGTTTTACAGTAGAGCTTTCATGTCTCTACATGAATGTTGCTGTACTAGTGAAAAGTTGGGGTTTTTCTTTTCCCCCTCGAGACATCTTTGGCAAAGATAAGAACAGCGCGGCTGACTTGGGCAGATAACGTTTTCCACTTTGTGCTGCAACTTGCGCTGCGGCCGCCTTTGCGACCCTCTGAATAAAGGAGGATATTCACGCGCTCGTCACAGAGCTGGTGTCGCGGCTCTTTCTGAGCTGCCCTTCCCAAAGGAATGGAGTGTGTTAAAGTGGGTTTTCTTTTTTTTTGTTCGTTTTGTTTTGTTTGTTTGTTTGTTTTAATTTTTATCTGCATGCTGTCTTTTGGATTTTCCTGTCTGCCTGTAGTTGGGTATTTTTTGTGCTGGAGCATTGGCTGCTTCACACGTCGCTTAGGTGAGTTTGGTGAGCAATGCAAAACCTGGAGCATTTCCCCAAGTATGGGGACCGTGTAGTTTCAGAAACAATTTTAACAGCTGCATTCATTTTCATGATGATTTTAAACCAGAGCACTCACTTCTAAGGAGCCACGAGTTGTGAGTGTATCTGAATTATTAATCTGACCTGAAAGACCAGTATGGGATAAACTGCTTTGGCAAATCTGGGCTTTCGCGCTTATTAGAAAAGAAAACAATTTCACTGGCCTGTTTTTTAATATGCTTTTTTAACTACTCTTTCCAAAAGCAATGGATGAAATAACGGTGCCTTAAAAGTCTGCTGTAGTGGCAGTGGTTTGACAGGGTTTTGTGCAGCCCGTTGCATGTGTGGGCCTCCAAATGCCTCACACACAAGCAGAAGTGGTCCTTTTACACAGATGGAGCAAAAGCTGCGCAGGAAAGTGGAAGGGGTTACTTAGGCAGGCTCAGGGAGAAACGAGACTGGCACCTGTGCCCTTCTCTGTAACCAGTCAAAGCAGAAGAATAACTCCCTCATCGCGTTTTCTGTGAGTGGTGCAGGTCTGAATGAGGAAGGTGCAGCTTGGAATGCATTTTCAGAGGTGGAGCAAACATAACCTTGTATTTCTGGAGTGCAGCCTGCTCAGTGTAGGAGATCAGGTATTTTCGTTATTACAGAGGGTGAAGAGCACGAGGAAGGCTGACTGTAGTTGCACAGCGGAGGTTAACGGTGTGGATCATGAGCCTGAGAGAGGAGGTTTTCCCATTTTTAACACTGTCAAGTACATTTGAAAATGTTCAAACATGTTTATATTTCTACACAGCACTAAAATCTGGCACTAAGTGGGGCTGAGGTTCTATTTTGCTAAATAAGGCCAGCTCTCAAAGCGCTGCACTTGCTGCAACATGCAGCATTTATAGTGCCAGCGACCAAATTTGAGGCTTTTTCTTCCCAGACGTTTGAAGGTAAATTGGTCTCCATCTTCAAAACTTACCCAGGTGCTGTTAAATCACTTTGTGGCTTTTTTCAGCTGTGCTTTCAAGAAGTAATTGTAGTTCTTTTCCTTCCAGAAAAAAAAGAAAAAAAAAGAAAAAAAAAGTGGCACTAAGTCTATTTACTTCATTTATTGAGTTTCACACAGTTAAATTAAGTGAAATAAGAGCTGGATTCAGATCCCATTGATTTCAGGAGCAGTCTCTCCATCGACTTGCATTCAAGGCCTAAATGAAGATCAGAAGGTGATCCAGAGCTCATTTACATTTAACGTGCTCTTGAGCTCTTCCTCTTAAACCTGAACATTACTGGGGGCTTTTCAACCTCAGCAGCACGTGTTTGTTAACTTGCTCACTTGTCAGCATGTGCAAATATCTAGATTTCTGCAGGAAGCCCTAATGTAAGTGTGAGCCCTAATATTCAGTCCTCATGACTGGGTAGTTGGATGCAACATGTTTTCAAGAGTTGACTTTTACTTGTTCTCTTTAGTTAGTGGGCAGGGACTGTTTGCTGCATTAGTAGAGATAACCTAACACCGCCTTTATTGTCTAAGGCAGCAGTGTTTATCTTGGTTCTCTCTGATTTTTTTTTTTTTTTCCATCTTGTTTTAGCCTCACTCATGAAGTCTGGTCTTGTTCCTAAAGGACAAGATGACTCCCAGTGGCTTTGGGGGCGTAAACCCTTCCTTCTGCAGGTCTCCCCCTTGAATCCATATGGGATTGCAATTACAAACTTAGTTGCTATAGACCAACTTTGGAGGGAGTGTTATGCAATGCAGCAGCTAAAGGAGCCCTGGGGCTTGACCCGGGCTGTTGTGGTTGACGGTAGCGTTTGCCGTGCCCTTAGCAGGTGCTGGACAAAATTATCCACGGAAGCCTATGTGGTTATCATGGAGGGTGGGCATTCTTAGTTTTGAAGGCATTGAACAAAATTTTCGTGGTTGCTCTTATGTTTTCATCTGTCCTCCAGATATTTTGTCGTCTCCAGAGATGCCAGTCTTGTAGCCTGAGCTCTATATCTGTATGTTTCTATATATATATATGTATATACACACATACATATATATGGTTATTGGTTAAAAATGAGAATGTATTGAATTTGTAATAGCAAACTTGGAATCAGCTATAAGGGGTTTCTCTTTCCCTTTCTCCATATGTGTATGTGCCTGCTTATGTAGAATTTAAGCCTCAGGGGATTTGTGAATCTTTAGAAATACAGATGTGAACACCATAGTTTGCTTAAACATAAGACTTTATTTAATACAGTGAAGAGAAACATGCAATTTCTTTTCATTGAAAAGTGCGAATGGAAATATGTAATTGCAGAGTCTTAAGAAATCCCACATGGTAAAATATTCGTGGCGTAGTTTAATGCTTTTAAATCTCATTTCTCAAAGTTTAACCCATTTTGAAACTATTCCAGACAATCCAGAGCTGATGTAATTAGAGGCTGGCCCCACGTTTTCGTGGGCACATGTCTATAGTGTCTTTTTGCTGTGTTGTAAAATCTTGCTGCTGCGTAGACGTTGCCAGAGCAAACAATACCAAGACTGTCCTGGCTTAGATCATAGGGTGCAAGCTCACGTATTTGTTACCATCCGCTTATTTGCCCAAATATCCAGGTGTAGCTCTTGAAACGCCCCGGCACTGCCGTACATGTCTCCCGGGATCGTGGACTCAGTGAGTTGGGGCCGGTGTTGGAGGTGTCTCAGTCACTTGCAGCCCTGCCTTCTGCAGGTTCATACAACCCTTGCAGGAGCCCGGAAAAATGCTTGGAAGTGGTGGTGGTGCCAAGGTCTGTGCTGCTTCCCGGAGCTGCGTCATCTCCCTCCTGCCCGGGGGCCTTGGCACGAGATGCCCGCGTTCCCGGGCATGTCACCGTAGAGGACGTGTCCCCGGTGGTCACTGCTGGGGCCTCTTCCACCCTGCATGGCCCGATAGGCAGAGTAAGTCCAACTTGCTTCAATTAGCCCATAGCCTTGACGTGGCGTGGAGCTCGCTGCCCGTAGCTGATCTGTGCCATAGAGGCGAGGCTTGACCGTGAAGGACCCAGCATAGGGTGCAAACACTTCATGCAATGTCCCCACACTTCCCTGCTTGCCTTCATGGTGGCTCCCAAGGTTGCCATCCTCTTGCTAGCGCTCGGTGCTGCTGCTCCGTAGGGGTGTGGGACGTGCGGCTGGCATGTCTGGGCTTGAAGAGCCGCGTTCTGCGGCCCGGCACGTGCGCGTTGCCTCGCTCTTCTCGCGCGTTCGGTGGCTCTCCTGTGCGCAGGGAGCCGCAGGCCGGCCTCGCTCCAGCGAGTTCCAACACGAACTCGTCCCGTGACGCATCCCGGGCTCAAGAGAAGCGCAAAGCCGGGCTTGTCACCAGGCGCCGCCAGGATCCCACGGAAAAGCTGCGCTGGAGGCGCTTGGGGGTCTGCATTGACTTCAAATGACGTGTTGAGCGCTCTGCTGCGAGGGACCTCCATTCCTGCAAACACGGTGCAGGAACGGAAAGGGAATCTGCATCCGGCCGTCCTTCTCTGGGGGCACGTCCCAAACCATAGAAAACGGTATGGTGACCATTTCTGCTTCTTTGGAATTCTGCTGGCACTCACGGAAGAGCTTGTTTTGTGCCATGTCCCTCCCAAAATGGCATCTTAAGGCATTCAAAGGGCAAAGCTGAGGTCCTGCGCTAGGCCACAGTGACACTGCAGAGTGGCTCCAAATTCGCACCAGCGTCAGCAAGGGGAGAATTTCATCCCACCGCCAGTTCTATTGCAGCCAGTGGAGAGATTGAATTTCAGCACATCCCGATCTGGCCTTAATCTGCTGGATTAATGAATGTACATGGCGAATTAAATGATGGCAACAGAGAAGAAAAACAAAAATATTGCTTAATGATATTAAAAAAAACTAAAAATGTAGGGGATTAATCTGTCTGAATCTCTTAATGTCAGAACTGCTCAGACTTTGCAGAGGTCTTCATTCAGGAGCAAGTGTTTTGTTTTCTTTTAATGTAGTCATATATTCATTCTGGTCAAGACACTCGGCAGTAACCAAGTTCAGAGTGCCAAACTGCCTCTGTCCCTGCAATTTATGAGGTGGCTTTTGCCACGGGAGGGCAGATCTCTGATCCCGGCTGGAGCAGGCTGTGCAGAACCGACTGCATGGATTGCCTTTGGGAGGCAGAAAGCAGCATTTAAAATTAGATTTAGCTGAAGAAGTTATTTTTTTCAAATAAATAAAAATAAGAAAACTTGTGGGAAAGTTTTCCTAAAGGCATATTCTTTTTCTCTGCTGTGGCATTAGCTTTGGGTCACTTTGGCAATCGCAGTTCCCATCTGAGTGCTCTTAAGAGCTGTGTCATTGTTTTTTCCCAGTGTGTCTGGTAATCTGAATTCATCTCAGTAGCTGCTGTATTCCAGAAACCACGCGGTTCGAGCAGGGATTTGCAGCAGGCGCACTGGGCTATTTTTCATGCTGTTTTAAATTATGGTATTTGAATATGTACAAAAAAGATTGCCTTCTGTGGCAGTGCTCTGAGTGCCCAAATGTTGTTGTCATTAAGCTGCAATTGTTCTTCGGAGGTGTTGTGTGCATTTGCAACCACTCTTCTCAAGGGAAAACATCTGCCCTTGGCTGAGCACTGTTTGTCCTCTTAACTTGTTTTCTAGCTTTTCCTTGCCTTTTTGTCACTTCCAGCGCCAAAGGAAAGCAGACTTTTCATACCATGTGGACTTGACTTTGAAATTCTTGCTCACTATGTAGAATACACTCAAAACCCAGTATTACAGGAATGACACAGTTACACATCTCTCCAATGCTGAAAAATTGTGTGAAATGTTTGTATTTAAACAGTCATGAGTGACAAGGCTTCACTACTTTCTTTTTCAAACCCCTCACATTTCATATCCTGTTTTCTGTACACAAAACACTGTATGGTCCTTTCCATCAGGAGCTGTGTTAGTCATCGTGACAGGTGTCTTGTCTGCTCCAGTACGTCTTAGTCATCTTGCATGCCGTTATTTTCATTGCTGGACAGCACTAACTGGGCTTCCTTGGTTTCCTGCATTGTATGAAGAGGTTTTGTGGATCTGTCTGGCAGTAATATGGGAATGCTTTGAGGTTGGATAAACAGTATTGGATATATAGGACCTGTTCCTTATAGCTTAACTGCATCTTTGTGTCTGAATAATGCAAGGACTGGAGTTTTAAAGGCAGAACGAGTAATGCTTGAGTTGGGGAAGGGGGATTTTAAATACAAGGTCTGACAGGAAAGGCACCCAAGGCTGCAGGAGCTGTTGTGCCTGGGCTGGGGAGAGAGATGTGGTCCAGACTGCGGTGAGGCTGCACGTGGAGGCAGCAAAGGACGGAGGAAATGGGGAATTCCTTTTGTTTAGTCTGGCATTAGCCGCTTGCATTTATCCCTCTTCCACCCCATCGATGAATTTAAATAGCAACTGGTCTGACTTTGCTGCGAGCCTTTCCACCGCCCCCTCGCGAGCTGCGGCGTGGGCTGGCCTTGCTCCTGCAAATTGCGCCCAATTTAGGTCCCTGAAGCGCAGTGCCAGGGTGGCACTCGAAGAATAGTATAATTTAGCACCTTTCTTCCCTCCCTATCCGCATGTATACACAGTACTTCAAGTATGGCTCTAATTTTGAATCTGAAGGCCATTTATTAGCTGGTGAGTGGTAGGCTTGCCCCACGTGTGTATGCATTTAAGCATATGTAGCATCGCTACATAGGTCATGGGTCTCGCTTGGGAAGGTGCCATTTTGGAAGTGCAAATAGTTGTTAGCCCAAAGGATGTAGTAAATAGGACTAGCCATTTGGGGAACTTCATGCTAATGGTAACCGGCAGGCTAATTACAAATAAATAAATACACTTTTCAAAAATAAAAAGGGCACCTGTGTGCCTGCAGGGGGGAAGGGACATGTACCTGTACACTTCAATCACTGGTATAACACAAAATGTGATTCACTGTGCGTGCCCTCGTCATGCAGTATTTCTTACCAAATGTTTCCAGTCCACTTGATTTTTTTTTTCCCCCATGCCCTGGTTAAGATGAATTTGACAGCAGCAATTTTAGGACGTAAAGTACTGTTTTTTCTCCTAGCCTTCCGAGGCAGCTCTGTGTCTGGTGCAATTGCCTGGGAAGGTACAGTTCTCCCCTGAAATACTGGAAAGAATCAAAAATGTAATTGCTGCGAATGAGGGAGGAGACTGGAAAACACAAATATGCTCTCAGGATAAGACAAGAGTCTGTTTTCTGCAGGTTTTGCATTATTTTCAATGATGGCTGGAAAACACATGGGAAAATTATATGAATTTATTATTTCAGGTAGGATAGTGTTATAGGCAGTATATCAGGCATGGAAATGGGCTCATGTAGCTCAGAAATTGCCTTGTTGAGTTATTTTGCTGCATATGTCAGAGCTGCAGGGAGGGTAACACATCATGCAAAATGCGGACAGAAATCACTGATGGAGATTGATGGGAACTTGGTTTCAAAGCATTCTCAAGGGTTTTTTCGGGTCCAGGATAAATATGCACAATAGGATTGGTGCTTTAGCAACTGTAGGTTTTGTGGGGGGGTGGGAGAAAAAAACATAAAAACCAATTTCGCTTCTATCAAGGCAGTTACCTCAGGGACCATTTTTTTTAATCTGAGCTTGAATGGATTTGAGGCAATATATTTCCAGAGTCAGTTAGCATTACAGGTGGCTGCTTTTCTGGGTCCCTAGCATCGCATGTGGAAAAAATAAGTTAGGAAAAGCTTTGGTTTAGCTCCTGATCTGTGTGTAGTGGTAGCATGAGCAGAACTTGGCACCCTTACTGACAGTCTTCACAGGTCAAGGAGGGGAAGATCCTGGTTGCATCAGTGAGAAATGATCTTTAAAGCCAAGCTTGAGGCAGGGCAGGGGAATGGACATTTTGCTAAGTTGGTGGACAGAGAGAGGATTTTAGTATCCAAGGCAGTCAACCCGATATATTTTGTAAGCACTAAAATTTAGTTTACATCTTGAAGAAGAAACATGTGCATCAGCAGAATGTGCCGCTCGCTTTGGCTGTTTCACCACTGCCCTCCTGTAAAGCACTTGATGCTCTGCATCATGTCAGCAGTATTTGTATTTTTAGGCCGTTTGTTGCGGGAATGCTGTGGCTAATTGAAGAACACGTCACTTTGGCATGCAGAAAGTGCAGTGAACTCACCAAAAACAATGTTGCACAGAAATAAATACTCGATCTGAGGGCATTTGGAGTCACGTCCGTGTCTCAGGACGGTGGCCAGGGCTAGCGAGTCACCCCGGTTGGGTTAGGAGAGCGCCGGGCTCCCAGGCTGCAGCCTCGGCCAAGGGCTGCAGCAGGCGACTTCCTCCTCGGAAGACGTCTCTGTGTCAGAACTTTCCAGGCGGGTCGTATTTTTGATATATGAACATAACAGATAAGAGCAAAGCTGGGCTGTTTTCGAGATTAGCCCACGCTCCAAAGTTCAGATCAGGATCTTGGCGTCTCTGCTCCATGGGGACGTTCTGACCCTGAGTTTTGAAAAGGAAACTTCTCCAGTTTCCTTACTCTCATATAAATAAACGTGCAGCAGGTATTTCTATATGTGCATGTGAGCTATGTAAAGAAGCAGGTGGTGTACATATGCATATATTTATACATATATATATATATATAAAAATATATCATATCATGGTGCCCAACAGTGCCATGGAAGTATCCATACAGAACACTGACTCTTAAAACCAGATAGAACTGTACGTGCTAAACATGGAAACAAAATTCTATAATGAATAAACATGGGATAGGTTGTCCCACCCCCTTGTGTTGCTTGCATCCCACTTAAATCTTCGTGGAAAGAGGCAATGTCTGCATTGGGCTGCTATGATTTTCAGTGCCTACGTGGCCGGCACAGATGCAGCTTTATGTAAGCCAGACAAAATTACCTGCCATTATTACCTGAAACATGTGGGATCACAGTCTGCATTGCTTAATTTTAACGAATTGATTACAGTGCAGGGTTTTCTTTTCCCCTCTAGCCAGAACAGCATTCATTCTGTAGCATTATATGCAAATAATTATAGCATTTATCTTTTCAGAACATAGTTTTTGTAAGCAAAGAAATTGCAGGAATGGTATTAATCACCACATACAGCCAAACCATTGTATTTTCTTCCAAAACATTTTATTTGGGAAACTATTCAACACCTCTGCCTGGGTTCGTGACTCAGAGCTTAGGCTTTTTTGTTTGACTTTGTTTTTCCCTTCAGCGTATGCTGTTTCTGACCCAGGTTCTCCTCCTGTAAATATTGCTGTGAAGAGGTTGGTGTTTAACCTACTTAGAACTGTTTGCAGCAAATGAGGATTTAACACTATCTCTTTGAGCGAACAAAAGATTGTGTCCTGTGGGGAACCGGGTGGCCCTGTCTGAATCTCAATAGCTGCTCAAAAGTAGAGTTAAAACTACCCTCTGTCCACTTATTTATTTGTTGTCCTGCATTATGCGTAGCTTGGGTTGGCTCCGTGTCGTGACTCGCGGCGGCGGCGAGCGAGATGCGTGAGCTACCGTGCCCTCCGTCCACATTCCCACTCCTCCCGCTTCAAGCAGGAGCACTCGGGTGCTGATTTTTGAAATGTGGACATGTTGGAACAGTTAAACTTGAAACTGGAGGAGAAAATCCTGCTTAGGAATTTCTCATCCTTTACAAAAACTCCAGGCAGATATGAAAAGGGTCATTTTCTACACTTGATCCTCGTGTAGTGACAAGCAGCTTAGGCGGTTAAACTTTCTCCATTTCCTAGCAGTTGCTGCTCTGATCCCAAATGCCGTAATGTTTCTGTTGACTTGTACTAAGAAATCACTGTGGAATGTGAATGAAAAGCCTGTTTTAAGCATGGACGAGGAGTATTTCATTTGTTACCCCTACAGCTCCTTAGCGATGATGACTGTACTGAGAAGTAACACATGTTCAGTAAGGGGCTTTGATGATTGATGAGTGTATTTTCATCACTGCTTTTTTTTTCTCCTTAAAAACACTGATTGTTTGGTAAATCTCCGACAGGTGTCTTCATACATTGCTAGCTCCAAGAGCTGTTTCCATAGCTTTGTCAAGAGTCTGTGTTAGCCGATGTGCAGCACCCCACGCCGTGGTGCTCTGGTTTGTGATCGGTGCCTCTAGGAACCACAGCTATGCAAAATGGGGAAAGCATGATCATTTCGATTGCTTTTTCCTCTAAAGTCACAAGAATGCAGTTCTTTCAGTGTACTGAGGAAAGACAGGAGGGCAGGCTTGGGTTTCTTTACAGACGTGACGAGATAAAGGTCTACTCTGGCTCCCACTGAAAGGCAGATCTCCAAGCGGGGCTGAAGCTTTCCACCTGGAAGGTGCTGGGCCTGTGAAGTCTTTGTGTGGTCTTACGTGTCATTCTCCTTTCCTCTGAATTAGCCTAGCACATATAGGAATACCTATCCAGGGATGAGTATGTGTTTCTGGGGTTTAGGAATGGGGGCATTAAGGTAATTTGCCTCCTGTTCTTTTGTTTCAATCAAATGTGGTGGTAATTTTTGCCAATTCTATTAGTTTTGACAAAGCAGAGTCATAGTGATTCAGATGGGGCTGTTCTTTCCATCCTGCCATTGTAAATGTTTATACTCTTTGTGGTGCTCCATGTGGGACCACTAGTCTCCTCACTGGTAAAATGGGCTTAGGAGGATTTGTATGCTAAAGCTGAGGAGTGCCCTCAAGTTTACCATACCACCATAGGACAGAGCAGCAGGAGACCTGAGAGCCTTGGAGGTTCATGTTGCTCTCCACTCCCAGACCTGTTGTCTTCAGGGACTGGCAGGAGAAAAAATCTTCTCTCCCTCTCACCCACTGGGCTTCCCTGCAGATCTGAGGACGCTGAATTTTCATAAAAGGCTCCTCGGGGAAATCTGTAACATCCATAGCCATCTCTGCTGAGCGGAGCACTGCTTGGAGTAGCATTTAATGGCACTGTGTCCGTGCCCTCTCCTCAGGGCTTGAGTTCTGTGGGTGTATAGCAAACCTAGTGCTGCTTACAAATGGGAGCCTTGTCTTGTTTTTCTTTTTTATTTTTAATGTCAAAGAGTCAAAAAATGAAGGAGGGTTATTTCAGCTATTTCTGCTTTGTTGCTATTGGGGAGATGCAACCTAGAGACAGTGCTCGCTCTTGTGGCAGTCTGTGCTGATGCTTCACTTCGGATGGTGCTAATGAAGATGAATGGAGAAGCGTTGAGTCTGTACTTACTCATGCTTTCCCTCATGAAGCTCTCTCCTCTTCTCCACAGTTTGTCAAGGGACAAATAACAAGCTGACGCAGCTGGGACACGTGGAGGACCATTTCACCAGCCTGCAGAGGATGTATAACAACTGCGAGGTGGTACTGAGCAACCTGGAGATTACATACGTGGAGCACAATCGTGATCTCTCTTTCCTGAAGGTTAGTTGTTTCGGGCAGTGTGAATTCGCCTGGTAAAAGATGTGCAGGACTTGAAAATAACAAATCATGTTCTTTAAGAAACAGCCCCTATTAATTGTGTTGGCTGCAATGCAGACATGCTTCTTCCTTTTTGCAAGCCATTAGCTGCATATCCCATAGCCTTACTCCGCAAAAGGCTTTGTCACTATGTTGGTCAGAGCAAATCACGAACTGGTGGCCACCCACTGATGGCAGATTTTGAAACTCAGGGCTCTTCCCTCCAAAGTGCAACTCGTCTCTTACCGTGACAGTCTGTCGTGTTTAACACAGAACCCTTTTAAATGCACTCTTTTTGGTGTGCCTCATGTCAGATTACAAGATTTTAAAGAGGCTGGAGAGAAGGAAGCATTTTTCGCATGATAAGTGTGTGTCTGGGGTTAAGAGCTCTTGTACAGCAGATGTGAATAAACGGGCCATTCTTCTGATTCTGGAGGAGTAATCTCATAATATGACCTTTCCTCCTCAGGGAATAAAGAGAGGGGAAAAAGGCATTTCATTGTAGTAGCAAGGAAGAACATCAGGAGAGGAGTGCAGTTTGTGGATTTTAAATGTGATGAAATTGCCATTACTCTTTCCAAGCATAACTTTACCAAGAAACTCATGTCCCTGAGAACACAGCAGATCTTCTGAAAAATCGCTATTAGTCTACAGAGAATGGAAGAATATCCTAAGTGGTAGTTGGAGGGTTTTTCACTTACAGTGGCTTTTGTAGCAAGCCGAAATGCATACATGACACAGTGCTAGGCAAGCACAGATTGAGTTCATCTGTAGCCAAGAGCAAAGTCTCACTTGTCTTCTAACTGTTTATTACTTAAGCAAGAAACAGTTACCTGATCTCATCCTCTGCTGGGATCAGCAGATTGGGTAGATTTGGTATTTGTACATAGAAGAGAGAGTGCGTGAGCCTCAGCTGGGCGGTAGGGCTGGAAGACAACTATGTAAAGAGGAGATAAGACTGGCTGAGTGATGTGGGTTACGCATCTCGTTTCTTCTGTTGTTCCTGCAGACCATACAGGAGGTTGCGGGCTACGTGCTCATCGCACTTAACATGGTGGATGTAATTCCCCTAGAAAATCTTCAGATCATCCGAGGCAATGTGCTTTATGACAACTCTTATGCTCTGGCAGTTTTATCCAACTACCACATGAATAAAACCCAAGGACTCCGTGAACTGCCAATGCGACAGCTATCAGGTGAGAGAGGTGGAGGTAAACTTCAACTGTTAGATTATTGGGAGCAAGATCCTGTGGAAGATCTTCTCCCAAAGATCCTGCTTTAATAACAGTGATCTGGCCACTTGTTTTCCTGCTACCTAGACTTCCTTATAAGGTGAATAAAGTTCCTAATTTTCCAATGGAAATAGGTCCAGAAAATCCCAGGCATCAACAGGGCAGTAAGGTTTATTTGTCCCAAAATGGCAAAGAATCTGTCAGCATTCTTGGACATATCTACCATAATACGTTATTTTTCGTTACTTTATTCCAGTGCATATGCTTCAGTGTTTTCTGTTAAATGCAGTGGGAATTGCCACTATGTGAAGGCTGCAGAGCCGGCATCTCGCAGGGTCTCTGGCTGATGAGCTGTGGCCATACAAGCCATCTGTGCCCATGCATGCCCACATGAACCTCTGCCAGAGCTCACAACACCTGTAGCAGAGGAAGCAAAAGTGTTTGTATGTCCAGTCTTCTGCCACCCCAGTTCACCTGCAGCGTTTGCTCTAGGAAGCAGGTGGGTGGGCTGAAGTTGGTGCGCACAAGGTCCCTTCTGCCATCTCTGCTGAAGGCAGTAGCCTCCAGAGGTGGTGCCAGACAAAAACAGAGATTTAGTGGCATCCTACAGCAGCCAGTTCTCCGCAACAGATTTATCTGAATCTAGTGTTTTATTTCCCTTTCTGTAAATGAGAGAAAAGACTTGCCCAGTGTGCTTTGCTTACTATTTTCTTTTCCTTCCACCATAGAAATTCTCAACGGAGGTGTTAAAATCAGCAACAACCCAAAATTATGCAACATGGACACTGTCCAGTGGAACGACATCATTGACACAAGCAAAAATCCTCCTACGGTGCTTGATTTTGCGAGGAACCTGTCCTCCTGTAAGTATTAATTTACCAGAATGCTACGTGCTTCAGAGCAGAGTATGTCTATGTGGGTTCCAAGTCTACCAATTCTTGCATCCAGGGGTGTCAAGGGATGTCCTTGCTGGAAGGGGTATCGTTTTCTTTCTTCAGCACTGACAGAAGATGTAATTTTTCATGACCTTCCTCATAGTTCAGCCAAATTCTTGAGAAAGCTTTCCCTGGTTTCAGAAAATCCGTTATGGTTCTCCCAGGACAGCGACACAACTCAGAAAAATGTGTATCTAACTGTTTTGCAGTAATTATCTACTTACAGGATAAGGCTCTGGGTTAGAAAATCGCTACGGATACCTTCATGGATGTCCCATGGTGCTTATGCTCCCTTTCATGCTAAGGCCCAAGTTGCTGCATGTGAGGGCTGTGAAACTCCTGTATTTTGGGCTGTCCAGACAAGCCTTGTGAAAATAATCATCGCCGTCAGATAAATACGACGCTTTAGATCACCGGGGAGATGAGCATGTATTTAAAAGTTTATGTAACATATGCCTGTGCTTAGAGCAGGCTCAAGCTATTACCGCTAGTCCCTTGTAAAAGCCCCAGTCATTTCACGGAAAGGAGAGTTTATTTTCATTTCTGCGCATTTCATTTCTGGCACTGTAAATGGGCGGAAAGTGCATTTTCTTTATCTCCTTCCAGTTGCATAATTGCTGGAGAGCTAATAGTCAACTTCTGTCTTGACATAGATTCCGTGAAGCCCTAGTGTAATGAAGGGCTTGCAAGCAATACAAGTCAGCAGAGGAGTCTGGCTCTAAAAACACCATAGAAACGTTAACCTTTAACTTTCAAACTTAAAATAAAATAGTTGTTCGGTCCCGTACCGAATCAGTGAACTGTTGGACAATTATTGGCATTTATTCAGCTATTTGAAGGGTGGTGCGGGGGAGGGAGGATCACGTGTGATTAGCAGGAGGCATCACTCTGAAGAGGAAATGCTTCTTAAGTGTAGTGAATTAGAGATTAATCTGTTTAGACAGCCATTTGTGCCTTTATAATGATCCTCTTAATCTAAAATGAGGCTTTACTTGAGGTTTTTTTGTCACTGAGAAACAGAAGAAAAAAAAGGCATCAAGCATGCACGAGAAGGAAGAGGAAGGAGGGAGGGAGGGATGGGAAAGGGCTGATCAGCGATGGGAGACCCGTGCTCATCTTTAAAGGTCATGTTGGGCGCTCATCCTGCTGCGTCTCCATTGATTGCACGACGTGAGCGGGATTTGGGGCCGAGGGTAGGAGCGAGGCACGAAGCAGACCAGTCACAGTGCCCTGTGGTCAGGATTATTGCCAGCTGCCCATGAGTCCCATTGCTTTTCTCCATGTTTCTGAGCCCCAGCATACAGGTGCTTCCTTCGCTGTTTCACTGAAACTAGCAGCTCAAGGCTTGCTTGCTTTCTGACAGCTCTCATGTATGTGAGGGCATGGTGGCCTGGGATTTCAAGGAGGAACGGTTTGATAAAAACTCTATTCTTGTGTTTTAGGTCCCAAATGCCATCCAAACTGTACAGAGAAGTACTGCTGGGGCCCCGGTGAAGAGAACTGCCAGACACGTAAGGCAACTGAAAAATATTTTAGAAGTGACAAACCAAACCACGCGCATTTGCGATTTGCTGCATAGTTCACCTGCCGAGCGAGGAGCGGAGGGCCACGTGTTTTACGCGCGTCCGCGGCTCCTCCGAGCCCGTTGGCCCCGCGTGACGCTCGGCAGCCGAGCTGTGGTGTGGGAGGAGAGCGGTGCCAGCCCCTCGGAGGAGAGCAGTACTGGCCCCTCCGAGGAGAGCGGTGGTGCTGGCTCCCTGGAGGAGAGCGGTGCCGGCCCCTCGGAGGAGAGCGGTACCGGCCCCTCAGAGCAGCGGTGCTGCTGCCGCAGAGCAGCCGGCGCTGCAGCTGCTTTGTGCGCTGGAAGCCTTTGTTGCTCCCTGCAACTTTCCCTGCTCTGAACGTGAGAACATATGTGCTTTAAAGTTGTTTTACTGTATAGAGAGGTGGTGCAGTAGCCGCAGGGCCAGTTCTTTGCATTGCTGCTGTTTCCAGCAGAGAGCCTTTGCAGGCTATTTAGTCGTACTTTTGATTGATAATAGAAGTAACAGCATAGTTTGGGTTTTGTTGCGTTTAATTCCCCTTTTTGGAGTCCCGGAAGGTTTCTGTTATAACCATGAACTGTCACCATCATATGGCTAATAACACTATGTAGCAGAACCTCGCTGTACTTGGAAGACCTCTTGAAGGCTCTGATAAAATGAATAGCCATTTTAGTCTTTGTTAATGGAGCCATTTGGGATTAGGAGATTGTTCAACTTTGCAGTATGTACTTTACAATGAAATTTTGCATTTGGGATGCTCGCCTGATGCGAAGAGAGCATTCAGAAACGCTTTAGGTTTTGCAGGGCTTTATTTCTCCTTAAGGAAGGGTTGAGGAGGAACAGCATATCACATGTTCTTTTTTTCTTTAGAATAAGTAGGAAAACACATTGTTTCTGTTCTGTATTTCCTACCGGTTTTGTGTGAGTGTATAAGACTGCAAAGCTCAGGTGTGAGACTGCTGATCCATGCTGGCATGAATGAAAGCAAGGCCCTCTCTTAGGCTTTTCCCCTGTACATAATTATTTAAGCCTAAAGTTTTATACAGTTTCCGGATCTTAAGGAAAAAAATGAATGCATCTCCTCTCCTTCTTCCTTTACTCCAAGCTTTGGTTTGTCCCCATCGGCTCCGCAGATTCGTTCAGCAGCGGCCGCGCGCGCAGAGCTCCCTTCGGGGTGGACGGGGGTTTCACACAGGAGCCCTTCCTAGCCCCATCCCCACGGCTGACACGGCGCAGCTGTCCCGAGGGCTGCAGAGCTTCAGGTCTGCAGCCCGTGCTCAGGCCCTTCGGCATTTACAAACTTTCCCTGACTTCAAGAGGATTATTTGGAGCGCCTAAAACAAAACCGTTTGCCAGCGCTGGCTCTCCTCTTAAAACATTAAGGATTCGGCCAATTGCAAATGTATCCCACATTTCCATATGTGGGAAAGTTTGATGTGATATGTATCTCTTTCTCCTTGAAAGAACGTGGGATATTCTGAATGAAATATAAACATTTTCCATGATATATGTTTCCAGCAGGAAACTTTAGTCAGTTGCTATCAAAGTGATGAGCTGTTTTACTCCCTTGCTGATGCTTATGAAAAAAATGGTATCAAAATGCTGTTCGTGTAGAACAATGTGCCTTTTATTCCCTTGTTTCTGGTTCAACGGAGGAGTTGTTATCAGAGAGGCTAATGCATATTGTGGAGATAATCTGTTTCCTTGAAAATACAGTATCTTGCTTACAGGCCTGCAACAAAAATGAAACAATACAGCTTGGATACAAAACTGTGTACTGGAAAAAGATAGGACGTGGGGTTTTTGTTTTGTTTTGCCTTTTTTTAATTAAAAAACACCATTTTAAGATAACTTTTTTTTTTTTTTTTTTTTTTAAAGCAGGTTACATTTTCTGTTAATTAACAACCATCTGCCTCTGACTTGCAGGAGTTCTTGATGATACTGTAACTCGTTTGTGCCCGACTGGGAGGCTGATAACAGCTATCCCAAGGCGCATGCGAAGTGCTTGGGGCGCTGTAATGCAGCCGATGAGCAATCCAGTTCCCCCGACGACTGAGTGTTCAGGCACCGATCGTCAGAGCTTGTGGGACAATCATTTCTCTATCGGGAACAGACAGTCTGACCTTGGCCTGTAGTACAAACACATGCTAGCCATTAATTTCTGCCTTTTTTTTTTTTTAATTCTTCTGATTATTGTTTTCTCTGCTTTGGTGTTCAAATTCAGATCATTTCCATTCTAACCACATCTTGCCGGCGGTTCTTGCTCTCTTGCAAAAAAAAAAGAAAAAGATGAGGGGCCAGTTTTTCCTTGGAATTGCATTGGTGCAAACCCCATGGGAGTTGAGTAAAGAAGATAAAATTTGGCCAAGGAACTGAAGCCTAAATAAAAATAGTATTCTAGGCATATGAAATTAGTTTGCTGAGTGGGGTCCCTTCTGTCTGAAAAATCTCAGAAATAATCTTGGTACACTGAAGGGATCGCACCAACTACGTACTATTTCCCGTTATAGTCCTCCTGGCAGTCCTCCTGTCATGTTGTTTTTCCCCAAGCTAGCACCAATAATAGCAGATTGTCTCAATCAAATGGAGTGACATCCTGCTGCACTGCCCAGCTGTAAAGTGCAGCTACTCCGCGGAGTTTTTCTGGGTTTAGTCCTTGTTGCCACAGGTACCCGATTGCTCTTGCTGAACAGCAGGCAGTTGCTCTCTGGGACCCGAGTGCTTACACCTGGCAAGACTGGAGCTTTTATCCCCGGGTGATTAACTGACCTCGGGCAGCCCTAGGAGAGGTCTCAGCTGCGCACACTTGGCCTCACCTTTCTCTAACTTCATCCTGACCCTGGGGCCAGAACCAGCCATCCTATGGAGAACCTCTAGCACAGATCACGTGGCAGGCATTTCTCCAGAGTGTTGGTCTCCGTGTAGCAAACACAGTTTAGAAGTCCTCTAACTCCTCTCTTTTTTTCCCCTTTGTTTTTCAGTAACAAAAGTCATCTGTGCCCAGCAGTGCTCTGGACGGTGCAGGGGAAAGGTGCCCAGTGACTGCTGCCACAACCAGTGTGCTGCTGGGTGTACAGGACCTCGGGAGAGCGACTGTCTGGTAATGAGGCTGCAACAACTTCCGTAAAGCCGTGGCCCAACAAGGCAGACATCCAGCTGGACACGCTGTAACCTTCTTTTGCTTGAGAAGGCCTTCAAGGGATGCTGACCAGGAGAGCCCCATGTTGCGATGGAAGCAACCAGGGGATCCCCACATGAATGTTACAGGAGGGAAGAGGGCCAAATTGCACAGCACGCTTAGCTGATCTTTGCTAATTCTCCAGGTGGACATTCCTAACACATGTCAAATAGGCATTAGTGCCTTTGAAAGCCAAGAATGCTCCAAGTGTCCACATGGGAAGTTCCTGTGGAGCAGCTAAGAGTTTACTGTGGGTCAGCTTCCCTACGTGCACAGCTCCCCATATCCTCAGCTGCTGTCACGGCTCAGTACTTCTCCACTTATTTTTTTCTAGGAAAAAAAATCGATTGATTTTGAGGGTTTTAGTACACAACGTGTTTGTAACTCTTCCCTTCCTTTACACTATACTTCATTCTGAATTAAGTGGCATGCAAGTAATTGCCACAGAAACAGCGCAGTTGATGTTTTGGTGTTGCTGTCTGCATTCCTGGCTATATTCCTTATAAACTGCATGGCCAGAATACTCTTACTGGCTCACAGAAAAAAATAATGCAGTTGTTCTTTCCTTCCAGAAAGCCAGGGGAGGATAGAGAGAGAAACAGAGAACAATTATTAATTTAATGCAGAATTAGGTTGGAAGAACCAACATGTCCTTCATAAATACCTACTAAATCGTTCATTACCTGCAGCCAAATATAATGGTTTCAGTTTAATACCTAGCCACAAATGTCAGTAATCGGCAGGAAAGAACTTGATTTGATTTATGTTATTAAAAAGCGGCTGGCCAAGAAAACTACCATTTGTCTTGATCTGGTTACTGCTTGTAGGGAAAATTCTTCTGTCTGAGGCATGCAGATTCAACCCTGTTCCCATGTGAATCCCAGCAGCTCTCCTCCGGAGTGCCAAGGTTTCTTGTTCAGATCAAGAAAACCTCATGTTCACTCTTTTTTCCAAATATCAAACTAGATTGCCCAACCTGATGCAACTTTCTGCCTCCCAAGCACAAGGGAACAACCCCGCTAGTGCTCATGGTTTCCATTAGAGCTAAGTATGAAACAAAGCAGCCAGTTAAGAGTATTTTTTAGACTGCAGTTAATAAAAACAAGAGATAGTTTAATGGACACATATTGTTCAATGGCAGGCATGTCGCAAGTTCCGGGACGATGCCACCTGCAAGGACACATGTCCCCCATTAGTCCTGTATAATCCCACCACCTACCAGATGGATGTCAACCCCGACGGAAAATACAGCTTTGGAGCCACGTGCGTGAGGGAATGTCCTCGTAAGTTCATCTTGGCTTGCAGACACGGTGGGAAGGTGGCGGGTTTGAGGGAGGTAGGTAAGGGAACTGTCTCATCTCCCTGATCAAGATGCTTGCCTTGTCCTCGTGCTGTTCCATGTCAATATGCTTTTTAAACCCCAAGACTTACATGTGGGAGAGGGTTCAGCATACAGGCTTGGTGTCCCTTTCTGAGGTTCGCTGTTGTCCTTCGTAGGCCTCTGGCCTGGAAGAGCAAATAACGATCGGGAATCAGAAAGTGCCGACAATTGACCTGGATTATGGCACTGCTGCCCGGTCTGTCCTTGACAATGTTGCTTTACCCTTTGGACAGTTCCCTTCTCTGTAAAATAGTGATAATGATGTATGTCTATCTACCTTCAAAGGATGTCAGGGGAATTAATAATTAATGGCTGTGCTTTGCCCAAGTATGCCAAAAGTTCAAAAGCCTTTTTTCTGTCGTCTTAAGCGTTTTAAGTGTCTGCGTGGCCCCCAGTGCATGCCCCTGATATTTCAGTGCCCTTATTGTCCCTGTTTTTCCAGACAACTATGTGGTGACGGACCATGGCTCCTGCGTTCGCTCGTGTAATACTGATACCTACGAAGTGGAAGAAAATGGTGTTCGGAAGTGTAAAAAATGTGACGGGCTGTGCAGCAAAGGTATAAAAAGCATGGAATAAAACAGTAAGGCTTTGAGTCAGAAGGCCATTTTTTAGAGAAGGTACAGGGAGTTCTCACCTCAATTTAGATCTCAAAGAGCAAATTCAGTATAAATATTTGTTGATAATTTGGAGGTCAAGACAAGTATCCATGGATAATGTAGAGATCCAAGACAAGGGAATCAGTGGCTCTGGAGCATGCTGTCAGGCTGGCATACTCTGCAAGTGAGCTAGACAAACTGTGCTAGCTATAGACATAAGTCTATATGCGCATTAGCCTTCTCCTTAGTTTGTCCTTCCTAGGATCTGCTCAGTGGGAATTAAAATGAAAATGGGACAGAGAGAAGTGTGTGTGCAAGAGCCAGTGTGCAGAGGTGCTTGGATCAACGCTGCACCAAATAGGCCAGCAGGAAGCATTTAACATTTGGTGCTTTTGGATGAGCAAAAGTAGACAAGAGATCTGTGAAACTGATCTTATGGTGGTAGGTTTGATCACATGGGGGTACTTTATGGGCTAATATCTTTTTTGTGTTTATTCCCTCACACATGAGTATGTGTAACTTCTCCCTCTTGACTTCTGTGCTTCCATTTTACCAGTGTGCAATGGCATCGGGATCGGTGATCTTAAGGGGATTCTCTCCATAAATGCCACAAACATTGACTCCTTCAAAAACTGTACCAAGATCAACGGGGATGTCAGCATACTCCCAGTTGCATTTCTAGGGTGAGTTACCTGTTGATCTTTCAGCTTTAGAGGAGAGGGGCTTAGGAAGAAGCCCTTTAGGGAGGAGATAGGGAGAAGTTCAAGCTGACTCCTTCTTCCAATTCCTCCTCTTGTTTATTTCAGTGATGCCTTCACCAAGACGCTGCCTCTCGACCCTAAGAAACTGGATGTCTTCAAAACAGTCAAAGAAATATCAGGTCAGCAATATGTTTTAAGCATGAGATGTTACTGCCAAAAACACCAAGGGAGATGAGGGATTATTTTCTAGCTGGTGAAGAGAAGTGCAAGCAAATAGTTTCTGCCCCTGAGCGGATAGGGATCACTTTTCACAGAGGTGGTCAGTAGAGTTTTCCTAGCTTTACACCCACGCAACACATCCTGGCCTCTCATCCAAGGTGTGTGGTTTTGCCAGACCATCCCTTCTGCTCAACTGTCAGCCCTAGCGGAGAGTAAAAGCAGAAGAGATGCTCAGCCACCCAAGAAGTTTGTGGTGCTGCAGAGGCGTGGCACACTGCCTTAAAAAAAAAAAAAAAAAAAAGTGTTTCTATTTGTGGAAAACCTTTCAGCAGTTCCTCAGGGAAGCGTGCTCAGCGGCTTGCATCATCCTCATGGAGACACCCTCTCCAGCCTGGAGAGCCCTTCCCTGAAATAAAGGCAGGCTCTGAAAGTGTGAAGGGCTCAGCGGAGTGCTCGGCATCGGTCTGGCACAAGCATCAATTAAAAGCAGTTGTGTTCGGTCAAAGACATTCATCCCGGAAAGAAAGCAGTGGAACATCAGAGCTGGGCCTGCAGACATGTTGCCAGTTTCTCCCTGCTTTCTCTCTTTTATCTCTCTGGCTTCCTTAAAGGTAGCAGTGTCTAAGCTCAGAACCTCAGCTAGCAGAATGCAGTTTCCCAAATTCCTTTCCTCTACCTGAAACATCTCGGCTGAGCAGGGAAATCTTCTTGTCTTGGCATGTACCCTCCGATCTGCTGTCTGCTCTGTTTCTGTCTTCTGCTCTATTTTTCCGTTCCTCGAAGGCAGCAGGGATGGAGCAGGGCTTCTCCCATGCTGCAGGGAAAGCCGGAGCCCCCTGGCCGGGATTGCTGCCCCCAGGAGCAGGCACTGGCTGCTCAGCGTGGCAGGATGCAGCTCACTGACACACCAGCCTCTCGCACTGCTGAGGCCTCGTGGTGGGCCCAAAGCAAATTGTTTACAAGGCAGTGTTTAAAAATAGCTTCCTACTCCCTAAAATGTCAAGCTTCACTTTGAAATTCTTAGGAAGGCATGTGGAAAGTACAAGTGCCTTCTCCCAGCTCAGGAGATGCTGTTTGGGGCAAGAGGTTCTACTTCCAGTACTAACCAGGTTAGCAAGTTTTCTTTTTTTTTTCTTTTAATCTTCTTTCCTCATTTCAGGATTTTTGCTGATTCAGGCTTGGCCTGAAAATGCTACTGATCTCTATGCTTTTGAAAATCTGGAGATTATACGAGGCAGAACCAAGCAACAGTAAGTAAATCACGCGCCAGACTCAGTGCAAAAGAAACTGTATAGAGCTGCCCTTGCCTGAGTAAGGCGAGGTGCCAACGTCTGTGAAACTTGGGTGTCCCAGAAGAGTTGGGCAAAACTGGGGCAATCCTGCTAGGGGTTAAGCAGCCTTTTTGTGACAAATTTGCCTTAATAAGCTCAAATTTGCACCTCCCTCCTGCTTTTAGAGGCTGCAAGGTGCTTGCTGTCAGGACCAGGCTGTCTGCACAAGGGTGAGCAGTGTTTTGGGTCTAGGGCTTGCGGGTGCCAGGCAGGTTACCATGTGTACCAGAAATGCTTTGGGTTTGGAGGTAGCTGGGGAGTAGGAGCAGAGACCACAGCTTCCAGGTGGCAAAGGGACAGGCAGTGCATCCAAACCAAGCTTGGCTCATCTCTCCCAAGGAGATAGTTTTGTGGACCAGCACAGAGTAACTTTTCTACTTGCAATCACTGTTACACAGCATTTCCTTGATAGAAGGCATGCATTCTGCAAGATTTAGCTTGAAATCCCCATGCAAAACCAGATATGAGTATTGCAGTTGTTATACAACAGGCATACCATGGACCACGTCGTAAGCGACCGAGCAACATCTTGCTTGAGCAAAGTTCAGTTCACAGCAACACACGTAGGGCTTTGAAAACCAAGAGAAAACCACCCCGTTAAATCATCCTTTTTCTTCTGTGTGTTTTTTTTCTGTCCATTTCAGTGGCCAGTACTCCCTTGCAGTTGTTAATTTGAAAATACAGTCATTAGGACTGCGCTCCCTTAAGGAAATCAGTGATGGAGATGTTGCCATTATGAAGAACAAGAATCTCTGCTACGCAGACACGATGAACTGGCGCAGTCTGTTTGCTACTCAGAGTCAGAAAACAAAAATAATACAGAACAGAAATCAAAATGAGTGTGGTAAGTCAATGCTGTCCTCCTGTCCCACTCACAATCTCATGCTAAAATGCAAGAGCCTGATGTTTTTCTCTTCATTCCCCTGATGTCAAAGTCTACTGAAGCTGATGCTCATTCATGCTGCTATTGACTGTGGTCATCCCTGGGCCAAAGTCTAATTATTTTTCTTTGCAGAACGTGAATTTGTTATATTTTGGAAAGAGATCTCTCTTGGTCCTGATTTAGCCTGATTATATAACTGTTAAGCAGTCGCAGAGGAACTCTTTTTCATTTGGAAAAGTCAGAAGTCGCTTTTAATTTCAGGCTTTGTAAATTAAGGAAATCATGATTATTCCTGTTCCGTACTGTCAGGATCATTAATGTCTGCCTTGGAATAATTTGGAAAAATTGGCTCTCAAAATGGAGTTCAGCAGTATTTGGTCTCTCTCCTGCTTTGAAGTTCATGGGGTTTTTCATTTTTTATTTTTAATTTTTTTTTAATCTCTTTCTCTCTTAGCTGCTGCTCAGCGTGTCTGTGACCCGCTGTGCTCGGATATAGGCTGCTGGGGCCCCGGGCCCTTCCACTGCTTCTCCTGCAAATATTTTGGCCGCCAGAAGGAGTGTGTGAAAGAGTGCAATATCCTGCAAGGGTAAGTTGTCTGGGGGGGTTGGTGGTGATGTTTCAGTTTTGGTTTTGAGAACTGTTGCAAAATAGCAAGGGTTCTCATTGCACGGAGCTTCAACCAGCAGCCTCTCTGAAAATCTGAGGTATGCCCGTCACACCAAGCCCACTGGGCGCGAGCCCGAGCTCATTGCAGTCACCAGGATCTTGGTTCCCCGCTCTGAGATGCCCTCGCTGCAGAGGGACTGGTCCTTGTGCTCCAAATAGCGCGCGAGCCATTTGCCGAGTTGCAGCCCGTGTCTCCAGAGGTCAGAGTCCGCCCCGGGCTGCCCCAGAGGGGCTCCTGCTGAAACTGCAGGCAGCTCCTGGCAAAAATTCCGGTCAGGGCTTTGCAATTTGCCAAGCTGCAGTCAAGGGAAAATTAACCTTAATGTGAAGAGCACTTGGAGCAGGGCTTTCAGGCAAAATTATTGCTTCGGCTTCACTCAGGATAAGCAAAACATCTCGATGCCTCTCCATGAGCTCTGCGGAGGTCGTTTTCCATCATCTCAGCAGGTGCTATAGGCAGGGAAGGAAAGGCTAGCACAGAAATTTGGCCAGCACAGAAAACGATGCTGATTTTCAGCAATGCGCATCAGACCCAAGAGCTTTTCCCATCCGCAGACTTGTTGGTGCAAACATTTGTTTTGGTATGAAATCTTTCGGAGTTGAACCTTTAAAAATCATTGCTCTTATGAAAGTACTTGACAGCGTGCTGCTGCCCATGATGTTTGCATTTGTCTGGCAACTTGCAGTTGAGCAGCTCTCTTTTTTTGTAAGCAAATTCCCTGCGGCAGTTATTATGACCTGAAGGGCAGATCTGGGCATATTTTTGTGTGTCAAATGATGGGTAGATTTAGTTTAATTAATAACACTATCACTTGAAGTGGAACAGCTTTATTGCTATTGAAACCATCTGTTCCCAACTTTCATATTTTAATGATTCATTATATGTTTAGGGTTGGAGGGGGCATGAATTTAATTAAGAGCGCGTTTCTGTTTAACTTTCCTCGTTATTGTTTGGAGCCTCCGAATCCCTCGGTCTGTTTCTGCTGATGGCTTTGCATCGCTTCCCTTCGGAGATCTTGGAGGACAGTCTCTGTCATTGGCGTAAGCCGAAAGTCGGCTGGTTTGTGGTGTCCAGCCTGGAGTGCCGTGTGTGGCCCCGTCACCAAATGTCCCAGAGCGCGGCCTCGCCGTCGCTCTGCCCACGTGCTGCTGCCCACCAGGACCTTCTCCCAGCACCACCTCCCCTCTTATCACAGCCGTCCCCTTGTAGTTGCACTGAGCAAGTCAAAACAGGGACGGGAGAGACATTAGGGACCACCAACGCTTACAACTTGCTCATCAGCATCCTGCCAGGTTGTTTTTCTTTCTTTTAATAATTTCCCTTCTCTTTTTTTTTTTTTTTTTTTTCACTTTCCAGGGAGCCCCGGGAGTTTGAAAGAGACTCTAAGTGCCTCCCATGTCACCCTGAGTGCCTGGTGCAAAACTCCACCATCTACAACGCCACCTGCACTGGACCCGTAAGAGCTGATGTGCCTTAACAAACCTCTGCATACAGGCGAATTAGCCTGTAACGTGCCCTCCCCATGCTGAGAAGTCATGGGAGGGGCTTTAAAACAAGCCCAAGAGTGGCCTGACTCGGGGGACTTAGAGGGCAAGACCAGGGAGCGGGGACAGGGGACAAAAACAAGAGAGGGGTCTTCAAGGTAATGTCTCTTTTTTGTCACCCGTCATGCACATAATCCATGTTGCCCCTCAGCTACAGGCATTGCAGGACCTTTTTAGAGCAAAGTTTAAGAATCATACATAGGTGGACATACGGGAATTTGGTGACCATTTTAGGAATGAGCAGTTACCAAACAACCAAATTAGCATGAAAAAGTTGAACTTCCTCATTCAGAATGAGAATAACCTTTAAAACCAATGGATCAGTACAGTAGCTTTTCCCCTTTGAAAATGTGGGACAAAGTTGTGATCAAAAACAGTTGTTGACTGGAAAACAGCCAGGAAGCAGTTTTTGATTAAAGCACATTCCCTCCTCTAATAGGTTAAAGTACAGTTACTTACAGTAACTGCAAATGTAAGTTATGTTCAAAGAAAAGCAATCAAAATTAAAAGAATTTTTTTTTCAAAATGGTTTACATTTTCCAAATTCACATAAAAGCTCCTCCCTCAAAAGCCTGCTCTACTCAAAAGTACCCTCTGCTCTTGCCAGTAGCCCTGAGTTGTCTTCAGTTTTGTCCCTTTTCCATTTTTAAAATGCTCTTTTATGAAGTGTCTAGATTGGCAAATATGAGAAATAATTTAATTTGAGTATGTGTTGGACTGAATTCATGTCTTCATTCTGAAACTCATGAATATCTGGAAAGGAGCCATACTATTTTACATCTAAATTTGAACTTGGTCCTTTATCTTTACGTGACAGAAGGCAAATGCACTTCAGTGCAAATGCATCCTCAGTCTGCAAGAGCATTTTTTGGTAATTGAAATTAAATTTCCTGTTCCCTCCTCTCTGCTGTGCTGTTATCCAAAGTTTTTAAACATCCCCTGCCCTCTCCTGCAGCCACTGCGTGTTTGACCCTTGCCCATCACTCTGCAGAGTCACTGCTCAGTAATGTGAAGTATTTCCATCCTCCCTTCTCGCTCAGACACCGTGGCCTCAGGGCTGCTATCAACATTATAAACTCCTGTGGGCACTGACCATATTCTCATTCCATGTTTGCCCAGTGTCTAGTAATTCATCTGTCGTTGGGGTCCTTAGACTTCACAATAATTAAAATAATCTTCTCGTAGCATCTCTCACTGTAGCCTTGTGAAACCAGCACTGGATCTGGCCTGTTTGTTTTTCTTTAATAGAATTTGACTCAGATTGGCTATTTTCCCTTATAAAATACTTAGGGCTTTCTTAGCGCTGCTCCAATCTGAATAGAAAGCCCCAGTTGAATATCATTTAGATTTGTCACCTGAATTTCCTCTTGAGTAGGCCAGTATATGGCTACTAGAAAGAAGCATTTTTTTCTCGGTTTCTTTGCAGGGCCCAGACAACTGCATGAAATGTGCCCACTTCATAGATGGCCCTCACTGCGTGAAAACCTGCCCTGCGGGGGTGCTGGGGGAGAACGATACCCTCGTCTGGAAATACGCCGACGGAAACTCCGTCTGCCAGCTCTGCCATCCCAACTGTACCCGCGGGTGAGTAGGATGCGCTTGCCTAGTAAGGCAGGAGAAGAAGGAACAAAGAAAGAAAAGAAGGAAGGAATAGGTTATTGCGCCTCTCGAGCTCTTTCCCTTCCTGACAGTTCCCTTTCAAAACACAGCCAACAAAACCCAGCAGGAAGCGAAGGAGGTCAGGGCCGTGCAGGTAATGTAAGCAACATGTGGCCGACTTTGTAAATAGGAAAAGTTCAGCAGCACTTCTTCTCTACACAGAAGGCAATGAGAAAAAAAAAAAAAGGGAAAAAATGTTTTAGGGGACTTAAAACAGGCTCGATTATTTATTTATAAGAGAAACTTTCTGGAATTCTACAAACCTTGCCGGCCCGTGATGCAGTGCTGCGTTTCCCTCCGCCCGCCTGGGTGCTCAGCCCGGGTTTTGGGGAGGGAGGGCAGTGACCTCTGGTGGAGGTTGAGCTCCACGGGGTCCCGCTGCGTGTCACCTTGCCCGAAAGGCACCGAGATGGGTGGATGGTTGCTCCCGTTTTCCTCCGCAGCTGGGAGGAAGCTTTCAAGAGGGAAGTCCCAGCGGGTTGCCTGAGGCACATACAGGGATTTTCTGCTCTCTTTCCATATGCGAGCACCTGGTCTGAGTTTTAAAGCCTTACCTGCTCTAAATAATAATTTAATCACTGGGAATCACAGCAATCCATAAGCCTGTGTCTTTATTTGGGGAGCTGGTGAAACCACTGCCTATAATGAACTGTGAATTTAACTGCATTTTACCTACATGACAGAAAGTTGCAGCCATGGCCTCTCCTGGCTTCCTCCCTGCAACGGACACGGGACGTGCTCTAAAAGGTGTGCGGTTTGGGACTTGCTTGTTGGATGCACTCAGAGCAAAAGACCCTTCTTGGGTGTCTTTTCCCTCGCAGGCCTGTCCCCTAAGGTCCGCAGAGACTTCCCTGTGTTTCCTCACTGTTGCAGGCAAGGCTTACCAGTGCTTCCCGGCGCGCTTCTGATAGCGGCTGATCTCCGCTGAAAAGGCAGCTGAATAACTTTGATCTTTACTAATGACCTCTGTGACTGCGATCGCTGCTCCCCAGTGGTACCAACCGGCCACCGTGAGCCAAATATCCTTCCCATAACTGGCCACATGAAAATGCGGCTGCTGGTTTGAGCAGCGTAATCGGGAACCACATCTGAACGAGGCTTTTGGCTGAGTGGCTGTGATAGCGAGATCAAACACTAAGCTCAGATGAGTACAGGCTCGGAGGACGTAATTCGCCAGACGTGAGTGCGACTGCAAGCCTGCAGCACGCAAGCGAGGCCTCCGAGCAGAGCCCCAAATTGTTCCAAGCTCCTCACGAAAGTCAATTCCCGCTTGCCTAGCAGAGGGGGGGTGTCCCAGGGGGGTGGGATGGGTGTAGGGCAAGGAGAGATTATTGGATATTGGCATTGCTGAACATATGGCTCAGAGTGTTTGACCCTATAGCATAACAGATGATACCTATTTCATCTCTGGTGTGAAAGGATTGGACTAGATATGTTGTTATTGTTTGTTTATATTGGCTGGCTGGCCCAGCCAAAGTGTGGCAAAAGAAAGAGGCTGTGCCCCGGAGAGGTTCAGGAGAGCTGGAGGACGGTTGCATTGCAGTTTTTATTTAGGGACATTTGAGGGCAAGGGCATTGATGGGTAGGCAGTAGCAGAGTCCTAATGTGGGAACCCTGGGCAGCGTTTTTCCCATGAAGACCACAGGTCAGAGCTGCCCATTAGCTGCTCCTCACGCTCTCTCCTTGCTGTGCCTCGGGAACACAGTCAGTGCCAGCAGTGGTGGGTCCAAATCATTGGTCTTGCAAAGTTTTTGCGCCCTTAAATTCTGCGGTCTCAGCAATTTATGTGCAACAAGAAACAATGTTGTTTTTGCTGTTCCCATCCAATTTCATGTCTAGAGCCCACAAAACCTATCAGTGTGATTAAGTTTGCTGACTTGTGGCCCTTTATTACTTACCTGAAGAAGTTGCAAGTAGGAAGGACTTTCCTTCCCAACCAAACTTTGTCACAATGTTTTTTTTTTACTTTAGTGCTTACTTGTAGTGCATTGCTTTCTTCATATTGCTGTTAAGAATCTCATCTAGTCTGATTTTCTTTGCTGAGTCCCTAAGCTGCAGTTTGTTCAGCTTTCATTAGAAAGCAGAAAGGAGGAAACTGTCTCCTCTTGAGCCCAAATGACTTCTCTCCCATTTCCCTTGTAACTTGGGATTTTTGTGCCCAAAGTTTCTTTTACTCTGTCTCTTCTATAGCTGAGAGAATACACTCCATTTGAGAGAGAGGTCCCAGAAGCCCTGGAATTACCCAGTTTATACCTCCAGCATCTAATGAAACACACCAGCCTGATTAATCTGCGCTGTGCTCTGTGGTTTGGTTTTCCCATGTTGTTTTCCCAGAGCAGGAGAATTAAATTCAGTTGTAGCCAGTGGGGCAGAATAGCAAGAAAGAGAGAAGGCACAATGGTAGTTAATAGCCCTGACTGACACATCCTGCCTCCAGAGTCCCTGCGAACCCTACATGCCTTGCCATCCTTGCCATTTTCCACATTAAATGCCATGGGTTTTTAGGATGGGTGGAAAGAAGGCAAGGGGGTCAGAGAGGGAAGTCCACGGTATCATTTCACACAGTCGATGCCTTCATCACGTTTTGAAGGTTAATGAGAAAGAGAGAGCAGAGGAAAGTTCTCATAAGTCTTGAAAGAGCCGGATGGTTTTCCATTTCTTTTAGGACTCTGGCTAGGCTGTTATAGTCTGAGTTCCCTCCGAAAGGCCATAAATCATAGCAACCTGGCTATATTACATCAAATTAGGAACTGTAGGTTGAGGAGAAAGTTGTTAAAATCTTGATGGTTTTCTGAAATAAATAGCTATGTCTACATGGAGACAAGTAATATTTACGCAGACGGATGAAATGCTGAGTTCAGGATGCGGTAGTTTCAGGGACTGTACACAGTGCTGATTTTCCAGTAAGGGGATGGTAGAGAAATATTTCAGAGACTGCGATTGCTATTAGAGTCCGTCTAATATATCCATAAGATCTTGAGGCAGTTTATAATACAAGGTCACATTTCTCATTTTAGTTTCTGTAAGCAGAAGAAGAAAAACGATTCAAGAACGGAAAAGGCAATTGTTTAGATTCCATAAAACCTGGGTTACTTATGTTGGGTGTCATCCTAAAATTCCACATCAAGAAATATGGTTATATTTAGTCTGAGATGGATATTTGTCATAGACTTTGTTTCTTCTTTGACTTGTGAAATGGATCGGAAAATCACATGGGATTTGAGAAGCACCAGATGATCTATCATTTTCTTTCCAAATACCTTTTAACTTTATCCTTCTGGGCTTTGTATTGGTGGATTTGTGTGGGAGATAATTAAAAAAAAAAAAATGCCCCTTCTTCAGCTTCCACTTCCTAACCTAGGAAGACAGCCAGACTCTACATACTAGACTGGGACAAGGTTTTGCTGTTAGGAAGCGCACAGAGCATTTGCCATCATTAAGTGGCATGACAGACCAAAATTTTTGGAAAAGAGGTCATTAAAAGGACTGCAGTCACATTGTGCATTCCTGTGAGGCCTTCAAAGTTCACATCTTAATTGGAAGAAGCTACATATGCTTTGCTGCGTTAACATATAGAAGTTTAAGTGTTAAGGTGAGGTCCTGGATCCTGGTCTTGGGCCCAAAGAGAGAGGCCTGTTGCAAAGTTAGATGCACGGCTGTGACCGTGAGCAGCCTTGTGGTTCTGCTGCCCATGTGCAGGCTCTTTGTGCTTAGTTACCCAACTGAGCAAACAAAACAAGCTGTAGGCAGAAAGAAAATGCTAACAGAGCTGGGCGCCCGGGATGCGGGAGCCGCTGTGCGCGACGCTTCCAGCGCGCTGAGGAACCAGCATGCACATTCTTGCATGGGAGCCCAGTGAACTCGCAAGACCTTGCAGATGCTGGGTCTCGGAGCTCTCTGTTGGCACAGAAACAAGGCAAATACATGAGGGAAGATCAGAGTAAGGAAAACAAACAAGCAAAAAAGAAACAATTAAAATGAGTAGTAGCTTCCCCTCTCCCTCCCCCAGACCTTGTTCAAGTTGTGGGATAAAATCTCCAGCTCCACCTGCCATTTTGACATGTTTCTGGTTCCTGCTCTCGGCGAGAGGGAATGGGGAACACGTTTCCTGGCATGGGCTTGCTCCTTAGCCCCCGCTTGACCTCCGCTGGAGCTGTTGGGGAATGAGGCATCAGTTCTTTAAGTCAGAGCAGGCAGCGGTTACCGCAAAGTGCACTTTCCTACTTTGCTCTGCTCTGCCTTTCAGGGGTGATGCAATTCCCTCTGTAGCGCTCTCCTTCCTCGGGAGGCACCGCAGAGACCGCAGCTCCCATGAGGAGCGTGCGTCTCACGGCCCAGCAGCGCGTGGGGAGTGTGCCGTGCCTCCTGCCCCTTCGAACAGCAGATACACACGTCCACTGTATTTTAATCTGCACTGCTTTCTGCATCAGGCTGCCAAAATGGATGGAGGGCATTTCAAATGCCAGTGGAGGCTGAGTGACTCGCTAGAAGCCTTCCTGGCTCTCTGGGTCAGTCTCGTACTGCAGCATGAAGGCCATGGCATGATTCAGTCGAATACCAGTAATATAAGCTCTCAGGTTCTGGATTCAAAATATCAGGGGCGTGTATCAAGAGCCTACAGGCAAAGGGAGGGCTGTCAAATGTTGTTAGATTCTGACAGAAGCGTGTGTCTGCTGTGGAAGTTTTCTGTCGCAATGGGAAGTCCAGAAATCTTTGAGCCAAGAAAGAAGGGTTGTGCGGGACTATCTGCAGCCGTGCGTTCCCTCGTCGCCCCTTACCCCTGGATAGGGAATTCCTTTCAAGGAGGTGGAGCTTTTGTCTTCATCTGCAAAGAGCCCTGATCGCCTGTGCCAACACAAGCGTAGGCACAGAGCGAGACCCCGGCCACCCCACGGCCCCTCAGTGCCTTCCCTCCCTTCAACCACGTCACAGAAAGTTGTTTTAAAATACCTTTTTTTTTTTCTTTACTGAGTGTGCCGCATAACTCTGCCTCTAGATGAAATGTTCCAGAGCAAGCCTATTGATATTTTATAGCTTGTATGGTAATTATAAAGAACTATGTTAATACTCAGGCTGCTCTAAAACACAGACTTTTCATCAATAGCACTCGTAGCTGGAGTGATGGGAGTGTGTGTGCCAGAGCTAATGCGTGTATAATATTCATTTGTTTTTACAGGTGCAAAGGGCCAGGTCTTGAAGGCTGTCCAAATGGGTGAGTATTTCATCTTTTGGAGTTAACGGCAGCATTGGAAAGAATGCATGTGTGTTTGCTTTTTTGTGCTAGGCCTAAAGTTAAGGCTTCAGATCTGTGTAGGGAAGTGACAGATTAGTGCAGGCTCGGTTCTATATAAATGACAAAAGAATTGAGAAACGTTCCTAATGGTGAAAGGCTCCAAAAGTTACTCTGAATCATTGTCATGAAGGGAGGTGAAAGTAAGACCTGGGATCTGTCACTGGAGAACAAAAGAAGTGGTAAAAAGAAAGGATAATGGCCTGGAGGCAGTGTGAGGGATGTTTAGGATTAGTACAGTTACCTGCATTGCAGGAGGCTCAGCTCAGAGACACAGAGGGTCTCTTCTAGGCCTGTGATCTATATGTCTCCAGCCCTTCCTCTGCACAGATGTACATTCACTCTTCACACTAGGTCTTGCTTTGTACTGTTTGACCTTCATGACTTGCTCGAGACCGTGCAACGAACGAACTCCACAGCTTCTCTGACTAAGGGGCAGCAATTCGTGTTATAGCATGAGCTCATGCACCGAGTCATGCTGTAGCAACATGAATTCAGCATAAACATGTCCTTAAAAAGTAACTTTTAATATTAATATCTTATAAGAGATTAATAGCTTATAAAAAGTTGTGATGGAGACCAAAAGGCAACCTTGGGAAAAAGCTTTTTTATTTCCACCTGAATTAGGAAATGAACCAGGGAGTAATGAACGAGCAGCAGCAATCTGTCCCTGCACCCTGTTCACACGTTATCTGACCTCAGACACTTTCTGCTAGGAGAAGAGAGTGGGTTATCTGAAGTACATCATGACCCGTGGGTGCATCAGGTCCCCTCCATAATGATGAGATGTCAGCCTTGCTGATGGCTGCTGCCTTCTTGGTGTCAGCTTCCTTTCCATGCACTGCTCGTATCCGATGCTCTGCATGGCAGGTGTATAGAGGCAGCATCAATTTGATGCTGGTGCACCCAACAGCTTGGTCAGGCACAGAAGAGAAATCCTTTCGCAGAGTGGGAAGTCTCTGCTATGAGAATCAACTTGAGTTTTGAGTTTCAGAGAAGAGCAAAGACTTGTAGAGGCAGATTGTGCTGCAAAAATCAATACTGAGCACCAGAAGAAAAATCCTAAAGTGAGAATGGAGGTGCTAGGAGATTTCAACATCAACTTTTATTGCATACCTTGATACATTAGCGGGCCCTTCTGTGCAGTTCTCAGTTCCTGCCATGTGGCCACAGGAGCAATTTTAGAAAGAAACAAAAGTGCCTTGATTATTAAAGGGAACCTAACAGATACAGGACAAAAGCGCAAGCCCAGCAAAGCAAATGGCACAGAAATGATATGTGGAAGACTGTGCAGAAGCAATAAGCAGGGGAAGGAGGAGGTGGCTAAACTGAGGAGGAGAAATCTGCAGTGCCAAGCACAGCACAGGTCAGGGTGGATGCATATTAGTGCAGTCCTGAGACAGAAGATGTTACCTTTTCTTAAATAGCAAAAAGAATAAACCAAACACCCCAAAAAAAACATTCCTTTGGATAAAGAACTTAAAAATACAGATACCCAAGGTATTTGAACTGCAGGTAGGCTTAATTGGATGCCTAGGTCCTATGTTTGATCAACATCTGATGCTTCAATGAAGTTTCATAGGTTTTGTTTTCTTTTAATCTTACACTTCAACTTCTTTCTTTTCCCTGCCTGTTCCCTCTTCTGCCTCGCAGCTCCAAAATCCCCTCCATCGCAGCTGGTGTGGTCGGAGGCCTCCTGTGCCTCGTCGTGGTCGGCTTGGGCATTGGCCTCTACGTGCGCCGGCGCCACATCGTGCGGAAGCGGACCCTGCGCCGGCTGCTGCAGGAGAGGGAGGTGAGTGTTGCAGTCGCAGCTCAAACACCCTGGATGGCCCCTTGGAGCCAGCTGCGTTATTCAGGGCGATGCTTTTTGGCCACCTTGCACCAGCAAACCGAGGCTCCGTGGAGCTGCCTTGTAGCTCACCGTGTCCTTGGGTCGGCTGAGCAGGGGTTGCCGGGCTGGTCAGAAAAGGGGCAGTTGGAGCACATAACACCTTCTCGCTTAATCTGGAGTCTGATCTCCATGGATATAATCTTCAAAAGCTTTAAGGGATTGGGAGGGCTAAATCCCTATGAAAATCACTGAGATTGTCTACTCGGAGAAAAAAAAAAAAAAAAGAAGCCTTGAGGGTGAGATATATTGTATTTGCTGCACTGAACTATATATCGCCAGTATTGAATCATTTCTCACTCCAGACAAGCCTTTAGGCTGAGGAGCTCTTCAGGCACTTTTGAAAATTGTATCCCATTTTGCACCTGATTC
>VZSV01000076.1:142587-191251 GCA_013398735.1 Nothocercus julius | reverse complement strand
CCCATAAGGCTACAAAGCCGTCAAATTCAAATGTAATCCTGGTTTTAGCTCTCTCCTGCCACTCTGTCTCGGTCATCCTATTACTTGTTGAAGCTGGGGCTGAGCCATTGTGGTAGAAATCTTTTTCATTAATACAGTAGGTGCAATCCAAGCAGAGCTCACCTGAAAGTTTAATTAAAATCTGTCCTTCCCGCCATGCATCACTGTCCAGCATGCAGCACTCTCCTCCCTTTAGGCCACTGCAAAGTGAATGGTTGGCCCTGTTGGGCACGAGGGAGGTAGCTATGCTGCTGCTCGTTTTCTGCACGGTACAGGTTTCGTATGTGTCACAGGCACCCTCTGGGTGCCTCACATATGAAATGGCAAAATTCATTATCCTGGATCAAACCCATTCATTTAAAATGAGCCCCCTTCTCTTTCCGCAGTTCAGCTTTAGCAAATAACTAGCAAATTGTGTTTAGCATTCTGCTAAAAGCCCCGCTCCAGCTTCCTTCTGTGCTCACTGACTTCGCAGAGTCAAGTGGTAAAAGCCTTCCAGCTGCCTTGCTTTTCGGTGCTTTTCGGTGCTTTTCCTAACAATATCATACCGTAGCCTTCAGTTACAAGAGCAGAGTTCAGTTTGCACTTAGCTCGTATTGTACCCTTTGTACTCATCAAAATGAGGATATTTCATCACAACAGAACAGTCGCTGGCACACTTAAGGTCAGATTGTATCTAGCCTAATATGGTCTTACTCAAAGGAAAGGTAGAAGAAAATGACCAAGGTAAAAGCTGACTTAAATATCAAAAATGCCTTTAACGTCTGTATTTGGGGAGCATTAGTGCTGTTTGCAGTAGGTAAAATACTGCAATAAAGCTTAGGCCAAATTTTAAGAATATCACCGGTAGGTTTTAATACTGCCTTTTGTATTGATGAAGAACTATGCTCAGTCTAAATTGCTGTTTGTGATCCCTGTGGTCTGGGAGAGCTATCTCTGGTACCATGGGAATTTCATCTAGTTAGACAAGAGCAAACCTGAAAGGTTGGAGGTGATTCCTGCATATTATTTAAAACATTTTTGTAATTTATTTGCAAGTTCAAAAAATTAATCTTATTTAGGATCTGTGGTAATTACACTGTTCTTTGTGGCATGTGTGTTCAGGCTTTGAAGTTTAAGTCTTATTTGAACAGTAGCAGTCCTTCATTTTCCTTCAAAATGCCGGTGGCCATGCCAGATTTCATTCTGCATTATACAAATGGAGAGGAATGGGATCGCAGAGCTGGCTGGTGATTGATTTTACATCTGCAGTAACGCTATGGAGTGAAATCTGGAGCCACTCCAGATATTTATCGTTGTATGTCGGGAGTGGAGCTGCCCTCATGTAAACTGCAATTGGGATAAACTCTGCCTTATTTCAACCGAGGGAGCTCTTTGCTCGCTTGCTTCCTGCACTTCTAACGTCTCGTTCTGCCCCATCTCCACCAGCTTGTCGAACCTCTGACACCCAGCGGGGAGGCACCGAACCAGGCTCATCTGAGAATTTTAAAGGAAACTGAATTTAAGAAGGTCAAAGTTTTAGGTTCTGGAGCTTTTGGCACTGTTTATAAGGTAAGATGACTGGGTTTCCTTTCCTCACTCCTCCTTGCTCCTACATGCAGAATCCACCCAAACAAAGCACGAGCTGGTTGCTGAGAGCACTGTTGTAAGGGTTTTTGCTAGCTTTTGCAGTATGCACATGTTGAACTGGTAGGAGGACTACTAAATTATCATTATTTGGTGTATGAATCAGTATATGATGATAAAATGAGAAGCTTTACATAAGGTGTTACCAGAGCCATACTGCTGAGCATGGGACAAAGATCTGTGTTTAAAAATTGCTGCTGCCAAATATACCCTGTTGTGAAAATGAGGGGAAAAAAAATGCACTCTGGTCACCTCAGTGCTAAGCAGTTTTTCTCTCTGGTTTTGGGTCTTGTTTCTGTAGTCCTCAGTCACTCTTCCTCAGTCAAACCAACTGACTCAGAAGTGTAACAAGGAGTCTATACACTTTCATTTGTGTAATTCTACTGTGCTTTTTTCCTTTTTTTTTTTTTTTTGTTTATTTATCCTTTTGATTTATCCTGTTTATCCTTTTATTCTTTACCGGGACCCATCTTTCTCTACTTCTCCTGTTCAACTTCCATTTCCAGGCTTTCTTGTTTTCGGCCAGTGGTACCAAAATATCAGCTGTAGGTTCTTGCCTTTGATTGCAAAGCTCTGCATTTTGCTGCAGGTTTCCAAATGCAGCTAAGAACAGCATGGGCACAAATCCCACTGACTTCTGAAAACATGTACCTACCCTCCTAGGTTCTTCAGCAGAGCCTCCTCGTAGCGCCATGCGCTTCCTCTGCCTCCTACCCGAGCACCAAAGCAGCTGGACATAAACACACCTGCCACTGGATATATTTAGGGCTGGAGGATTTGTACAGGACCATTGCCAACTCGTTTCCCATGAGAAAATCCCAATGCTTTTCATCCTGCAGTTTATAAACTGGAAATGGCAAGGTTTTGCTCATGCAGCTGCCACGATGCTTAGCGTTAGTTAGGTTTCCATCAATAGAGGCTGCTTTTTGTGCCTCTTTTGGGCTATTTATAGAGGTAAGGTGATGAATGTGGATTTTAAATATTATATATAGTGAAATTACTTGCTCCATTTCTATTGTCTTCTTTGCCTTCTCATTGCTCAGAATATTTAGTTCTACTAAGAATATGTAAAATGCAGATGTAATTGGGAGAATTAACACATTGGATATGAGCCTGAGTAACTCTTTGTACTTCTTTTCATAGGGACTTTGGATCCCAGAAGGGGAGAAGGTTAAAATTCCTGTTGCTATTAAAGAGTTGAGAGAGGCTACATCGCCCAAAGCCAACAAGGAAATACTTGATGTAAGTTTTGGGGTTCTTTTTGCCAACTTTGTCAGTGGTCTCTGAATTTTCCTCTCGAACAGCAGGAGAGATTTCAGGACTTTGTGTGGGAAGAAATATTTAGCACCCCAAACCAAATTCCCCATACACAAGTATTGTGCTGCTTTGCAGCCGTTGCACGAGTGACTGTGAAGTGTGTTTCTGTCTTCAGTGAACTCCCTATTCACAGTCCAAATACCGAATTTGTTACTCGGCGCCCGGGAACTGGCACCTAAGGATAGGTCAGAATTGTACTTTTTCACCAAGATTGTTTGCTTTATTCTGATGTTTCAGGCCTTATGCTATGGTGTTCATTGCCATTACAGCAGTACAAATGGAAACAATAACAACAATATCTGGTTTTCCAATCCCAACGTTGCAGATTGTCTTAAGCTAATTGCTTGGTTACATAGCATTAAGTTCATTATAAAATCAAAAGAACAAACCCAGGCTATCTGGTTTCTCTGCCATGAATAATAAGAAATTACATGGCTGGATGAGAGAGATGCAGGAATTTTTGTTTTCTTCCTTGGATATACCTCTCAATCTCCCCCAAATGAGTGAAGAAGCTACAGGATGCTGTTCCCTATTTGCTTTCATGAGGGCAGAGATGAGCAGTTCTCTAAGAGAGCTGGCTTGTGTTAGCGCCCCGTGACGCTTCCCAGGAGCTGCCTGCAGCCATGGCCCTAGGCAGCTCTCTGTACATTGGGTGCATTGCTTTACATGGCCATGGGAGGCTGCAAGATGGAAACAAACTCCCAGTTTTTCTCTGTTGACTTCTGGGATCGGCTTACCTGTAGCTAACCGTCCCTGCCTTAGGGACCGGGCCAGGGTCACGGCTGAGCCCAGCCTGCGTGTGCACGCGTGCCGGTGCCTGCCCGCTGTAGGTGCGTGTGCTCCTGTGCGTGTGTGTGCGCGCTGATGTCCTCCACCGCCGCACAAAAATGTGTAGGTTTGCAACAGAGGAGACAGAATCCCAGATCCAAAACTCCTTGGACTTGGAGAACAGTCAGGAATGTCTGAAAATCTGAATTCTGCCATTTTGTCTTGACCTATCTTAACACAAACCACCGAGGATGTCTGTTTATCTGTGAGGAAAGCGAATTGCTGAGGGTGTGGAGATGGGCGCTCCGGTGCTCAGTGTAGCTTCAGCGGAGCTTCCTGCGCTTCTGCGCTCTGATTCAGTCCTTAGCGACACGAAACACGCTGCTTGTATGAGTCCTGCTCAGCCCTCTGATCTGGAGCCTCCTGGGTCCCTCTGGCCAGCCCAAGGACATCCCAAGGCCTTGGAGGGTATGCCAGACAGGTGACATCTTCAGTGGGGGTTCTTGCAGTTCCCAAATGAACATGTCAGGTGAGTGCTTGTTCACAGGTTGCTTAGCTAGGAGCCGGCTGCATGCTCACAGATGACACCCATGTATTTTTTCTCTGGAAGGTAACACTTGTAGACGTTTTGCTTCCCAACCTGGTCCAGCTTTTCCCTGAATACACATACACACATGCAGGGCCTTGGTGTTCAATGTCCCTCGTTTTCTAGCTTTATGCAAACAGCAAAGGAACAAGGTAACCGAAGCTGATGTGAACAGTGGTGAGAAGAGTAGCAGAGGCTTCATAAAGGATGCTTTGGACTTAGCTGTATTACGTTCATGTATATTGAAGCGCTGTTCAGTAAGGTTACTTAATTAGGTCTATAGTATTGCATTCTGCCTTCAGCAGATCAGGATATTCCCAAGGCAGGGCAGGAGATGTATGGAGTCTACATATGTGCTCTGCAGCGATATCAAAATACTTCTTGTATCATATATCTCTGCTATTTTTTTTTTTTCCCTCTGTGGAAGTAGGAGTCTTAAGAAAAGCTCTTGATACTTTCAGTTTGTTCTTTTGTTAGACGACTTACTTGCTGAAATTCATTCTGTATTTCAAAGGAAAAGGAAACCTACAGAAACAGGGAAGGAAGTTGGAGGGGGAGAACACCGAAATCTCTTTTCAAAAAAGATTTGACTGCACTACCGACTCCTCAAGCTTGCTGAAACCTCAGCAATACTGCTGTCCAGCTAAGGCCATTTGTCTTAGAGAGGCACGCGAGCTATAGAGCGAGTCAAGCAGCTTCAGCTCGTGTAATCCAGGCGGGCTCTCTCTGGCTTCGTTAGGGTAGGGCTAATGCAGAAGATTGTTGCTGAATACCAGGCATACTTGGAGCAGGTCGGAGCGTACCGCCGAGATCTCCAAGATAAACAGTGGGAACAAAGGCCGTTTTCAACGTCTCGGGCTGCGTGGAGGGACCCGTGCGAGCTGCGCCGCACATGGCCGGGGGCTCCCGGGCTGCAGATCCCAGCAGCTCCCAGGCTGCAGATCCTTCCCTTAGCCAAAATTAATACAAGATTAGTCTGGATCCCAGCGGGAAGCAGTGCAAGGAGCAGAGGCTGCTCATGGGTACAACTGCCCAGCTTTGCAGCACTGCGGAGATGAGCGTGTTTTGGTCTTGCTCATGACAGAGCATCATTAAGTAGGCTCAAAAGAATCTCTAAAAATAGCTGCCAGAAATATCTACCTAGTTCATTAGCACGTCGCATTCTTGCTTTATCTTTTCTCAACCTAACCTGCAGAATGAGTGACGTCCTTGACAGAGGATTGCTTTCCAATTAGCTGTTCGTGTGATGCAGGAGGCTGATGAGCCCTTACATGGTCCTGCTGGAGATGCTCTTTTATCTGGCTGCCCAGAGGCTTCTTTCATCCTGTAGGCTCTAAAGCAAAGAAGCTGAAAGCAGAGATAGCACCTCCAAAGATGCAGCCCTGTGTCTTAGTATTACATCACGTTTTGCTTGGGCTGGCGTGTCAAAACAGCAATACCAAGGGCAGAAAGTGTTGCTTAAGAATCAGGGATGTTTATTTCTTGAACGTCATTGCTTTAATGACTTTATTTAATGATAGTTCTTACCAGCTGCACAGCTATGTGACATCTGTGGAAAGCTTTTTAGAGGATGAGTAAAGTGCTATGGTGTTTTATTTCTTAAGCTCTTAGGAAACGCAGATCTGCTCCCTTCCCCTGTCACAGTAGAGTGTCTTGACTTTTGTTTTACATTTCTTTGGGCTGCCAGCCTAATGCTGAATTGTCAAGGGATGATTAGTTGGTGTCACTCCAGATGCTGAGCTAAAATGCTGGCCTAAAAGCTCACTGCATGGGAAAAAAAATCCGATTTATTTCCTATTGTGTTTATTTTCAATCAAGTGGCTTTCGAAGATGACTAGAAGTGAAATACTGTAAATCAGGCACGAAGTTAGTGAAAGAACTTCAAATCTGATTTTTCTCCCCATTCTTTGAGTTGGCACTCGATAGTGGATATCAGTATAAATATAGACATCACATTTAATTCTGTAAGTAGTGTTTGCATGCAAAAATCCTTAAGTGTGGGGGGCTTTTTTCTCACTGTCACCATGTTAGGAGGTGCACTTGCTGTGCCTGGAAGATACTGCACCAGCCCCTGGAGGGGTTTCTCTCTCCCCTTAACTGCAGAAAGAGCTCAGAAAGGTACCTTGGGTACCTTTGATAAATGCCTTAAGGCAACTAGGATGAACCTAGGCCTGAAAGAAGAGTTCCTCAGATCTTGATGAAATGCAAATACCAAATTCCTGTTGACTAAAGGGCTTCTGAAACATGAGCTCCCTTGTTTTAAGAAACTTATAAATACTGTTTTTCGGTATCATTTACCTTGCTATATGGTCTTAAAACAGCTTCTCCTGTTAGGGACATTATTTTCATCAGTGTTTGTTAAAGTAAGGTGGATATTCAGACATGTAAAGGGGTGAACTGCTTCTTAGCCATTTGGATTGGCTTTTAAGAAGTGTGACTTCTTTGACCCTGTTTTCTTCTTCTGTCAGTCTCATCCTAAATGACAACTTTTGACCCTTTGGTCAGTACTAACCTTGACAGAAGCCTCAGAAAGGAAAAGACGCAAAATATTCCTAACTTTGTTGCCCTTGCAATTACACATTCAGAATGTTGAACTGCCATCAGCTTCCGCTGATGTTAAACTTAGCAATTTCTTTTAGGTGTCTCAATTTTTTTTTGCCTCAAAAGTTTGTGTGAAACATTGTCTGGGTGTACCATAAGTGGGAGACATACCGTTCCACTGCCATCTGGAGCAGTGCTCCGTGTTCAAAGCCTGGGCCTTCCACCGAGAGGAAAAAAGTTTGTCCACTGAATGAGAAATGGCACTTTTGCATGTGATCTGGGACACATCGTTTGCCTATAGTATTTTAGCAGCCTGTTAAGTGATAAGTTTATTTTGCACTGACTCCCGATGTTTCCATTGCTCAGCAGACAGTGTTTCACGTGGCTTTCTTCCGTCCTTCCGTTCTCCTCAGGAAGCTTACGTGATGGCCAGTGTTGACAATCCTCACGTCTGCCGCTTGCTGGGGATCTGCCTCACTTCCACCGTGCAGCTCATCACGCAGCTCATGCCCTACGGCTGCCTCCTCGACTACATCCGCGAGCACAAGGACAACATTGGCTCCCAGTACCTCCTCAACTGGTGTGTGCAGATCGCAAAGGTAAGTTGGCCACCTGGCTCTCCAGAAAGCCTAAAGCAGCCTGTAACAAGGAGTGCATTTATTTACCTACCTGTCTATGCAGGTGTTCATATTTCCCCAGTCCCTGTGGTTCCTAGATATTTTATAGGTGACCGGAAATTGTTACTTTTTAAAAAACTTTTTTTTAACCATTTTCAAGCAACTATGAAAACCTGAACTCTTCAAAATGTTCCTACACAGAGTATTCTTGCTGGTAGGTCTATGTCCAAACCAAATATTCAGAAATAAAATGAAATAAATGAATCTGCGGCAGAGAAAGGAATAGAATTTGGCAATTTGATACCAAAATGCTGCTTCCATCAGTGAATTTCTCTGGGCTGTGCCCCAGGACACACAGTGATACTGTCAAATACTCCCTGTTCTGAGGGTAACGGCCCCAGTTTTTCAGGCTGAAATCTCTGAGGCTTGGGGGTTGAAACTGCTCACTGATAAATACCAACTCCGTTCTGCACGCTGGTTGCGACTGAATGACGTTTGGGCACTCTAGGGCTGTTCTGCAATTTATATGTGGTGCAATAATCTAGCTGTAATGGCCATAATGCCAAATAAAAGAGTCATTACCACACCTGGCACTGGTTGCCTGCTCTGCATTGAACTCAGCAAAGAGCCAAAGAAGAGAGTAGCAAAGGAGATAGAGCTACGGTCACAACAGCAGCAATATTCTGTGTTTGAAACATGCCTGGGCACTTGTGAGCATGGCAAAAAGGGGCTAAAAGAACAGCCGTAGATTGCCTAAGTTTTGCTGTATGAGACACAATGCCTGCAAAGCCTGGGTCCTTCAGTGCTACTCGTTTCTGTGCTGTAAGTCAACCGCGCACTTGCAGCCTTATGGCTCCCTCGAGGCCGAGTACTCCAAGCTCCCTCGAGGGCCATGGCGAGTTCTCGAAGTGGCAAAATCCAACCGTGGGGCAGCGCGGTTGCCGTGCGCTGGCCCCACGTGTCGCCATTCACAATTGTTGGCTTCCCTTTGATTTTTGCCCTGTCCGTTCAAGGTTCGCGCGCAGCGGCCCCCAGACTCCCCGGGGCCGCTCGACCTTCGCCGGGCGCCTTTGTGGCGCTCCGCACGGCGGGGCTCCTCGGAGCGCGCACACAAAGCGCGCGGCGTTTTCCCACCGGTGCCTCCAGCGCTGCCCCTGCGATCAAGTCAGGGGCCAAATTTTTTTTTTTTTTTTTTTTTAAACTTTCTCTCGCTCTTTAAAACTCTGCTTTTTGACAGTGGGAGGGAGAATCGTAGCAAATATATTGTGTCTGGTAACTACCCAGCAGGAGACAAGTTCCCGGAGAAACTTATTTTTGTTTCTGTTTTCACGGTTTTGAAATAATTCTCCTTTGTACCATTTATAAACATCATCTTTCACTGGGGCACCGAGTCAGGTCAAAATGTTATAGCAGAGAGCATATACGTTCCATGTGCAGAAACACAGGGAACTCTTTGAACGCATTAGCCTCACACTTAATAATCAGAAATGCTTTAAATCCTAGGCCTGCACGCAACTGTAGATCTGCTGAACTTTTTACACGGGCAGCTCAGGGCCTTCTGTGTACAGTTATGCATGTGCACAAGTGTTTAGCTATCAGAGGCTTAAATATCTTATTGTGAAACTGATACTCTGCCTTTCAGCAGCTTTGAGTCTTAACAAGCCTCTGCAGCTCTGCATGTTTCACAGGAAATTTTTTGTTCTACCGGGGCTAAATTAAGTGACTTTTCTTTTTTTAAAAAAAAAAAACATAGTCCGTTTTCTGTCAGCAGCTCAGGAATTTTTTGTTTCCAAAGCTCAGCTCATTAAAGATATATTTATATAATTAAGTGCATGCTCATGTGCCAGTTTGTTTGGGAGGTTTGTTTTGGCAACATCCACAGCTCAGGGCACGGGTGAAGCTCTGCTCTGAAACTTCAGGGAGGATCTCATGGTGGTCCAGGTTCACCGTGGGCTCGGGAAGGGGGTGGAAGCGGGAAGAGCTCTATTCCCCCCAGTGCTCTGTCATCAGGCTAATAGGATCATCTTGTTGTTAAATTTGTAGGCTAGCAGTGCTTTTTTGCTAACTCTGGCCTTCAGAAACGTACAAACAAACAAACCATCGCCAGCAGAAACCTATCAGCTGGGAATAATTGTGGTTTTTAGAAAGGACCTTTCAGGAAACTTAGAGAGCCTTTTGATATCATATGTGCAAGAGAGTGGAGTTGAGGGAAAGGAAAATAATCTCCTTGGTCAGAGGTGCAGATGTTGAGTTCGTGCCTTGAAAGTCCAACCAGCACAATTAAACATTTTATCTGCCCGGGAGCTCCACTGGTTGCCCTGGAGAAAAGTCGTGTTCCTCGTGCAGCAGCAGCTGTACCAAAAGAGCACGTATGCGATGGCAAACGGAGCCTGATCAGGGTGGAGGAACTGGTAGAACTCGCCTTTTCCAGCAGAACTTGAAAACAGATGCAGCTCTGAGCTCTGCCCTAAAAGCAATTTTTCTTCCCTTTTATCACCTTCACAGCAGGCTGCCTGATTTTTAGCAGCTCGAAGTCAGCGAGCACTCTAACGAGGCGCAGGATCAGCAGGATCTGCCTCTGATGGGGATGGTTAATTCCCTTTTGCTCGGACTCTTCTCCCAGGCCTCTAATGCCAAAATACTCCCGCAAAATATGGGCCCACAAAAAAGTTCCTGCAGGGGCAATACCACAGGCACCAACTTCTCCATGTGTGGGTCCTCACCATGCACTAAGCAGGGCTTCATTGGAAACAGCTAACCTGGCGGGTTTGTTTATTTTATATGTTTTTGAGTGAGGCCTAGGCTGCCACATGTTTATGGCAGCGTGTGCAGTTAGCCCCGAGCAGCCCAAGTTTGGTAACTCGCCTGCGCGTCCCAGCCCCGCGCGCGCACAGAGCGAGCGAGAGGCCGACCCCGGCTCTGCCGCTTTGCAGGGAATGAACTACTTGGAAGAGCGTCGCCTGGTGCACCGCGACCTTGCCGCCAGGAACGTCCTCGTCAAAACGCCTCAGCATGTGAAAATCACCGACTTCGGGCTGGCCAAGCTGCTTGGCGCTGATGAGAAGGAGTATCATGCGGAGGGAGGCAAGGTGAGGGGCGCCGGCGAGCGAGCGTGCGGCACGTGGGTGTTCGCGCGTCCGCGTCAGGCTGTGCCTTAGAACAGGGACGTTGCGGAGGGGCTTTCAGAGGGCTCAGCTGCCGGCGCGGCTGGCTGCCTTTGAAGCCTGTGGGAGTCCGGGAATTCAGCCGGAGCCGCGTCGGGCCAGTGGGACTGCAGTGGGAGCAGAGGTAGCGGAGCAATGAGTGCTTTTGAAATTCCCACCCAGAATGTCTGGGAAAAAGCAAGATTATTAAAAAAAAAGAAAAAGCATAAAATAGAGCTTGTCTGAATTCGCCTGTGTAGCCAACACCAATAACGTTGTGCCATTTGTGAAGAGAAAGGGAATGCTGCATATTTATAGCAGAAGAAAGACCTGTCAGACTTGGTTCAGCACGCCTTCATGTTGTACTACGTGCTGATGGAGGGAATGCATCCTGCTGAGAAATTAAAGAGAAGCTGCTTGTGAATATTGCAGAGACCATAAATGGAAACCATATGAGCCCAAATGAGCCTTCGTCATATAGCCTGGGATTGTGGTTGTGTCTTGTTATGATAGGAGGATGTTTTAAAAAAAAAAAAAAAGTAACTTAGCTGTTAAAAATATTGCAAAACTAACGTATTAGGGATATTTCTAATAAGCTGAATATTGCACAAGTTCCCAGGTTCAGCATAGGAAATGAAAACAATAATAAAGGGCTTAGAAAGTTGCCTGCTCTTTCTCTCAGATACTTGTGTTGTTTTTTTACGGTCTTTTTTTTTTTTTTTTTTTTTTTTTTTTCCTTCTGCAACCCAACTATTGGTTTAAACACCACCTGGTGGTAAATACTGCTAATAAATTTTGGACAAGTGTTTTATGGTTTATTTGTATATCTTCTTAGGTTCCTATTAAATGGATGGCTTTGGAGTCAATTTTACACCGGATCTACACTCATCAAAGTGATGTCTGGAGTTATGGTGAGTCTAACAATATAATCTTTGTGAGTAGGTTTGAAAATTTGCGGGGTTTGCTAGTGGCTCTACCCAGCTTAATCTCTTTTTTTCTGCCTATTGCCTGAAGATTGAGAGATTAAACAGTAATAATGGGCCCAAACCACCTGTTTAACAAAGTAAAATTCTCATGAAATGGAATGCTAGTGAGGTGTAAGGTGATTTGCAGAATATGCTTTGACACCTGGAGCCCTTTCCGAAAGGAGGTTGCAGGTAGAAGATTATGCTGTGTTTGCTGAGGTTCTGGTGACACTTTTTAGTGTGAAATAGAGATAACTGGACTGACAATAAAGCACCATAACCAGAGGGAAGATTTAAAAGCCCTGGCTGACGCTGACGGTCAGTGTAACCCTTTCTTCAGCAACACTGCTTTAGGTGAGGACACAGACTTATTTCATTGTAGTGGTTAGTGCTTCAACCTAAAATTGTTAACCTGCTGATGCTTCAGTACCAGAGAGTCAGTAGGATGAGTGCAATCCCGGTATACCTGAGAGGACACCATGAGAAGGGAAGTAAACCAATAACCTCCTTAGAGAACTACTCTTACACTTGCTACGGTTCATAAGCCAATCTCGAAGAAAGAGTTGTAAGAAAGAAACTTTTCAGAGCAACTTACTCCATCATTTCCAGTCTTACATTCCTGGGAAATATTCTGTGCAGATGCTGAAGTCCCATGTCTTTTTAGACAAATGCAGCTTTTGGTCCTGATAATTCATTTATGTTTCTTGGCATCCCAAATCCTGTTTTGTATCCTGAGCCACCCGAGAGTCACAACAGCTACACTGCAGAAGACATGGTATGTCAGTAAAAGACATGGAGGCAGTTGGTTGAGAAAACTTGCAAAACCTGCTGCTGCTATCTCCAGAGAGAGTGTTTTAAACAAGAAAACAACTTTAAACAAGAAAACAAAACACTCTTAAACCACTTCCTAGGTTGGCATCACCAGTTGGCATCCCATATTTCCCTTCTGTGAGGCTGGAAATTTGTTGGATATTCAACTCTAAGATATTAGTTGAGAATTACAAATCTTTAATATGCCATGATGATTTTTTCCTGTTTTGTTCATCTGTCTCTCTCTAAAGGAAGGGCAGAAAATGCTTTTCTGCAGCCCTGGCTGTTCAATGCCTCTTGAGAAACCTTTGCTGCTCTGAAGGACGCGCTCTTGCTCCCCATCTTCCGCCGCAGTCTCTGCTCCGGCCAAGGACACCAGCTCCAGGAGCTCCTGGAGTCATCTCCTCACTGCCTCCCTCTTTCACCTTGCAGGTGTGACTGTGTGGGAGCTCATGACATTTGGGTCCAAGCCGTACGAAGGGATCCCTGCCAGCGAAATTTCCTCGGTCTTGGAGAAGGGCGAGCGTTTGCCCCAGCCCCCGATCTGTACCATCGACGTCTACATGATCATGGTCAAATGTGAGTCAAGCACGTCTTGTGTGCAGTCTAGTAAGGACAATTGCGCTTATATATGCTGTGTTCTTAACGTTGACATGGAAACATTATTATGTGAAAACTGCAATGCTACCAGAGTCGGTCCCAGCACCTTGTGTTTCCATCAGGAATGAGGGATTTAATTCCAGTAGTCACTAATTCAGGCAGCTAAGAGTCACAGCAGGGTTTCATATTCGTGCTGCTGACTGATATTGCCACCTATTTCAAACCGAATAGACTTTTGAGGAACATAAATGGGCACAACAAAGGGCTTTGGCACCTCAGAGCTCGGCCCCTTTTCCCCCCTCTAGCAGCTGCTCCGATATTGGGTGATTATTTGGCTTCCCGTGCCAAGCATCCCTGCTGCCCATTCCCCCTGGCGTCTCCAAGGATCCTCATAGCCCACTAGATGGCATTTAAAGACCTTCTCAGCAGAGCAAAGCGCCCTGTTCCCGATGCAGGGTGATCGCCCAGCCCTAGGGCAATAGGTCTGGGGCATCCCAGCTGACCGGCTGCGGCACTGAGACAGGCAATCTCACAGGGGGGTATCCAGACCCCATCACTGCCCAGAAAAACCCTCCTCTGGGCTTAAAAGCAGCAGCATGGGAATCTGGGCGTTGATCCTTTCCTCTGCCCAGGGATTTGGTCACACGTCCTTGGCTGCCCTAGTCACCCCATGTACGCGGTTGCCATCCCTGCTGAAGCAGCGCTGCTTTGCCTGAAGGACGCGGGGATTGCCAGGTGTCGTCTGTGTAAGCAGGGAGGATACGCTGAAATGGTCAGGATTATTGCACTACAGGGCTTTACTGTTTTTTTTTGTTTGTTTGTTTTTGTTTTTAAACAATGCTATTAAACATTTGTATCTGAGAACCGGTAGGTGCTACCTCTCTCTAAAAGTGAGAGGAATTTCTTTAATTGGTAAGAATTTAAGAAGGAAGAATTTAGCAAGGAAGCATGTTGCTGGTGTGGCAAGAAGCCGCTTACACTGATGAGATCTTGTCTAAAGCGGATTTCAGACGACATATTATTGCTTCATTCCTCCGTTACTGTATGTAGACCATTTCTTAAGATTTCTGCTAGGCGCACTGACCTTAATCTTTATTATTTTTAATTTTCAACACAAGGGTCTCTAGATCAGCTCCTCTGTTATTTGATACAAGAAAGTCTGGCTTTTCTAAGGAATCTCCCATGTAGAAACACCAGAATCAGTATTAGAAACCTCTGCTATCATTGATCCACACTAAGCTGTATGATTTGCTTTTGTTAAAGTCTGTTTGCTAGTAAAATACAGCTTTAATCTCTCCAAATGTCCCCACTTCGTTGTTTTATAAATTTAGGAGACATGTGGTACAAGGAGTGAAAAAATGTAAGTGTAGTTTTTGCTCTAGACTTCTATTGACTTCGTGAAGCAGCGTGGAAAGGCACTGATGCTCTGGGCGATCAGCAAAGGCCTCTTGAAGTGAACTCGTTTCCCCTCCTTTGAAATCTCTTCCAGAGCAGCTTTAATGTGCACTGGTCCAGGCTGGTCACCCACCAGTTACCATCAGGATTGGTGCTTTATGGTTTAGTGGGGCCTGCCTGCCCAAGCTGAGGTTGGTTCTCAAGAGAGGGGACAGCCCCAGCCTGGAGCTCCTCCGGCAGTGGGTTGAAGTAGCTTCCTCGCAGACCAACAGGGCCTTTGTTTTAAATGCTAAAATTCCCACTAGCTAGTGGCTGGTGTGAATTCACTGGTGTGATGGCCACTTAGGCGGTCAGCTGCTCTCTTTGTTTCACACTTGACCCAGTTCTTTCTTCCTTCTTAAACTCTGTGTGTGATTGCCAGCTTAACTCTGTGTGTGTGCCCTGCTTTTGCTCCTCCAGGCTGGATGATCGATGCTGACAGCCGTCCCAAGTTTCGCGAACTGATAGCGGAGTTCTCCAAAATGGCCCGAGACCCTCCACGCTACCTTGTTATACAGGTACCCAGCTCAGTGGTGGGCAGGTGTCTGATGGGCACCTAACATGATGCACAAATCAATTAGGGATGCATTTAAGAATATACTGGTCAAAATACCGTTTTTTTTCCTCAATTGCTCAGCTCCCCCATGAAATAAGCCTGGTATTATGGGCCCACAGTATGCATCAAATACACCCGTTCTCATGGCATGTCACTAGTTCAAGTAGAATTATCTGTTCTGTCTATAGCATTTCTGTGTGCTGCAATGAAATCTTTACTATACCGGCATTTCGTTAAAACTGAAAGATCCAGAATAAAAATGGCATAAAGAAATCAGAATTAGAGAGGTAGATCTGTTGGACTGGTTGTCTCACTGCCAGTGAAGGATTATTTCCTATTATGTTTGCTGAAACTTGATGAGGAAAGAGAAACAAATTAGGAAAATAAGAGCAGTTGTGGAACAGATCTTGAACATCTTCTCTGGCTTTGATGGTAAAGGGAAACAGAGCAGGACTGTGCTCTGTGAAATAGTGACAGAGCTATTTCATAAAGCTCACAGCCAGTAACACAAGTGAGTTGAGGAAATATATTTCCATTAATTTTTAGCTCGTCTTGATAATGTAAGGCCAAATTTACTGGATGGGATTTAATTGAAAGATGTCTGAGAGTCCTCTCTGACGGTGGCTTGTCTGACAGGGAGATGAAAGGATGCACTTGCCCAGCCCTACGGATTCCAAGTTTTATCGCACCCTGATGGAAGAGGAAGACATGGAAGATATAGTGGATGCAGATGAATATCTCGTTCCACACCAGGGATTTTTCAACAGCCCCTCAACATCCCGGACTCCGCTTCTGAGTTCATTGGTACGAAACTTTCCGTCTATGAACGCAGGCCAAGCAGATTTTGAACAAACTGTTTCTCATGTCTTTTTTCTGTCTGTCTTTTTAAAAGAGTGCTACCAGCAACAATTCTGCCACAACCTGTATTGACAGAAATGGGGTAAGTGTATGATGACGTTGGAAAAAAGGAGGTCCTTTTCCTTTCAAAGCACCTCACCTTCCCTTTTGTTGAGTCATTTTTGTGGCTCAACTTCTACAAAGCACCCTCTTTAAAGCTAATTTTACGAACCTGTGCTTCCAACCTAGCAGGGACACCCGGTGAGGGAGGACAGCTTTGCCCAGAGGTATAGTTCTGACCCGACAGGTGCTTTCTTGGAGGACAGCATAGACGATGGCTTCCTGCCTGCTCCAGGTGAGTACCTCTTCTGTTTTCCCATCCTAAGGGCCGTTCATTGGGGAGCCGTGTGGTTATTTGAGGATTCTTGCTCAAATATAACCATTTTCCATCCCTTTCCATAGCAAGCAAGCAATCTAATGCTTCCTAACCACCCTCCCTGCCTTTTGTTTTTCTCAGAAAACAGGAGAGTGGGTGCACCTTTGGAAAATGCATCTACATTTCCTTTTCTTGCACTTTTTTTTTCTGGCTGCTTCTGACCACTTCTCAGTTCAGTCACTTCACCTGTGAGATTGCTCTTGTTTTCTGTATGTGCCATCTGGCTAGGGATTTTGCATCTGTGTGGATGTATTTAAAGTTTTATGCTATTTCTGCCCTTCAGAAAATCTCCTTTAAGAACTGCTTTCACCCTTAAGCCTTTTCTGCAGTACAAAGAGTTCAGTTTGTTTCTTTGCTTTCGGATGTTGATAGGCAGAGGGAAGTTTGCAGTTTGATGTGGACTTACAGAGTGGGCAGCCAGCAGACAGGGCAGGGGTCACTGAGGAAGCTGCTGCTGGGTTGTGCACTCGCAGTGCCTTGTGTCTGTAGCAAACCAAACCCACGTAGCTGCAAAGAGAAGGCGACCCAGGGTGAAGTTCCAGAGCAGTACGTGGGACTTGGCCACCTGCACGTCACTCAAATCAGCAGTAGCTCTCCAGCTGTCTCATGGTCAAAGGCATCTTTGTGCTGCTTTGCAGATTTGGTTGCTGAAGGTGGCCTCGAAGCGCCGCGCTGCGTGCCACCACGTGTCAGTCACTGCATTTGGCACTCGCCGAATCCCGGTACCAAGCTTAGTGGGAAGCTGTGGGAAGCTTAGGAAGCTTAGTGGGAATCTGTGTGTGAGAAGTGCCTAGTTGGAGCTACGCATCCAATCATGCAGGAAGCCACACTAGTTTTATGTCTTCATTTTCATTCTCTCTCTCTATTTGTAATTCCAGAGTATGTAAACCAGTTGATGCCCAAGAAAGCATCTGTGGCAGTGGTCCAGAATCCGATCTACAACAACTGCTCTGTCTCGGGAAACTCCACGGACTCAGGCTACCAGAATTCCCACAGCACAGCCGTGGACAACCCCGAATATCTCAACACCAACCAGTCTCCTCTGGGCATGACAGTCTTCGAGAGCTCTCCATATTGGATCCAGGCAGGCAATCACCAAATAAACCTGGACAATCCTGACTATCAGCAGGACTTCTTGCCAAAGGAAAGCAAACATAATGGTCTTTTGAAAGTTCCTGCAGCAGAAAACCCAGAGTATTTAAGGGTAGCAGCACCAAAAAGTGAATACATTGAGGCCTCAGCATGACCATAGAGAATTACTTCTTGCAGCGAGGCAAGCCAGCCTCTTGGTGAGGCACCTGGCTGCTGCAAGAACAGACTCTGCACAGAGCGAATGGCAACTGCAGTGCATCCGTCAACACATCTTTCCCTTTCAGCATGTGGGCTGAAATTGCAAAGCACGCATTTGACAATATGAGTTAGGGGTTTTCTTGCCCCTTTCCATGTAATAATGGAATTTTCCCTTTCCATGTAATACATCGCACTTGGATGCACATTGGAAGAGAGTGGGATCTTCCCATGCAGAATAAAGAGCAGATGCATTCCTTTCATTTTCAAGTGGTAGCAGTGTAAGAAGCCATTCTGGGATGAACTTGGGAGCTGTACACATTGCACAGTCAAATTCCTTTCTACAATGCGTATTTTTATAAATGTTTCTAAGAGTTTTTGGGTCTTTCACAAGATCAGATGCTTGTACTGCTGGTCTGTTATGTGGTGCTCAGATCATCCATAAGGGAAAAAAGAAGATTGTATTAAATGCATTTGAGAAGAGTTTCTCAAAAATCTTGGGACATAAATAGCTGTTCCAAACAATCTATTTTTTTTTTAAACAAATTATTTCCTTGTACCACTTCCTGGTATGAACAGGAAAACTGCATCTGGGAGATGTGCGGGAGATTCTGTTCACAGACGTATGAAGTGGATTACTCTGGGGAAAACTAGCACAAGGACCGAATGGCAAGACACATCACCTTCTGACCACTAGTGCTAAAAACTGACAGGAGGAACTCAGCTCAAAGCCCTTTATAAATGTTTATAAAGTGCTCACTCGTCTGTTTTCTGATGGCCAAGCGCAAGACATTTTTTTTTCTGATCCATTCTGCAGCTGTAGACTTGTCAAAAATGCCTTTTTCTTTAACAAAAGTGTTAGAAGATGTTGCCATAACTGAAAAATGAAGCGTCAAATAACATTTAACAGATTTTAATTAAATGTCAAGGAAATGCAAATGGTGGCAAATTGGAGCACTCGTGAGACAGACAGTCTGAAAGAATTACACTAGATTAAACATGATAGGGCAAGAAACACAGGTAGCTTTACCCAGGCAGTTTTATTTCCCTTCTTAAAGCGGCTCAGGGCAGGAGTCATTTTTGTGCCTACGTTTGGCACACAAAAGGGGCACATCTTCCTTACACTTTTCTGACCTCCAGGCAGTTGCTGCCAATTGCTGGATCGTTGTAGGACAGCAGCCGGGGCTGTTTGCCTGCTTGTACCCATCCCACTTATCCTGGCAATGTGGGAAGTAATGGGAGGATGAATTAGTGGAAAGAAGAAAAATAGGGGATGCTGGAAAATGTCATCATCCTCTACTGAAGCACAGGGCTGCCTTTGGCTGCTTTAGATAGGCCGCGTGTAAGTCACAGGGGAGCAGGGGATACGTAGCATTTTTTGAGGGGCAGGAGACGGCCAGTTCAGCGCTGCTGGTTGGTGCTTTGAACATTGCGGTGTGTTCGTCGGTTTACACATTGCGTCTGGCATCCAGGACCGAGCGGAAGCTCCTTAAGAAAGCCTCGGCTTTTAGCGATTTATTGAGGATTGATGGAGAAGAACTATGGTGTGAAATGAGCCCTTTTAAAGTAATGCAGGGTGAAATGCATTTACGGCGGGTGTGCCGGTGCATGAGCCGCACGGCGGCCGGGGGTAGCGCCGTGTCTTGGGTCAGAACCCCGGGGTTGTCCTGCCTGGTCCGTCTGTGTCGCAGTGACCAAGTCCCCGTCACAGCCTTGTGAAGGATGCAGCGCTTGGCCTTGCTACTGGCTGATATTCCAAGCGTAAACGAGGATCCAGTTCCCACGTCCAGTTAATGGCAGATTCCTCCCTGCGCTCCTGAGAGCAGATCTGCTGGGCTGCGCTCCTGGGTGGGCGACATACCACTTCTCCCCGTGCACTGCCCCAGAAAAGGATATTTATAAAATACAAAGGTATTTCGAGGAGAATCATGGAAAATTTATTGGTTTGCTAAATCTATTACACTGCCAGGAAAAGCAGTAGAAAATTACAGCGTGCAATGTTTTCCTACAAAACCACTGTTATGCAAAATAATTTATTTATATTTTTTATTATTTGAATCTGTTATCTAAAACAAACAAAAAAGCCTTAAGGAGCAGCAGTATGTGTCACCAGCATTATGTAGCATGAGAACCATCTAATACAGAGTAATGTGCTTGCCTTTTTACAATGATTAGTGGGGGATTCAGTAACAACCCTTTAGTAGAACTGTGGAGGCCCATCTAAAAACGCAGAAATGTAAGCCTGAAAAATCGTCCTGCTTTGACTGTACTGTGCTGAGAAATACAGGAGAGAGGATGCAGAAACTGCAAGCTCTTGTTACAGAGGGGCAGGACGACTCCAGATCTGTGGGATGAGCGATACTTTAGAACGATTCTCATGCATATGCCCCCTCCAAGCTCCGTTTCGCAAACTGGCGTCTCCGCAGGGACGCGGTGCTGGGAGCGCGGGGGCTGCGCAGCCGCACGGCCCTTGCTGCAGCCATAGGGGCTGTGCTGGCTGCTGCTGCTGAGAGCCACCAGCAAAGTGCCAAATTGCTTCCTCTGATGGCAAAAAATGAGTCGATAGGCGGCTGAAATGATCTGTTTTTCCCGCTGTGGCTCACGTTGCTGCGTGGACTTCCAGCTGTTTGAGTGGAGCAGGAATCGTGGGTTTCCACGAAGATGAGCAAAACGAGTGCGCTGCATCTCGAGATCTCTCATAAGCCATCATCCAGATAGAGCTTGGAAGCTCTGCGGTTGTCTCACCGGAGCTGCGGGTATAAAATGCTCATTTTTAAAAGGACAGCTAAACAGGGAAAGGTAGGAGGCCACAGGGCTTTGAGAAGCTTAATCTTACCAATAAAGGCAATTAAAACTTTCATTATTACTGTGTTGCTCATGGAAGACAAAACGATGCAGCCTGTAAGTTACAGTGTTTAGCATCTCTTAATCATTGGAGTAGCAGCTACGAGGGAACCGTTGTCGTAATAATAATACAGGCGCCGCAGGCTCAGAGACTTTCAATAACTGCCAGGAACTTGGAAGTAAGCCACAGGCTTCATGCTGCCGTGATGTTTCTCTGTGGTCCGTGGCCTTTACTTCCTCTGGGCCCTAGGTTGTTTGGCTTTGCCCTAGAGGGGCTTGGCCTGGCAGATGTGCTGCGTTGTCAGGTTAGCCGGGGCTCCCCGGCGTGTCCGGGGGTGCTCAGGGCGTCAGCGAGAACCTTTGCATTTCCTGACAAGGCTCATTTTTCAGCTTGAGTTTGACATCCTCTGTTGGCACCACTGCTGCCTCTCCCAAGGGGCAGTTGCAGTCACCCCAGTTTCCTTTTCCCACGGTGTTTCTTTGTGAGAAAATGCTTGAATCGGGACAAAGCATGCGAGTGTACTCGTGTACCTTCCTCCTGATGGCAAAGGCAGAGCGATAAAATTTCAAACTCGGGGTATAACTCTTAGCGGGAATGCTCTGTAATGTTTTATCACCACTAATCTGGATTTTTATATCAGAATGTCATTTTCTAGCTACGCTTTTGTAAGTTTGGTTTGTCAGTTCTGACATGGAGCTTTTTAAGGAGCCTTTAAAAATAATAATAATAAATTATTAGAAAAAAAGTTTATACATAAGAAAAAAAAAAGAAAAGACACCTTCAAGTAGCTTTTTAAATGGGCTGCATTAGGACCAAAGATGCAATGTCTTATTTTGCTGCTTTAAAGCAATACAGCATTGATCACCACTTCCACAACATCCCTTTACAGGAAAAAGCTATAGATCTATAGATTCTTCTTTGGGATCAGCCCAGAGCACCATTAAGCCAGGAGGTCTTGACATGAGGATGAGGCCTCCTCCACTGAAAACAAGACCAAAAATCAGGAGTTGGTGTTTCTTCAGGGCTACGTCTAGAGCCTTTACTTTTGATTCAATCTTCACTCATGAAACACTCAAAACAAGGACATGGTTAAAAAAAAGAAAAAAGGAAAAAAAGAAAAAAAAAATTCTGTTTGGGCTCAGCCTCAGGAAAAAAAATAGAAAGCTGTGAAGATGACATGTGATTAGCGAAGTGCTTCTTAACTGAGGAAGTGCGGAGGCAGGCAGTGCGACTTCGAGATGATAACGCTTCTGGTTATGTATTACTTGAATTGCGTGGCGGAGTTGAAACGACGATCCCGGCACGACCAGCTTTGCCTGCCGCCACGTGCTCTGCCTGCGTTCGACACGGCGCGTTTCCAGCGCGGGGCCCTGGGGCCCGAAACCTGTGGTGCGTTCGCCCATGAGTCCGTCATTCTCCTGCGTGGGAGCTGAACGCAGCAAGGAGAGAAGTGCAGAGATTTTAGGCTGTACCTCAACTGGCAGTCAAGGAAATCCTTGGTAGCATCAGAGAAAAGGGTTTCTGGAGGGAAAAAGAAAAAGAAAAAAAAATGGGGGACCTAGCTGGCAAAACCCACGTTACTACTTACTTCCAACACTGTCAGCCAAGGTTGAGGCCTTCGTGTTCCCCCTCATCCTCCTACTTGCTCAGCCTCGTCAGAGGTGGGGATGTCTGCACACAAGGCTGCTCGGCCTCCGTGGTCTCTCTGCAGCTCTGTCCTTGAAGCAATGTCTTTTCTGACTAATAAGGTGCAAAATAAAAAAGCAGAAGCATAGCTGTGAACCTCATGGTTGGACTTGTGGAGTCTTGTTCCTGTGTAGCTGATACGGTACGTTATTTCCAGTCGCTCTGGAATTTATCCAAATCAGCCTCCCGGTCTCTTACAATTTAATGGAAGAGTGTGGATTTTCAAACACCATCAATGTTATCCTGGTATTTTAAGAAAGGGAATACGTGAAGTGTAGCTACTTACAATGAGAGGCGATTTGGTTCACCTACCTGGATGGTTCCTTCCTAACCCCTGTATTCCTAACATCACTTCCCTTGAAATTAATGGAAAGTTTAATTTGATTTCATTGAGAGCATAAAGTGTAAGGCTAATGTTGAGTGATTTTGAAAATCCCTCGCAATAATCGGAGATCCTATGGATCCACTGCCCACTTTAAGCTGCTTTTGGAGTATAAGGAATAATGTCTTGGTTTTATTAAACTGTCAAGCAATATATGCATAGATACAGACGGTACCCTTGCAGCATTCTAAAGTTACTCACCTTTGAAAGCACTATTTGTACAATAAGAAACTCTTGACTTTTGTATGTTTTAATAGTTTATACTGTTGATCAAAGATTGTTTGTATATTGAGCGATAAAAATGAGGTGTATATTATTCTTTTTAATTGTTTTTAATTTTTGGAGAACATTTATTGTAATATACTGTTGCATTTGCGGGGGGAAGAAATCACAGTGGCTCGCTTGTAGGGGGTTTAGCCAGAGCAGAACTCACGTTAAGGGTTCTTCACTCATGGACATTGGTATTAGTAAAAGTTGTCACCTTGGGGATTTATCCAGAGCTTAGTGAAGGTACAAGCAGGACCCTTTCCTCTCTCCCAGACTCTTCCTATCTCTCTCCGTGCACCATGCTGGAGTTTCCTAATGTGAGCTGTCACACAGCCAACAGTGTGGACCATCGGAAGTGCACTACGAAAGCCCAGGTGCTGTTTATCAGTGCACTAATAAAAGCTGCTGCTCAGACCCATGTGACATTTGGGTTCCCAGACCCTTCTTCGGTCACTTATGAGTTGTATAATTGCAGATTGTGCAACAGCAACACAGCAGGACTCCTTGACAAGGAAAGGCGAAATAGCAAGATCTCCACCGCAGTCACACTCATGCAAAACTTAGACTGTGCCACTAAAGGAGTACAAGGGAATGCACAGGAAAGCGCTGAACTTCTAACTTCAATGCAATGTGGGAAAGATGTGTGGAAGAACAGCTGTACTAGCCAGAAAGAGAAATGCTGCCGGCAAAGCCAGTCAAGTGAAGCCCCAGTGGGCGCCGAGTATTGCTGTTTAATAACCTAACTGGTGGGATTCAGGCAGGCAGAGATGAAAGGAATTACAGGGTCCTAACTGCAACAGAGATCTCTGTGAAGTGTTTGGGAGGAAGGGAAGACTCCTCGCTCGCTCTCTCTGGTCTCTAGAAGCAAAATACATTGGGCTAACAACACAGTAGAGAGAAAGGAGCTGGAACTATCAGTACACATTTGGGTCTGGATAATTCCCTGGTATCGTGATTAGTAAATTAATTTTTTTTGTCGTTATAGATGAACTTTGTACACAGAAAAAAGCCACTACAGCACCTTTCCTATTTTCATCTTTCCATCCAGTCCCTTCCAGTATGTAGGTGCATGCTTTACCAGCTCAACTTATTTTTTGCAAAAATGGCATAGTCTTAATCTTCATATTACTGGTTCTCAGAAATGTCTAATGCGTATTAATGCATGATATTTTTATTTTAATAAAAGTAATTAAATAAAGCTTGACTAGTTTGGGGCAAGTTTTTTTTTTCCCACCTTGGTGATCACCAGTTGGCTTGTGGAGACTCTATATTGGTTAATAACATAAACTTGAGAAGGAAATTGCAATATATGTTATACACCTCCTCTGTGAAGATCACAAAACAGCTTGCAGCTTTAAAAGTCATCTTTATGAGACGGAAAACTGCTATTCTATGCATTTCATAGATAGGAAAACAGAGGTCCAGCAGTATTGCTATACTTATCTCATAGAGGTGGAGACACTGGTGGGGATGAATTCCAGACAGAGCACTGGAGAAAAGGACCTTAAAATAAAGAGTAATACAGGTTTAGAAGTGTGTGTGTGTGTGAGGAGACTGAGCATTCAGGAATTCCACTGAACTCAGTGTTGCCAACCTAGAACAACTGAAACAGAGGAAGTGACAAAGGATGCCAAAGGATAAGAGAGCCAAAGCAGCACAACTGCAGTTGAATCCCCCCCTCTGCTTGGGCAAGATATGGTAGGTTGAGAAAAATAGAGAAGGTTATAAATATAGCAGAGGAATATTAAATTCCTTCCCAAACTTCCATCATTACCCTCAACAGCCGTAAGCCAGCTTTGGCCTTGCCCGTTAGTGCCTCTAAATGCAGAGGGAGACAAGTGGGAACTGGTCTGAATAGATAATAAGATCATGGAAAAAATTTCCAAGGTGGCCAATAAGAAAAACTGCACACTCTGAGGAGGCCCACAGCCGTAGCCTGACCACCTGCCCAGGACAGGCCTAAATGCCCATTAAAGCCCTGTAAATCAAAGCCCTTGATTGAATCCAGCTCCTACCTGGGGGAGATGTGGCCGGGCCTCCTATCGAGGACCTCAATAGAGGTCCTACCTCGTATGGAGGTAGGGTGTCCTCGTTAGGGGCTCACGAGAAGGGATGTTTAGCTGCGAGAGGAGCCGAGGCTGCAGCTCAGGAGGTTCGTTAAATCTTTTGCAGGGAATTGAGCTCTCCCTTTCCTGAGCACCGTCTGTGTGAAGTTTAATGCTAACCCTCTGAGCACAGAGACCCTTGCCCTTTAAAACCTTCTTTTTAAAGCCAGCATTATTTGTGGATGTGTTACCCCCAGAGACCGCTGCTTTGTGTGAGTTACAGCACTATGAAACCAAACTAGCATAGAAATAAAACAGTAAATGTTTGTATTCCTTAGCCAGTACCATACAGGTTAGTTTATACTGTGATTTTTACTTTTGGGGGGGGTCACAGATTTATGAATTACAGCAGACTTCAGTGAACACTGCTACCCTCAGATAGGGTGACAATGATGCAGTAGGAAACAGTAACTTTTCCCACAGTCTCATTTAACTGAAGTCATACCGCCCCTCTTTTAAACAGCCAAAGCTAGTAAGGGTCACCGCTACCTTTATCCGTCTCCATCCCGCCGCTGGAGCTGTGTTAAATCAGCAGCCGCGGGAGCATTTGCTGCCCGCTTGCGGATAGCGATGCAGCGCGAGGAGCAGGCGCCGCACTGCGTGAGGCGCCCGGCGCTTGGGAGCCGCGCGGAAGGAAAGCGAAGAGTGCCCTCTCTTGGAAAAGAAACTCGGCACAGAAAACACATGGTTTTAAAACAGGTGATGTATTTATACTGGCATAGAAAAAGGGATACAGTCTTGTGCCATCACAATCAGATTCACCCCACGCTCTCCCAGCAAGCAGAGCAGAAAAAGCCTGTTTGCACAGCCGATTTGTTCTCCAGTCCGTTTGGAGGACGGGTTCATGCTACATTTAATGCAGGCTAAGTACAGGCTGCTGCGGAGACAGGTCGATTCACTGATCCAATGGAAAAACTAACCTTCCTCTTTGGGGGTTTAGCTCCAGCGGGTTTGCAACACGGCCGCGCACGCAAGAGAGCTGACGTGATGCGGCAGCAGGACTGAAGGACAGGGCTGTACCCTTTGGTGACCACCCATAACAGTAACAAACGTGACATCTTCCTGCCCTCAGAAGCTCCTGGGCGAGTGGGTGTGAATTGCAACCTTTCCCCACCGCTCAGGTACTTGTTTGCTTTATACCTTGCGAGAAAAGCAAGTCCTCACGCTGTGCTGGCAATACTGTAAAAAGTCTTATAATAATGCAGACAGGCTGAGTCAGTCCAGAGATCTGGCTATGTTTTTGGCTTGTGTTTTTTAAACCACCAGTGGGAAGAGGCTTTATTCTATTTTAAAAGGTAATCTGGGCCATCTTCTCTTCTTTTTCATTTTGGAAGGCTCCAGCATAGATTCAACCTATTGCAGAATTATTACAGGCTACTTTTAATGAATGGAAGTTTATAGCAAAGTCATAGTCATGCCTAATTCAAATAATGCCTCCAAACAGTTTTGAAAACTAGTATATTTGGCCCTGGGGTTTTCTAAGGCAAAATTATTTCAGATATTCATCAGTTCAGAATGCAGTGGAGATTTGCTTATGAAATCTGGACATTTTGTGCTTTGCTGTCAGTGAGGATGGTGGAAGCAACTTGTAAACAGACGAGCGAATTTTTCTCAATTTCTTTCAGTGCGAAGCCAACAAACCCAATACCCGTCACACTCACAGAACGGTGGAGGTTGGAAGGGACCTCTAGAGAATATCTAGACCAACCTTGCTGTGCAAGCAGGGACACCTAGAGCAAACTGGGCTGATGTGGGATGGCCTAAAGGGAGGGAGCAAATAGATATCAATGAGATCAAGCTTTATTAGGGAGATTATCAGGGAGGAAGAAGACCAAAGTTAAGGACAGAAAGAAGACTTGGAGGAGGGGGTGACTTGGGGAAAGGTATGTTGGAGGCTCTTTGACTGGCTTGGTAGAGAGGATGGAATCCATGCGATGGAAAAGAAAAAAAGCTCAAACTTCTAGTTCCTCAGAGAAAAGCAGAGAATTTGGGGAAAGCAGAAACTGCAAGAAGTATTGCAGCAATTCCTCTCCAGCTGCTACCCATCAGTGTTAAAACCACTGGCTGACTCCCTTGCAGCCAGGCTATCTGGAGAAATGCCTAGGCAGACAACCGGCGACAGCTGTGCTTCGTCCCGAGGTGGTTCCTGTGTCCCTGTGCACCTGGCGGGGCTGGGTGTCAGGGAAGCTCTGGGGGCGGGGGGAAGCCCGGGAAGCAGGTGGCACCTGCATGTGGGTGCAATCAGCTGAGCCTCTGTGATAAGAAATGCCCCTTTAACAGTGTCCCCAGCCCTAGGAAGTCTCTCTCCTGGGAGTTATTGGCGTCCCAGGGGAGTGCTGTAAAACTGCAACCTCTCTCTCTCTGCAAGAAGATGCGTGGGCAGTGATGGTGCAAGATTTTTCAGGAGGGTTTTTACAGACTCTCCTTGTTTGGGAAGGAGAACAAGGCTACCTTCCACAATTCTGTTTTCCTGAGCTGCTGAGGCATTTGCTGCACTTTCCGGAGCCCAGCTCAGAGGCGATTCACACGGACCCAGGAGCTATGAGCCCACCTGGTAGGTTGCCAAAGCATGGTGTAGGTTCCCGTGAGCTCTCTGAGGACTCAAAGCCACAGCAGCAGCTGTAATGAGTTCATTAGGCTCCAGCAGTAAGGCATGATATAGTGTTTTATGCCCCACCTCTTTCCTTCATGTAGGAAAGAGGTCCTTTTCTCACTTTTTAAGCAGTGATGTTTGTTTCTCAAATATAGCTCTTGGCATCAAAATCTGGTCACTGTTGCTGAGTATATTAACACATAAAATAGCTTATTAATTATTGACTGAGCACCTTTATATGCTTTGTTGTTTTGTTTTATACCAAAAAATGATGCTCTCTGGACTTGCTTTGGAGAGGATTAGATGAATGTGCTCTTCTGATGCTCTTTTGTATTTGTTTTCTTTAGTGGTGGATGATGAGGTAGCAAGTGGCCTCAGGGGAAATGTTTCAGGGGGAAAAAAAATGCCTGTAGGCCTTGCCCGGAAGCAAGGAGTAGAAGTATAGGCTGGAGGAAAAAAAGAGTTTGGAGGAAGAACCTCGAGGTTTGTTTTTGAGCCTATGTCTAAGAGTTCAGCCGTAGTGAGGGTAGCATTTTAAATTGCTGCTTTAAGAAAAGGCTGTTTTAATTCCACAAGCACTAGCTTTGAATCAGCGCTAGGTAACACAGAGCACGCAAAGCTATCTGCAGCCCTTAGCCCTTATTGAAGGATGTTTCACAGGTACTCAGACCTTTGCATCTGTTTGTTACATCTGGCATGGAAAAGACCCCTCTATCAAGCATGACCTTTGCAAAGAGATCCTGAATATGTGGTTACCTAATCTAGCAGACGGGGCATGGGCACGTGTATATACTCTTGTAGGATGCAATTTTCTGTTTTGAAAGTCAGTCAGCTGCTTACATAGGTAATGCATTAGCTCAAAAGACAGTCGAACTTGTTTGTAGCTAGCATTTCATCCCGAGCGCTGGGTTTCTGAGTTTTGGGGTTATCATTTAAAATGCCCTGCTCAGGAAACGTTGTGGGGAGTGAAAGACTGCTGTTCTTTCATCATCTCTTTTAAACTGCTTTCATAACCAAAATCTTAATTTGTGCTTTCTCACACAAATCAGCATCAAGAAATTACCCACAGGCTACCAGGAAATGAATAAATTAATCTACTGCAAACCAAATTACCCCAAGAGGCTCTATGCCCTCTTTCTTACATGCTTTCCCTGAGTACCTACTTTTCACCGCTCTGAGAGGGAAGATGTTTTTCTATACAGACCTTCAGTGTGTCATAACACAGCCAATATGTTAATAATAATGAGACCAAGGGTGGCTCTAGCCACCATTGAAAGACTTTGGGCAGCTCACTCCCGTTCACCTAGGGCTATTCCCTATTGCCAGGCTCTTTCAGTCCTGCAGGGAGTGTAAGTGATGGTGCCTGACTGACTGTTTTACATCCCTGGAGTCACTGATGCTTTATATCAGTACAGAAAAGTTATGGCTTTTCCTCTGTCATATTCACTATGATTTCTGCCTCAAAACACATAATAGGGACACTATGCTTAAAACATAAATACATAGAAAGCAAGGGCTTCCCCACGCGTGGTGAGAAATCACTGCAAGATTAACAAGTATTAATAATTTATAACATAATTTCAAGGAAAATAGAATTATTTATGTGGTATAAATGTTGTCTCTCCAGTATTATTCCACAATAAATATTTTAACGCTGGTTAGGCTAAAGAGGCTTCTCAGCTGTGAATTTGCCTTTCCCCCCACCCCTCCGTTCCATTTTGTGAGGATTTTGTGCTTTAGAAGACGTTCACTCTACAAAAGATGTTGGTTCCTCTCAGTACAAAGTTATTAGTGACCCTGCTCTTTGCTGTAATGGTATGTGCTATCACAGTGCTCCAGAGCCTTTTTACAGGAAAAACTTGCTTCCTCCTTGGGAAACGGTGAACAAATGAAGCAACAAGCACCCAAGGAGCTAGCAATGGCTAAAATGAAGTCCAAGGGCTGCACTTGAGTGTCTTCTCAATGCAACTTTGTGTCTCAGCTATAAACACACTTGTGTATGCAGATGCCTCAAAATGTGCTTCTGCAAATATAACCTGTTTTATAAACCTACTTCTGTTAGGTATCAAGTTAGCGATCAAGTGCTACAGTGGTTAGTAACTTAATAAATGAGGCCCATCAAGATTGCTGGAAAAATAGCATTAACTGATCTTGCTGAATGTGAAAGTTGACTTAATTGTGCAGTGAAGGAGACTCCAAAGAACTTCAACGTTTCAAGTGAGGAGGCTTTCCACCTGGCCTACAGTGGTGTTTGCTGGTCTTGCCTGGCTTGGTGTCACAGCCGGGGCTCCTCCTGCCCCAGCAGATGTCTTTGGCAGTGTAAATCCGTGGGAGAGATATTAACAGAACAAAAAGCACCGGGAGCACTCGCAAAGTGGAGTCGCTTAGCCACTGGGCATTTGGCAGCAAAGTGCACTCACAGTAAACCACTTCAGTGCAGCAGGCAAAACAAAGAAACTGTCAGAAAACCCACCTTCATAATCATCAGCATGTTTAGCATTTAAAAAAAAAAAAAAAAAAAGAGAGAGAGCAAGAGAAAGCTTTTCATCTTCAAAAAGTCCTTTACAAACAGTCACTAATTAACCTTCCGTGCCTCTGTGTGGAAGGTACCGTGGGAAGGGCCTGGGGGAAAACGTCAGTAAAGGTTCTAAATATCCCTTTCAGATGCAGGTTGAAGCACAGATACCCTTTTTTACTTGCAATTGAATACTAAGCACTTCTATAAATACCTCAAATAGCATTAACTATGCTACTGAAATTTATATATGTGTATAGCCTGTGTAAAAACTTATGCATCATTTATGACCCACTTAAGTCTTTAAACTATGACTAATGGCCTGTTGGCCTCCTCCACTAGAGTGAATTTCTCTGGTTGAGTCGGTGAAGAGTTGAGCACTCGCTTCGCTTTTGCAAGCAGTCCCACAGAATCTCAGTGAAGTTGTTCCTCACCTAAAATACGTGTGCAAGACCAAAGTTGCAGTGAGGGGCAGTTTGGACCATTACTCTTGTTCATATAGGCAGATTTTTTTTATGTGCAGTCCTGCTCTGGATACTACTCCCAGTCTTTTTCTGTGGGTACGCTGAAAGGAAAGAAGGATGGGGAGGAATATTGGAGGTTCCCATGGAGGCCTAAGCTAGAGCTTGCCCCAAGAAGCCTGACTGCAGTGGGGCAGTTCATGGCCATACCTTTCCGAAGAGCAACAAGCACTTGTGCATATTATAAAAGCTGAGTACAGTTCTGTGTTTGATTGTAGTCCCCGAAGTAAAACCACAGAAGCTTTTTTTTTTTTCTTTTTTAATTATAAAGTTCTGTAATTATTTCCTCTCAGATGTATGGGTATCAAAAATACCTTACAAAATAGTGTGTACCTCTTTATGAAAGTTCAGAGAAATAGATTTCTAAACGTCTATGTCTCTTTTAAAATGTGATTTCAGTAACCAGGTCACTTATGACCTGATTCTTCAAAGTGTTTGTGCACTTAGCTTGGACAGTCTCGTAGTAAAGATTACCACTGAACTCCCACTCCTTTCCAAATATGGTCTTAATTCATTTATGAAAATTTTTGCTTAACATCTCATAAGCTATTTAAGGCTCATAACCTCTTGCTAAGCTGTTTTAGAAAAATGATTGTATAGTTTAGTCTCTGATTGCACATTCCTGAAGTCTGAGAATCCACCTAAACACAGTTACTAAATAATCTGCTCATGCAAAGAGTTTCTTCCTGTTCCTGCCTAAACTCCAGCTGATTTATGATTTTTTTTCCCACATATATTTGTGGTCTGATGTAGTTGTGAATGATTTAGTATCATACATATAGCCTGTACTCCTTAAGTTAATTTTGGATGCAGAATTTTTAAAGGCTCTAGGATGATAAAGTCCCAACATGTCTGGGCTTCTATAGTGATGACTATGACAGTGACAAAATTAGTGTAAACAGGCACTATTGTCAATTAAATACGAGCAACAGGGTTTCCTATTTACTAGTTTAGCTGTGATTTTTACCAGCTTCAGCAGTTTCAATCAGTAAAACTGTGCAAGAAGAAAACCAGACCTATAAAGGCAAGTAATTAGAAATATTGGAAACTTGACTCATGGTTTGCTAATAGTGTTGTAAGTAGCGTTGTCAGAATGGAATATGACCTTTTATGTTTTGTGGGGTGGAAGTGTGGAAATGATTACAAGATGCACTGGAACACCAAAAGAGTTGTTGTCAATGGGATTTTTATCTTTAACTTTCTTGGCAGGAAGAAGGGTACATCTGTTGAGGCAGATGAAAGCTTGCACAGAGGGACCTCAAGGTTCATTACCTTCACCTTCTGAAAAGTATTTGCTGATGCTTGTCTCAGCCTCACACAGGGCAACCTTCGCATCCTTCATTTCTTTGAGGTACACAGCTATCGACTGTTGGACTCATACAAAGAGTTTCCTCATCTTTAAGGGAGACTTTCAATACAAGAAACTTCAAAGACAGCTTACATTCACTTTGCACCATGGAAGGGCAGCTCCCAACCTCATAAATCTACTCAGTTCCTTCCTTCTAGAAAACTCCATGTGACTGCTGGTGGTCCTAGATTGCCATCACGTGCTCTTGTACTAGCTGTTTGCCACAGCAGGGCCGCTCTGCGTGACTTCACAGGCTTAGTGTGGAAGTCAACATTGCTAATTTAGACCAATGGGTTGTCTGGGAATATCTAAGGGGAAATTCCCATCCTTGATGGGAATGTAAAACTTTTGAGCTTTAAACGAACTTTTTTCTTCTAAGCATTTTGCTACTGGGCAAATGCTAGCCCAAGCATTGTGCGTTTCCTATTTTAGAGGTGTCTCGTCAAGTTTAAGAATCTCATATTATCTACATCATTTTTTATTTATTTATTTATTTATTTTTAAGGCTACTCTTCCTTTTTTCTCTCTTATTTTCCCACTTTTAGTCCATGAGGTGGTAGGTGGATGCTTACAGTCCTCAGAATGTCCAGGAATTTTTTCGTAGTATGCACTGAAACATACACTATGCCCTGCTACGCCCACAGTAACATTGCAAAGACAGCCTACACAGGAAGCAAATGATCTCCATAAAGAAAAGAAACCAGTGCTAATTCTGAAAAATAAAGGTTTCAACAGTAAGAGATGAGAATAGATAAGCTTCTTAACAGCTTAGTTCTTTATTGAGGTCAGTTTATCTGGGTATTTACCAATAGCTAGGAGCCACACAACACTCCCTTTTTTATTATTTTAAACCCTCCATCTGTTTGTATTTCTTTCTCTCTCTCTGGTTTTCTATGTAAGTAATAAAGAGATCTGGAAAACCCATGAAATTTAGAAATGCTTCCTATCCCCTTACCAATTTGTGGTACATGGCAGTGAATTAGTGTCAGCTAAAAGCTGTCTTCTGCTGACTGTTTGACCTATGTGGAGTAGGTAAATGGGTTGTCTAATTTTCAGAGGAAAAAGGTGACAACACCAAAATGTTGGATTTAATCATCAAGGAGACCTGTCTTATCTTACAAGACAGTCCTGAGGGACCTTAGTAGCACAGGACCTTGCTATACCCGATTATAGCTGAACGTGAAAGATTTCAGCCTCTGCGGCTAACAGAATAAAGCTTCCGGTGATGATCAAGGTCAACAGCAAAACATACCCCATAATGACCAAATCTGGGTTGGGAATCGAAGCATCAATCCACTCTTTTTCCATCTTGCAACATCTTTTGGCCTCAGAAATATCTGAAGAAGTGCAAGGAAATGGTTTTGGTATGAGAAACTTCACTTTCCCCTCCATTGAACCCTGCCAGGTTGGTACTATTAAATTTGTATCACTCATGTCAGCTCTAACCTTTTCCATTTGACATCAGTGCCTCATCTGCCTTATAACATTTCAGAAATAGCCTGATATAATCCTAAAAGTCATTTTCTCTCGTCTCTATCATACTCTTGGAGCAAGCAGAACCTTTCTATGAAAGTCTCCTGGGCCACCCAGACTTTTACTTCCTCACTTGCAACTCAATCTGTTACTTTCTCATCACACATCTCTTACCATCAGAGAACTTTTCCTAGCCAAAACTAATAGGTTTCTTTCTCCTTTACATCCTCTGACTATTTGCTATTTAGATCGTGACCATCTTTTCCACCATTCAGTATTCTGTACCTTCTCCCTGCCTTTCCTTCACCTCTGCAACCCATTGCTGGCTCTTGGGCTTCATGTGTCTTCCAGCTCTCTGATCTCAGTCCTGTTACTCTTCCACAGTAACACAGATCTGTGACTGTGTTACTATGGAAGGAAAGCTGATAGCTTAACTTAATGAAAAACTCTGCAACCAGATGATTGTGATTTATTCTGCTTCCCACGTGGCTTAATTCTACATTGGTTATCCTTGATTTGTCAAAAAGGAACACTAGTCAGAACAGGAGGTACGATGACTGCTTTAGATAAAATTATGTAAGAATTGCCCACAGTGTACATTCAAGCCCACAATTTTCTAAGCTTTTTCTTTTCTGGATGTATCTTTCGTCCTTCTCTTCTTCCCTCGTCAGCCAAAAATGCTTACTACTTCTGCTGAAAGTTGCAGCAAAAACTTGTTTGGAATGTTACTTAGGAGGAGAAGGAAAGGATGGAAGGCATTTTATGTGTAAAAATCATCTCACACTTCTAACAGCCCTGAAAAAGAGAGCAGTGAGCCACTGAAGTGGGCTTTCCTTGGGAACTATGCTTTTGGATATCACAAGAGATATTGATTTCAATTTAGTATGTTCTTTTGCTACAACAGTAAGCTGTGTCCTTCAGCACTGGTTCACTATGCTAGATAGGATGTAACATTCTCTGAGCTGTGAAATCCTGTCAGATACAGCCAAGGCACTGGGAGCTATTGGAGAAACATCTGCGCCTCTTAAGACAGTGGATCGCCTAGCATTTCGTAAAGATGGCTAGGGATTCAGAGTTGTCCCCTATGAACACTGCTGCATGAAATCTAAGATAGATCTTCAGTAACACGTCACTGTGGAGAGGGTTCACTGCGAATAAATACATTTCTCCCTTAGAATAATTAAACACTGTTGATGGGAATCTGGAGACCTGAGATTGCTTTCCGATGGGCTGATTCTAGCCTAAGTGAGCCAAACTGACCTCTTATTTTTCATCAGATTTGACTTTTTCACAGAACTAGAGCTTTAATTATGTAAAACGATGAAATTCGTGAAGAGTGAAGTACAAGTCCAGTATTTCACCCTGTGACCTGTTTCCACGCTGAAGTTTTCATAAACGTTTAGCACTGAAAGTATCAACATGGGTCAATGTGCAGCTTCTGAAAGCCATTGAATCATAGAATCATAGAATGCCTCAGATTGGAAGGGACCTCTAGAGATCATCTAGTCCAACCCCTCTGCACACGCAGGGTCACCTGCAGCAGGTGGCTCAGGACTGCATCCTGTGCCAGGGCTCTGTCACCCTCACTGTCAACAAATTTTTCCTTAAATTCCTGTGGAACTTTTGGTGCTTCAGTTTGTGGCTGTTTCCTCTAGTTCTATCGGCGGCCACCAATGAAAAGAGGCCGGCCCCATCCTCCTCACTGCCTCCCTTGAGGTACTTATAGACACTGAACACTTTCAATGCTGTAAAGAATTCAAGGTTGCTTATATACAGATTCCTGTGTTGTTAGATTGTATTTGGCATGGCATGAATGCCACAGACAACAGAATGGCATTCTTGCAAAGCTTTCAATTCAATCTTGCATGTACTTTTTAAAACTTTCACAAACAACTTCCTGCATGTACTTTTTAAAACTTCCACAAACCACTTCCTGATGCCAGGCTTGTACCTCCAGTAACCTTTGCTTATCAACCCAGGAGACTTTCTATCTCAAGATTTCACACCCTCAGCTCTGCCAAGCACCACAGCACGAAATCAATGGCTCTCCCAGCTGCCCTTCACCCCAGGAGTTCCCAGTAAATCCCCCAATGCTCTAGTTCTCCCATGGCTTCTCAACACCACCCTATATTAGGCATATCTGGAAACGTAAGAATAATAAAATGACTGTGGTTGAAAAATATAAATGCTACAGTTAAGTGCTGATGCCAGGATAGGAATATATATGATTGAAGATAAATGAGAGTTACTAGGTTAGTATATTTGCACCTACAGAAGGCTAAGATAGGAGGTGCACATCTCCTGCACACCCATGTTTGTCAAGATGTCTTTGCTGCAAATGATATTTTGATGGTGTAAGATTAATTCCGCATATCCAAATGGTAGTAATCTCAGCAAGGAGGCATTTTCCTTCCCTGTGACACAGTGTTCCCCAGAAAGCCCTATGAAATTACATGGCTTCTGACCAATGCTATGTCCAAGTGGTACTGTCGAGCTTCGCCAAGTTCGCAAGCAAACTCAGATCCACTCATCTTTTGCTTAGAAAATCCTCAGAACAAAGGAAGGCTGAACAGCAAAAACATATGTATTCTGATCGGATGTCTTTTATTAGCTTGACTATGACTAAATTGTCTTACAGCAGAGAATGAAAATATTAGGCAGAATCCACTTGCATACAGAGTGTAAAAAAATAAATAAATAAAAATTTGGCAAGTAGAACATATTCAAAAATTCTGTTAAAATGTAAATCTTAAGTTTTGCTCCTGTACTCCCATGAACTCCTGACTTGAAGGAAGAACTGAATATGTGTATTCCCTTGTGGTCTATAAAACCAGTAAGTCAACTTAGTGTGGGCTTGAACATAAAATCTATTCTCAGATGATGTGCCTGTGATTCTTTTGCATCCTGAGGCACTTGGCAAGAATCCTGACAAACAAGGTTAAACTCAAAAGAGACTCAGAATACCTGAGGCAGCGAGTTTCTAGGGTTTGATCAACTGGAAAAGAGGGAAGTATTTCTTTTTCTCAGGCAGAGAAAAAGAACAAAAAGAGGTCATTTAAGTAATGCAAACTCAACATAGATACCAAGAGTAAAAACCAACATTGACAAATCAGGAGGCAGTAGGCAGAAAATACCACATTACTGATGTTGCTAATGGAACCAAAACAGTGCAGAAGTGAGTCTCCACTTCTATGGAGTAAGTCAAGTAAGATCTGGAGATGCTATGGATACCCATTTACGTCTTTGTTGAGGTTGCTACCAGGTGAAAGTGTGGAGTTAATAAATACCATCAAGACAGCATGTGTAAAATGGACATTTCAACCACTGTACAGTTGGCATATCTTTTATTTTGAAGGAGAATATTATATATGAGTTTCAGTTTAAGATACTTCTGTTGCTATATTGAAGCACTAATAAAAGCCAGAACACACACAGTTGAAGACTGGGACAAACAAAAAAGGTTACTCTATCTGTTCTTCTGGCAATTGAATAAATAAGACAGAGAAAAGCAAGACAGCATTTGAGTCTTTCGTAAATATGCTATAATTCAAAATGAAGTTCCACACTAGATGTAGAAATTGCAGGATGATGCTTTTTGGTTTGCATTACTTAGGAAAATTGACTGCATAAAAGTCCATTTTAGTCTTTAGAAATCTCTGAATCTCTGAGCAGAATTGATAAAGTGTAAGGCAAAAAGAAGTACTGAAAAAAATCTTACTACATCAGAATACATTAAAATTTCTGATTCTTACCAATTCTTTCTCACAATATTTTTAGTGTGAGCAAAATCAGGAAAGTAACCATATATATGTAAGGTGTTTCTTTATCATTCCACTGGCCTTAGACGTACATATACTCAGCACTGTCTATGCAGACTTCAAAATAAAAATACCTAGTGCATGAGTCTTACTCCCCTGAGCTCCAAAAGGGCTATGCAGCTAAGAAAGCACAAGCTACATTCTACCTTCTTTTTTAGCTTTTCATCAAAAGAACTGTTTAATTAAGTCCCAGTCAAAAAAGTACTACGTTGCATGCGAATTTTTATCATAGGTGATGAAGATCAAGACAGGAAAAAAGATAAGTTTTAAATACCAGACTGAGATTTTCAGGATTTGCTATTAAATTTGTAATAAGTTCAGCAAATGATGCTTAATTTATTATTAGACAAATAAGGACACTTATACTGTTTCTGAGTCCATTCTTAGAGTAGACATCTGCTTTAACATTCATTTCAATAGTTCATGATTTAAGGAAGATTTGCAGATCATGTTCTCTGGAGAGTATTCACTAAACCTCTGCCTGTCTCCTGGAAAAGGTGAACTTAACTACCTATAGCGCAGTTTGCCTCATTGTGGAATAATAGGCATCCTTGACAAATAGGCATCATTGTATATTAACTTTTATCTGTTGAAATGCTTGAAGTCGCAGATTTCAAAGTCTTGTTCGTAATTTTTGCTCTTATTTATTATTCATTAACAGTGTGATACAGTGGGAAGCACACACAAAGTTTTAGCTGGACACAATGGATACATTCTTTGTAGAGAAACAAATTGCAGTATATATTCTAGGTCTTACAGATTTTATTTTAGCTGTCCAATGAGATCTGAGGCATTTCTAGCAGAAGAGCTTATCAGCTATCTATCTCCTTCAACTAATTAAGGCAGCAGGTTTCTTTTCTTACAGGAATACAGTTTTTCTATCATTTCCTCTAAGCAAAAAAAGCCTGCTGTTAAGCTCCCAGTAGAGACAAAATAAATGATTGCCTTGAATGACACTTTAAAGCCCCAGGCATTAGAAAGTAAAGATGCTGACCTTATAGCTGCTTCTACCTCTTTGCAAAAAATCAAGTGGACACATTTAAGACTTAAGGTCATGGTACCTCAGGGTCTAGCTCTGTTTCATCCCCAACCGCACAGCATATGGGACTCAGACACAGAAAGCCATGATGTCTTTGCTCCTTTTTCAGTAACAGCAGGGATCTGTTAAAGAACAGAGAATTTAAAATTTCCACCTGCTACGGATTGCTGCCTTCCTCAGATGACCTTTACTGTCCACCATGTATTGCAGCTCCTGTGAGGTCCAGGTGAAAGCGTGTATGTGTTTGCCCAAAAGGGTAGAGAGGGCATTTGCGGTCACTGGTCCACAGGGATAATGACTTCAGATGAAAAGCTGGGAGATTAAAGTTAGAACTCATTCAGACTTAATTTCCTTTACTTCTGAAGATTTCATCAGAAGACATACTTCCCTTAAAACAGTTTCTTCCTTCCATCCTGCTCTATTCCTTTTCTAAATAGTGTATCTCAGCCGTATATATCAGGCACTCAAAACCCCACAGCTTCTCTGATCAATGCACCAGTCTGCTATAGTTATCAACAACGTCCACTGCTGCTGCTTTAGAGAGCTGAGCACTGGAACAGCCCTTGTACAGAGTCTTCATTTTGGGGAGCTAAAGTGTCTCTTACAGGAGGAGACTGAAGTCAAAAGTATCAATGCTCTGGTCTTACATTCCCAGCTTTCCAAGAGGTTCAATGCCCCATCTTTCCAGTAGGCAGTCAATCACTACGTTACTAGATGGCTGGAGAATACAAATGAGTCAATGACAACTTTGAAAACCTTTACAATGTCTGCCCTGGTTAAATAATAAATAGTGGATTTTGTAAGTAAACAGATCAGTGATATTTCTCTGCTTTTTTCTTTTTCTTTTTTTTTATTTTTTTTTTCGTTTCTGGAAGTCTTTAGGATTCCTACAGCCTGCCCTCACCTCTTTTTTGTCTTTCAGTTTTTTGTCTGGCTGGTCTTTCACATTAAATGTTTGTTCTGTCTTAACAGCCATTTTTTTCTTCCAAAATATCAAACACCATTCAGAGTTAGTCTAATTCTCAGTTAGTCTAATTTCTGCCAGCCAAGCTACCAGCTCTGCCAGCTGAGGTCATTGGGATTTCACTGTATATATTGTATTTAATTTTTTACTGACCTTCCAGATTTCTTCAATTCCATCTTATTCTCCACATATCATTTATTCCTTAACTGGTCCCAAATTTAAGCTAGTTCTTCATTTAAAATAATATTTAATCACATTCCTTTCTTACTTGTGATTGTCTGTCTAACATGCATTTAAAAGAAAAGAGACCTTGTAATAGCACTGTATTTTTGAAGCTCAGAGCTGAAAATTTTCTGCAAAGATAATAACAATCAAGCCGACTGGGTTTCTGGTCTCTATTTAATAGAATAATTGAAATGTAAGACTGGTAGGGCCGCCCTCTCGGGATCACATACTTCTTGCTTCTAACTAAAGGAGAGGGTTATTATACCTAGACCATGTCTAATACTTTGTTGAATTTGTTTTTAAAACCCTTCAATAAACAATAAACTGTTCTTCTCTACCTAGCAAACTTAGGTACTGCACTGCAGATGTTTCCTAACACCTAACCCCAAACATCTCCATGAAAATTCATTGAGTTCTTAGTGTATTTACAATGATCTCTAAGAAGAAATTACCACCTTTCTCTTTCACTGATTTTGCACACTGGAAGATCATTATTGCATCTTCCCCTTAGTCTTCTTTTCCCGAAACTAAGCAGAACTGTTTCCTTCAGTCTTTTCTCACAAGTCATGGCTTTAGGTCTTGTTTTCTGGTCACATTTTCTTTACCTCCTACCTTTTTGACTGCCATACTCTGCACTCCTCCCCATTTAACATTAAGTGGCAGCACTTAATATTTAGCATAGTGGCCAAAACCATGTTCAGTGCCAACACTGGCACCCCAGGGACAAGTGGAGGATAATTATCTTGCATGTGCTACCTACAACACATATAATTTTGCAACATACAGCATGAGATTTTCCCATAATAGCGATGTATTGCAACAATTTCATTTAGCTCCATTAGTGCCATCACATCTATTTATCCCCCATTTTATAACTGTTTGTTTAATTTCTCTTTCCAAAGGGTAAGTGTTTCTATTTGATTTTACTGAATTTCTCATTGTTGAAGTTGGGCCATCTATACTATTTCTCAAAATAGCTGTGAATGCTGATCCCGGATCTCACCGAGATTTTAGTCCTTCTTAGCTTCATGTGGTTTTATAAATTTGTGTGTTTCAAGATTGAAGTTGTTAAGGGAAATGTTGAGTATAAACATGCAAACCAATAAACACACAAAACTTTCAATGCCTCCCCGGTTTAGTATCAAAACATTCGAGTATGTGCTTACTTTATCATGATTCTAGGTAAGTAAATATTTCTCATATTTCCTTAGGAGAATATTAGGTGAGATCATGTCAAAAGCCTTTTTACAGTTAACATATATCTACTGCTTGTCCTTTATCTGCACTATTAATTATCCCATCAGAAAAGGAAGCAGGGTTAGTTTGACATGATTTATTCTTGACAAATCTAATCTAGGTTTTTTTTTTGTTACCTTAGTATTCTCCACGTATTTATAAATTATCTTTAAAAATTTAGTCTTGTATTTCTTTCAGAATAGCAGAGAAAGATTGACTGCTTGTTACCTCTCTGAGCCTTTCTTTTTCCCTATTGAAAACCTATCCCCTGTGCTGATTTTTTTTCTAGTTCTTAGAGAACTTTCTCCTCTTCTGCTACCAGTGAGTGTTCATTGTTCAGATATTGCTTCAGTTTCTTACGCATTTGAGGGTAAATTGCACTAGGACCCTCTAACTTTGAATACATGCAATACATTAAATAATAGGTTAAATATTTTCTAACCCATTTATCCCTTTTATGACTCATGCATCCGGGCTCTTGTTTAAATAAATAAATAAATGAACAACTAATTGCTTGATTACTTAGGCATTTGGCCACACTTTGCCCTTCTGTTCGGCCAAAAGCAAAGGTGTCACTGAATACTTTGTCTTCTTGACATTGTATTGTTTAATGTTTGTGGTCCTTAAATATTAAGGAATGGGTCTGAATTTTACTTTGCCTTTCTCTCCTCCTGTAATGTTCATAGAATCCTTTCACATTAATTTTTCACACTCCCTATAACAGTAATTCATATTGTGTTTTAATCTTTCTCGGTTTGACCCTACACATTTAGGCTAACATTTTTCTACTCAGCTTTAGTCGTGTGTCCTTGTTCCTCATTTTTAATTAATTCCTTTTTTTTTTTTTAATATTTGAGACATAAAAGAGCTTCTGCTGCAGCTGTTCTCATTTCTTACAATGATTCCTTTCTCCTTCACAGCACAATAACCTGCTGTTAAAAGGCTCTTTTCAGTAATTGCCACCTCTCCTGCCTTCCTTTATCCTTTAGTCTATCTTTCTAAGAGAATCGACTTACAAATTCCCTGCATTTATCAAAGTCTATTTTACTGAAGCCCATTATCTTTATTTTGCTTCTCTCATGCTGTCCTTTTCTTAAAAGAGTGAACCATGATCAATAGCTTTGCAGGCATTTCCTTCCCCCTAGACCCTGGCATCTATCATTTTTGCAGAAGTTGGAGCAGTGTGTTAAGAAGCTTGTGGCTCGAAAATCTGCAAGAATTTCTGGTCAAATAAATGATACGATCTCTCTCTACAGAGCTTGTCCTGCTTAAGCAAGGATGCAACGATACTTGTACTCCTTGATAATGGTTGGCATCATACCAAAAAAGGGTGACTTGATCAGTGCTCAAGGGACGTGACAACTGAAGTACAACACACACAGAGAAGAGTAATTTTAATCCAGTTTGGGTTAAGGAAATCTAAACCAGTCAATGGAATTATCCCAAAAAAATGAGGTTTTACAAAGTGTTAGCAATTACCACTCACACTAAGCTTTACAGGCATATAAGCTTTTAAACTGTTACTTATTCGAGGCATCTATATCATGCCCTCATAACTGCAAAGGTGCATTGCAAATTGTTGGTGAGCCCTATGGTGAACTACATCCAATGCAAGGGTGATGGAGAGGCTACACAACAAATTAGTGGTTCCCTCACTCTGCAGCCCAGAAGGCTGCTCAAAGCCAGAATACCTGAGGCAGAAAGGGGAGCCCGTACACCTCCATTCTCTGTGCAGTTTAGAAAAAAAAAATGTAATATGCACTATTAATAGCCTGTTTTATGTAGGACTGTCAGATTTGAAAGGTCTTCCAGGAGGGCACCACGTTCATATTTCAGCTGTCTCTCTTCTCATTCACTGTTACACCAAGAGGCTCAGTGCTGAGCAATAGAAATACTTGTGCAGTTGAATCAGGAGAGGGATATGGAAATAAAAACACATGGCAGGAGCCTGTCTGAATGGGGAATTCACTTCAGAGTGAAAATCCCTCCCAGACATACAATGGGAAGCTGCCTACATCCAGCCTTTCCTAACTTCACACTCCCTTGCCTGTCAGCCCTGTGATCTGGCTTGTCATTCCTCTGGAAGAACTGTAGGCAGGTTTATATGTCTGCTCTCTGTCCCTACATAAACGGCACAAGGAAATATTAAAACCATCTCACTTGCCAATTCACCTCCCTCATCAATAAGCTTATTAAGGGCAGTAAAACCTGTGCTCTCTTAATCACTGGCTGCTAGAACATGTCAATGGATAAAGAGAAGCTCTTTCATGTCCCCAAAGACCACTGCACTTCATTGGACACAGCGCTGTAAAAATCTTGGTTTACTGGTTCACAACAACCACAATACACCAAGTTGTTTATTGAGGTCTTTCTAAAAGGCCTTACTGAAAGACTGTTCTAAAACCCAAGCCCCACTCCTCTCAGTTAAAAACCTATTATTTCTAACCTTTATTTCCTCATGGGCAACCTGTAACCATGTTTTCTTAAGTGGCAAATATGGTCTTAATCATTCTTTCACCTCTCTGGTACAAATATGGGTCTTATGAGCACTCCAACTTTGCCTCAGTAAATTGGTTTCTCATTCAGGTTCATGAAATTTTATACTCATGAGAAAAGTGCTCCACACCTTGCAGCAACAAGTCCGTAACATATGGCAGAAAATGAGACTTCTTATGCTTCTACAAATGCTGTAGTCCCAAGGGCTCTCAGAGCAATTAGTGGTAATCAGCTGAGATACAAAAGTAGGTTTGGCTTTTCTTGTACCTTAGCTACTCTCCTGGTACAGGTTTCTGTAAATGCATGCATGACCTGTGAGCATTTTTACTCCCAATAGCAAGGGAGATTTCTTCAAAGTCCACCTGGGAGACAGGCACATGAAGCAAATAGAGCTGTAGCATGGTGAGCTGCACATGCAATAGACAGCAAGTGCCTAGGCAAGGGATCCAAAATATTTTTCAAAAAATGTGGAGGACAGTGCAGAAAGAGCTGGCTAGACAAGCACAGCCACAGTGTACAAAGCTGCTACACCTGTGCTAGTTCTGATGTATGAGCAAAGCTGCAGAGTCAGGATTGCAGAGTAAACTCTTCTCCACATCTCCTGGGAGCAAGAGGAGCAGCAGTGGCCTGGAACCGCGACGAGGGAATTTCAGATTAGGCACAGAGAATAATTTGTTAATGGGAAAAACAGCAGTACTGACTGCCTGAGGAATTAGTGGGCTCTTCTTGTTGGTGTTTTTTTTTTGTTTGCTTTTTGTTTTAAATCTTGTTGGCAAACATGTCCGGAACAGCCTGGCCCTCTTACAGTTAGAAGGTGGAGAAGAGATTTGTCGGTACTTCCTCTCAGCCCAATTTTGATGATACTGGAGGCTGCTGCCTACCTATAGTCACAGATGGTGACTATATAGCCTGTGTTGAAGACTTGCCATTTCACTGCTATTATTGTTCAGATTTTACTATCTTGGGCAAGGCTTAGCTGAGCTACAACAGCACTTTCAGTGTTAGGGTACAGGTCAACTAGCTGCATCTTTTGAAGTCAGTGAGATATTTCTGCTTCTCTTAGCAGGAGGAGGCCACACTTTGACTAGTCCTTACTTTTCTCTCTGTCTTGTCTTCCTGTCATTCCTATGTTCCCTCACTTCTCTTCTGTTTCTTGTACTGCCATAGTTCTTTCTCCTGTAAAACTTGTGAAGATGCTTTGCTTGAAAATGCTTGCATTTTGCATGTTTAGTCTCCTAAAAATCTCCACTGCTTTATCCCATTCTGTCCTGGCGTGGGAAAAAAACACTGAAGATAGGACCAAGCCTATGAGCTTGTGAGTACCAGCTTTGCAAAATGCAAATCTCTCTAATCTCCCTCTGAAAGAACAGGACTGAGATTTGGTGCAACACAACATCAAGCCCATTGCTTCTAGTAGATCTTGGGCTCAGATCTTTCACCTATCCTCATCTCAAGGTAATGACTAGGGCTGCTTTTTAAGCCACGTTGATGCTGTGTCATACAAATGATGTTAGAAGAAATAAGAAAATACATGTAATAAACCCAGAAATTTGAAAATCCAGTTTGCAACAAAGGTAATCATCTCGTCCAGCACTTGTTCTTTTTTTTTTTTCTTTTCTTTTTTTTTTTTTTTTTTTTTTTTATAGATACTGGCCAGCCACAGGTCAGTGGCTCAATAAAACTAACACTAACTGAGATATTCTTTCCCTGTGTTTACAAACCTTGTCATGCCTGGAGTCAACACTTCTGGAAATCCAGTGCTAAGCCAATGGTTATTAAGGGAAAGTTTTAGTAACACTGAGCAGGTTCCAATTTCCTCATAGACAGAACTAGTAATGGGAATATTTACAGGCATCGTTGGACGATTTCATTGTCAGTTGTATTCCTGAGGATGTGAAATCAAGAACCATTGGGAGTAAGGGAAGAAGGAATTGAAAAGTTTGATTGTGACAAAATCTATTCTTTAAAAACAGGCTGAAGTACAGTGACTGCTGCTCCTGCTTAGCACTGATTAGATTGCATTCATCTCAGCTGAAGTGTAAGAGACTTGGTAATGCTATTTCTGCTACAGGATCAAAAATGAGAACAGACAATAAAAAAGACTTCCACACAGAACTGTGTTAGATGGAGTTATTATTAAATCATTTATGTGTTGGCTGAATAGCACAGTGTCATATCAGACTCGCAGAAATCTTTGATATCTCAAGTAGCAAGATTATGCTATAACAGAGACCAGTTATTTACAGCAGCCAGAGAAACATGTTGCTACTAAAAGCCAGGTGATATATTACTCAAGCTCATTCTGTCATGCATCGGGTTACAATCTACACAAAGCTGAATTTATTATATATAGGACTGAATCTGGTTCAAAGTCTGCTAAATAAAATGCAAAGCCTGATCCTGCAGATTTTATTTTGGAATATCTTGTTCAATACAAGCAGTCTCCCAGAAGTTTATTAGGCCTAGACAGTTCTAAACAGTTTCATTGAAGAATAAAATATTCAACAATGCAGAAGAAAAGAAAGAAATTGGGAATTGTAGAGAAGGGGAGGGGGCAGTAATGGTGAAGAGGCAGTTAGTAAGTTCTTGCAGGTGACTGTAGGCCCACTTAGCGCCAGAGGAGGCTTTCTGCCAAGCACCAAGGAGGGAGCTTAAGCAAGCGTAGTCTGAAGAGGAAAGGACTAGAGAAAGGAAAGGTCTGTATGACACAACACACTTTATGATGAATAAAGGTATGACCCTAGAACCCCAGAGGCACTAGGGGTACTGAAGTCACACACATCACCATCCTGTCTCCACTGAACAAAACATGAGCAGGACTGTTGCTTGCACGTATCAGAAGCCATTGCATGCAGAAATAAGAGAGAGCTCTTACAGTGTGGTAAGAATGAGCACAGCTGCTTAAGGAAGCATTACCCATGTCACTGCCAGGGATTCGAGCATCTCCTATGGCTACTCACACTCAGCAAGCTCCAATATCATGCAGCTCTCATGGGGTACAGCAGGAAGGACTACGGCGTACCAGCCCTGGGAGGGTCAACTCTGTCATATACAAAGCTCTTTCCCTCCTTGCCAGCTATAATCATTTACTGAGCACACCAGAAGTCAAACAGGAAAACGCATGGGAAACCACAGATTCATCAACGGCTTATGCATGGATTATGATTATTTAGTTCTTGCCCAAAAAGTACCAGATACATTATTTTACTGTTTAAAAAAGAAAAATTGCATTGGCCCCATCTAGAGCACAATTATCTGACATTGCAGGATGTAAGGGGGATTAGAGGAAGGGAGAGGCCAGGAGAAGGAAAAGAAAGGGTTTTATGAATTCCTCCTGTGTAAAGAAGGATTAGCCTTTTAATCTTTTAAGCAAAATTCTTCATGATTTACATGAAGAAACTGATACGGAAGTAAGAATTAGGCCTTGGTTAAATGTTCAGTGCAACTGCACCTACCCAGCCAAAAGGAAAAGGGCAGGTTTCTACCAGGTGTGCTGCAGCACTGCACATTTGCCAGTGCTGCAGGAGGTGCACGGCTGCCCAGGAAGAAATGAAGGGCCACTGCTTTCAGTAGCGTTTAGATATGTTCTGGGTGCAAGTGGCCATAAAATCAAGATCTTAGCAGGCAAGGCCTCTTGCTCTTTCCTCTAGAGATGGAAGGATCTGAACTGATACCTGATTCAAAACTTATGTCAAAGGTTGTCACCTCATTCAGCCTAACTCTTTTCCCCTCCTCCTCCTCCATGATCTCCACTCAGGCTATGGGAGCTGTGCGTGCAACAGGGTAGGAAGAGTAAAAAGTAAAATCAACAGCTGGACAAACCCTCAAAGTCTTTTGAGGAGCTGAGAAGATATCACTTGGGATGACTTGGCCTTTACATTCCCACCCTTCATGGAGTGGATTCATGGAGTCTAGGTGCATAGAATCAATCAGAGAATCACAGAATCATAGAATGCTTAAGACTGGAAGGGACCTCTAGAGATCATCTAGTCCAACCCCCCTGCACACGCAGGGTCACCTACAGCAGGTGGCTCAGGACTGCGTCCAAGCGGGTTGGGAAGATCTCCAGAGAAGGAGACTCCACAACCTCTCTGGGCAGCCTGTGCCAGTGCTCTGTCACCCTCACTGGCAATAAATTTTTCCTTAAGTTCCTGTGGAACTTTTAGTGCTTCAGTTTGAATAAGAAAATAGAACCACGTTGGAGAGGCAGGAGACCCCAAGTGTCTTTCAGATGAAAAGATGTTTGCCTAACAAAATATCTACAAAATATTCTTTAAAAGGTTTTGCATATATACTTTCAGACTCGGGAACACAACACAAAAGACTTTTCAAGTAAAGACAAAAGACATGTACACATGAAGTCCATTAATGAGAACCAACACTGTGGTATATTTTAAGATTTTTGATAATATTAGCAATTCTTTCAGAAAACAAAAATTTCCATGAGAATAAGGATTTCAAGGAAACAACAGCAGTTTCCACAACCCCTCGGAAGATAAATTTCACATAACACTGTAGATAGGAAGATCTGTCTGAATTTCTTAGGCTGAGTAGGTAAATAGTGGGAACCTTGTTACACTGCAGCAGTATCTAAACAGGCCTTTCCATAAGTAAGATACTGTGTTTTGTTTTTTTTTTTTTAATAGTTACAGAATAGGATATTCTGTAAGAAGTTGTGGAATTGTGGAACTGATGGTATGTATGCAAGTATGAGCAAGTAGATGTGGTATCTTTCATATGACAAGACACTTTCAATTTTTGCTTTGCCATAAATTCAACTTTTAAAAATAAATAAAGCGAAGGATGTACTTTCCCCAATTCCTATCAGTCACAAGAGAAGGGACACATTCTTTTTTAATCACAACTCTAAGCATGCACGTCTGTCTACAAGTACCTGTAAACTAAGGCCAATGCTGTGACAGGCCTCGCATATATTTAATCTCAAACACTGAATATGCATTTTGATAGCAACCGAATTACTCAGTGCATAAAACTGGCGATCAATACGTCTGCACAGTACCCAGAATTTGAATTAGAAGTTTACTGCCTGGCTAGCTTACAAGTGCTATCAAATGTGACGGCATAGCTCAAAGTAAATATTTAATAGGATAGCGTTAGAATGAGGCTTTTGTCCTTTCTCTCTCTGCATCCTTACAAAATATGGCAAGGTATGTGGGTTACATCGTAGGCTTTTTGCAGCGTGTTTACAGAGCATGGAGGGCAAAAGTGTTCCAATATGTGACCGGACTTTCTCAAAACAAGGCCAGTGCCAACGCGTTGTTCGCAATAACAGTAGTGTTGTTCAAGGAGGACATAATACACCCTGCAGGGACGTGTATTAAAAATAGTAATGATGGGTGAAGGAAGGCTTTTTGAGGGCACACAGAGAAGCGCCACAAAAAGCCACTCGGAAAAAATCATAGAGCAAAGGCGGGACGAGGGAAGGAGCCTCCTCCTTCCTCCTCCGCCTCCCCGGGGAGCTGCCGCCTTGGCCGCTGAGGGCGGGACGCGACCGCTGGGCGCCCCCGGCCACCCCGCAGAGCGGCCGTTGGGCGCTGCCTGCTTCGCCTCACGGCGACCGTTGGGCGG
>VZSV01000076.1:107874-134013 GCA_013398735.1 Nothocercus julius | reverse complement strand
GTCTTTGTTGAATTTCATAAGATTTCTCATTGCCCAGCTATCCAGTCTGTCCAGGTCCCTCTGGATGGCAGTGCAGCCCTCTGGGCTGTCAGCTATTCCTTCCAGTTTGGTATCCTCAGCAAACTTGCTGAGGGAGCCCTCTGCCTTCATCCAGGTCGTTAATGAATAAATTGAGCAGGACTGGGCTGAGGACTGACCCCTGGGGGACACCACTACCCACAGGCCTCCAACTAGACTCTGTGCTACTGATCTCCCTCTGAGCCCTGCCATCTAGCCGATTTGCATGGCTTAAACATGCATGTGACTCAATGTGCCTGACTTAAAAACTCAGAGATTTTAAGTTAAAGACTTCTCTTAAATATTGGTCTAACTAAAATCATGACATAAAATACATGAATAATAGCTGTTTATGGCCTAGCTTGCTCCTAGTGCTGGTCTATTGTAAAGTCAGAACCTTAAAACTGGATAGGATTGTAATGGAGAAGCAGTTCAGTTAATACTGATAGTTTATAGTAATATCAACTGAAAGTGAAATATGCATTTCTTTCAGGAGATTCGTTTAATGCTTAGTTTGTTTTTTCTTAAAAAAAAAAAAAAAAAAAAGAAGTTGTCCTTTTAGGAAGTCTGCAAATGAAAGTAAGCAGACAGGGGAAATATGTTGTCCTTCTTAGCAATACCTATTCTGGGCACTTTGTCATTGGTGCCAAAGATAAATGGTATTATAAACGCTCATATTCTTTATAATGGCCTTTAAAAGGCCTTGGAGGGTGACACAGGTTTGTCCAGTGTGCATGCTATCTCACTGCCGTTGAAAAAATAAAAATGATGCAATTTAAATCACAATACATGTAATTTGCAAACGCAACATATTCATATTTTTCTGCATTACTTCTCCTAATCCTGGTAAGGAGCCTTTCTTGTTGTGATAAATGACATGGTGGGAGGTTTTGCTGGCTGGGGTTTCTTGAAGCATTTGGTGTAACTGGGATTTGTTCCTGGTTTTGTGTTTTGCTGACCTAAAAGCGAGTGGTGGTTGGGATGGCAGTGTTTTTTTTTTTTTTTTTTTTTTTTCCCCCAGCAGCGCAAGAGTAATGCAGCATTTGAATTGCACGAGAGCGCCATTCCTACTTCTAAAAAGATATTCACCATCCCTTTTTATGACCCAGTCTGCTGTGAACCAGGAGTAAATGTGATACTGGAGATCAGAGATTCAGGCCTCTTTGCTTTTGCTGTTTTCTGACAGGACTGGCAATAGCAAGAATCACCTGCATAGAAGGCTGGATGCCAGCTGCAGTCATCCTCATGAAATGAATAAGCTTCTCATGAAAATCAATCTGCATTTGACACAAATTAGTGTGCTTTTTGCTCAGCTGTAATGCTGCTGTAAGATTCCTTGAAGGAGGCTTATACATTTTATAAAACCACCTTTCAACATTCATTTCTTTATTTAATTTATTCTGGCGCATGTAAATATTTGTTGTAAGCTTATAGCGGAATCTTGCCAAAATAATTGTGACACCATTGTGTTGTTAAAGCTTCAGAACAACCCAAAAAAAGGAAGCAGTGGAGGGGAAGTAGGTATCTGGGAGTAACTTTGCCTCTATTTCTATGGGACTGAGGTTCCAAGGTAGAACCCGGGTGTCTGGATGTCCTAGGCCTTCTCTCCATCCTCTAAATAACTTGATCTGTATTTGCTAAAAGGTATCCTGATTTGGTAACAGCAGGTGTGTTGTCAGAACAAGAAGCTAACCGATGGGCTTGTGATGTGCAGTAAGCAGATAGTCTGATAGTGTGAAGCTTTTACTTGCTCCTTTGGTCTGGCAACGGAGCCCAAGTGCAGCAGGGCTGATTTCCTCCTGCTGTATCACCGTATGTCTTGACCTTGGCCTAACTGTCATTTGGAGGAGGGGAGCCCTGCCTTTGGGAGAGGTTTGCCTTTGTGTTAAGACTCGATGGAACTTGTTTAAAGGACAGGCTATGCGCTGTGATTTCGTGTTTAAAAGATACTATACTAAGTTCAAAGAGTAGACATTAGATGCTTGCGATGTTTGGTTGCTGCTTCTAGTTGTTGAAGGCCAAGGTGCTAGCACATTCCTAGGAGAGATTAGTGGTACGTGTGTGACATGAAATAGTGATACGACTTCCCTCTCCCCCCCTGGAAGCTTCTGAGTTTCTCAGAGAACTTGTATAATTCCTGTTACCTTTCTGATTTGAGAACCTGTAGAGCAGATTTTTATTTAATGTTACATTCTGAACAGAGGTACAAAATGTGGTGTATTTTGAGCATCCGTTGTATGGTAGCCTTCAGGACTTGTCTTTTAGCTGACGCCTGCTCCTTTTTGGTAGGTGTTTTAATCAAGCAAGGACTTGCCTTCCTAATGAGCTAATTTCTCCTTCCCTAGTGGAGAATCGTAAATATAGGTGTTTTTAATATTAAACTATTCCTTCACCAGAGGGCTTTGTTCCAGCAGTCATTTGGGAGCAGGTTGGGGAAGCAAGTAGTAGAATAAAGAGATCAAACACTGTTCAAAAACGTTTAGCTTTTTCTGAGCATAAGCTGACAAGTAGCCAGATTGCATAATGCCTGTTTTCTGGATGGTGGCTATCGCATTGTGACCCACACATTTTTGAAAGTGAGGAAACTCTGCTGGCTTTCAAGTTCCTGGAGCATTTCTCTTTTAACTATTCCTAGATAACTAAGGCCTGGATGACAAATGGCATATACTCGGGGATTTCTATAGTGATGGAATAAGCAAGTTCAGGAAATAACTGAGGGGCATAAAGTTTGAGTACATGTCTATTTTATTATAGTGATACACTTATCTGGTAATGATAAAGCTTTTTCAATAACCTAGGAAGGGAAAGGAGAAGTTGTTTGTTTCTTCTTCTTTAGCCCCATAGCCCCATTGTGGGTAACTTACTACGCAAGCAAACCTTAGGCTTTATTTATGTATTAGAAACTGATACATATGTTTGTTCATGAGAAGGGCTGATTGGTAATTGGTATTCTTTATAGCACATTTTCGAGTGTTGTATCTGAAGTTCCCATAGAAAATATAAAACTGGTTGTGTGTGTGACTTCATAAATGACCTTTGCTATGGAAGTTACTAAGACAGTGGATTTTAGTTAATTGACTATTTCCACTGTCCATAGTCTTGAGGGAATAATCAACATCCATAGTCTTGAGAAAATAATCAACAAAGTGTTTTGGTATATACTATCCCTAATGAGAGAGAAATACTACTCAAAATAAAATATCCTGAATTGTATTTGTATACTTCATCTGTGTAAACATCTTTTTTTTTGGTCAAAAATAGAAACAAGAAATGAATAACATCAAGGGTTTGTTCAGCTTGGTGCCGGAGGGCAAATGCATTACCGGAAACCGCCAAACTCCTGTTATTCGCCATCTTTGCATGTAGCTTATTGGTTTCAGGTAGTTGTCACACAGCAGTTCACTGACATTGCATTTAACAGCCTCCTCTCTTGCTAAAGCATGCCCGTGCAGGTAGGATTTGGGGGAGAGGAAGGAGCAAGGAGTGAAAGAGAGGAGGGATGTTTTACAGGTGTTTTGAGACTTGAGAGCAAGCAGCTATTACATAGGGTTTGTAGGTTCCGTGAGCTGCGCTCACACACAGTGCGATGCTGGCACGGGGCCCTGAACAGGGTATTGGCTTACGGAGGGGCAGCAGGAGCATATCAGGCTTTTTCATTTTATTGGCTTTCTATCTCTCTCTGGGTAGCTCTGCTTACTGCATTAAGAGCCTGAAATGTGCAAACCAGCACATAATAATTACATATTGTCGCTGTGTCTGCACTTCATGTAACTTCAGGTCATGTAGATACTAATATTTTAGTCCAGTATGGAAGCAGAATGCATAAAACGATGCATACTTATGATGTGCCAACTTGGCATTGCCAGTTTGCTAGTATAGTGTCCATTCCCTCCTCCCAGTAATTTGGGTTTTGTTTGTTTGTTTTCAAACAAAACAGTGGAACAGTTGGCTTGCATTCTTGAATTTATCCCTTCTCTGATTCTCTCCTCTTGTATGTTTTCAGGTCAGCGCTCAGTTCACAAAACGGATCCAGGCAAAAATCAAGGACCTTTTGCAGCAAATGGAGGAAGGGCTAAAGACAGCAGATCCACATGACTGTTCTGCCTATACTGGCTGGACTGGTGAGAAACTATGTGTGTTTGTTAAGTGATGTTTTGGTGACCATTTGGGGGTGATTCACAGGAGGAGCTTCTAATACTCTCCCAGGATCTGCATAAGTGCTCTGATAACATAGTCATTTGTAGGAGTTGGTTTCTTTTCACTCTGGCTGCTTGATCACTAGTGTCTGTAGTGATTTCCATTGACTTCAGTACTCACAGGATCTAGTTATAGGGAGATAACTGGTTTCTGTGTTTGGACATCTTTGTCTTGCAAAAGGAGAGCATTCTCTGTGGCTACTTCTTCTTTGACTTACCTCTTTTTTTTGTGTTGTGTTGAGGAGCAGCTTGGAAAAAATCTCCAGGCCTTGCCTATGCTTGGGCTTAGCTCTGGCTATGGAAGTGTGAAATTTCTTTCCTTTCTTCTTGATGTTTTGATACAGATGGTGCTGTGGGTGGACGGGTTGGGAAGCTTTACACAACTCAGACTTAAACGATAGATGTATTTCAAGGACTAAAAATGAGTGGTTGCTAAGTGGATGCAGAGGATCTCAAGCAATGGGCATTTTCACACTGACGTTATACAACGTCTCTCTGCGAACAGTGTTCTCGGTGACTGACAACTGAAGTTACGGCTGATAAATCAGAGCATGCTAAAAATAAGTCATATGCTAAAAGTAACACAACCCTCCCTAGCAGGAACAAGAAGATAGATGAGCAAGTAACATTGTCTAATGAGAACAGGAATCCTATAGAAGGATTGCCAGCTACATCTGTTTCAAATTGTATCCTTTTTTTTAAGGGTCTGTGGAATTGTCTCTGAATGGAAATACATGATCTGGCCTTTTAAATATGTGGGGGAAATATTTTCTGCAAATTCACTCATTGCAGCGTTTGCTAGAATATGCCAATCAAAAGGTAAAAACGGGGATGAAAATGGCTGTCCCATTTTTCATGTAGCAAGTCTTAGACAAATCTTATCAGCAGTGAACAGGCATGACCATTGGCCCATACTCTGTGGAATCTCTTTAAAAACTTGGACCATGGAGTTGGTGTATAACAAAGATAAAACTCATTACATTCTATCCTACTTGTACAAGTAGCGTTTAGACATGCCAAATGCCTTAGAGGAGCCACCTGAAAGGCATTGCATAAGGAAATGTAGGAAAAACTGGGTGTCATGGCTGCTTTCCAGCCACCCCTTGATCAAACCTGAATATTTACAATTTTACTGGAATTTACAAAAGAGTTTGGAAATCCGATCCAGGCATGTTTTCCTGTTGTTGCTTTGATGGCCTGTGGACCAGGATAGTAGCTCACAAGTTCCTATGCTATTGAATCGACCCAGCCGAGCTCTGCAGCAATCTTTTTGGGACCATTGGGAAAAGCCTGTTAATAGCTGGTCCAGAGAACATGTGATGTATGAGCACCAGTGTTTACTTTGCTTCGGAAATCTATGTTACTGCAATTGCTAGAATTTGTTTCTTGTTTTAAGTGAAAGTTACGTAATGAGCTTAATGGAATGAAGCTTGATGTAACCTTCCAGCATTCTGCAAGAACTCTTGCCTGCTCTCTGGCTTTTACAAACTAGCTTAACGTGTAGAAATTTATAATCTTGTTAAGAAATAGATTTTTAGGATTTAAAAAGAATTTGGCAAGCTGAATCTAAGAACTTATCAAAAGAGCCTCTTAAAATTTAAGCAGAAAAGAAAAAAATTCTGTGAATATAATGGATGACTATTGTATAGTTGTTGTACATGGCCATACACATGACGGTTAGTCTAAGTTTTTGAGTCTTTTGAGTGATTTCTGCATCAGACTTCAGTGCCTGTGTCATGAATTTTCCTCATTCTCTGCATGTTGTGAGTCTAAACAGAGTTTCAGTCTGAAAATTTCAGGTTTTTGTCATAATCCAAATTTAAATGGGATCAAGATAGAAGACCGGGTGCCTTCATATTGCATAAACTAGGACATTTAATTAGTATCTTTAAATTTACCAAATACTTAATCACATTTGAGTTGCTTCTTCACAGGCAAAAAAGATGAAAACATGATGTATTCAGAAAGAAAATTAAATGAATCTTTCTCTTTTTATATGATTGTTCCAGGCATTGCCCTTTTATATCTGCAGCTGTACCGTGTCACAGAAAAACAGGGCCACTTGCAACGATCTCTTGATTACGTGAAGAGAATCCTTCGCAATCTGAACGGCAGAAGAGTCACTTTTCTCTGTGGCGATGCTGGTCCCCTGGCAGTGGGTGCAGTGGTTTATCACAAGCTGAAAATTGACAATGAATCTAAAGAATGTGTTGCCAAGTAAGTGGCTGACAGGGGGGGAAAAGCTGTGCCCTTCTTGTAAAGCAGCATACTTGTCATCAGCAGTTTGTAGCACGTGCACAGTATGTGATGCTTCCTGGAAAAGCTGGGTTTCAGTTGTGGGTGCAATGCTGTCAGTAACGTGTGCGGCAGGGATCTGGGAACACTCAAATGTGTCACAGTGTTTGATTTTGACAAAGCTTTAGTGCGACAGAGGAGATATTTGCTGGCTGTCAAAGGTGAGGACTCTAATTAGATGAGAGGATGTGAAAGGCTAACCTGAAAAAAGACTTATTCCTTTTCTAAGTAGTCTACATATAAGAGTCATCTTAAAAACAATCCCATTTAGATGTTGAGCCTCCTTGGAGAAGTGACTGTCCTTTTGCTGATATGGAGCTGCCTGCTGTCCATTTGAGGCTGGATGTGTGGGAGCCCTGTGCAGACTGCATTCAGCACCAGTACAGTTTGCATCCAGCACCAGTAACGCCCTTTGAGCAGTCTAACAACGTACTTTGAGTTGATGGAATTTGCAAATTAGCCTTGTGTCAGCATCTCCATTCTGGTTTATATTTGGGAATGTAATCAGTCTCTTTCTAATCCAGAAGCCCACTGAGATAAGTCTCTATTGCCATCTCTGAATGAGTATTTCCGTATTGAAAAGGTTTTTTTGTTGTTGTTGCTGTTGGGTTTTTTTGGTTGTAGACCTGGCAGTAAACTTGAGCATGTCATTTTGAATGCAGCAGTGTTGCTTGAAGGCATGAAGCAGGAGTGTAGCAAAATGAGCTTAGGAGCAATAAATCTTGCAGTCTGGCCTCTGCTTGGAAAGTCATTTCTAGGAAGAGGACTGTAAATTATGGGGTTTTTTTGTTGTTGTTGTTGTTGCTGCTGCTGCTGTTCTGTTTTTGTATTACAAATCTGTTCATGACACCAACTGAGTGGGATATTGTAGATGTCAAAATGCTATCTATAAGGGCACTTTTAACTTTGTGCTTTGTCCGGTTTGGTGTGATCCGAATAAAAAATCAGAGTATTAGAAGTTAATCGTAGCCATTTTGAAAGAAAATAATTCCAAGTCCACAGAGTAATTCCAAGGAAAGATTAATAACATACAGCTTGCTCTTTTGTGAGTGACTTTTCTCTGATGCTAAGCAGTGACTGAGCAAACGAGCCATTTGAGTCAGTGTGTTTGCTCTAGCACTGGTTAATGGTAACATTTCTGCCAAGTAATGGCCGTTTGGGGAGATTTGGAAATTGAATTTGGTCTTAATCCAGATCATCTTCCTCCTCCCTCTAATTTAAACCATGAAACCATGGTTTCATCTAATTGGGTATTGCCTCAGAAAAGATGGAAGAGACAGGGAGAGGGTTGGCAAGAAAATTCTCTGCCTGTGCACGTGGTGCAGTGTTAGCTCTGAGTCAGAATTGCCTCTCTGTCTGGGGAGACCTGAGAACTGCCGCGTGCACTCGGGCAGCCAGCTGGGCTGAGGCTGACTGCAAGGAGCTGGTGAGGCTGCAGCTCTGGAAGGCCGCTTTGGGGATGGGGGGTGGGAATTGATGTGCTGATCTGCCTTCATTGAGCTGCTGGGGATTTCTGGGAAACGCAGAATGGAGTTTGATGTAGTCAGCGATTGGCATCTTAGGCATAAATTAGAAATTAGAAAATGTACTCCAACGTAAGTTTGCCGAGGCGAGAATCATGCAAAGGTTTGCTTTTAATTCAGAACTTCTTCTGTTTATTGTGAGATTGGTGGCACGTGCAATACACTGTCCAGTCTGGCCTCAAAGGAAGGTCCTCTATACTCTTGCTGTCTACCTCCATTGTCTTGTGCAGGCTGCTGCAGCTCCAGAGGACAGTGATAAGCACCGATGCTGAACTGCCAGATGAGCTGCTTTATGGCAGAGCAGGTTACCTCTATGCCTTGCTCTACCTGAATACTGAAATTGGTCCTGACACTGTCCCTCAATCTGCTATCAAAGAGGTAAGGATGCTTTTATATTTCTCGTGCCACAGTACAAGTGAGGTTGACCTAGAACCATTCTTTCTCGTGAAATGAAATAAGGGATTAGGAGAGGAAGTCTGGAGAAGAGCGGGATCTGCAACTGGGAACTCTGTCCCATCCCTTTGCTTCTGTCCCTCTTTTACTTCTCCCCTCTGGGACTGAAACAGAGTCAAAGCTGGAAGGATTGGACATTAGCTGCAGAACTGGATGTAATACAAAAGTAGGCCTGAAGTATTTGAGGGTGAGAAATTGTCGTGTCAAACATTATGGAAGAATTGCAGAAGTGTTTAATTGGAAAGAAAGAGAATGCATTGTGGGGAAGATATGTAGGTACTAAAACCAGAGGGGGCAGGCCTGGAAAAAAAGTGGTTGGAAATAATTACTATTCAACATTTATTCTCGCAAATCTAAGTGGTTTTTAAGTTTTTAGGAAAAGTCTATTTCCATCTCAACACTCAAGTCTCAAGTGACTTCATTTGTGTCAAATGATATTTAAATGACTTGAATATCCTAGCTATATCATGGTTTATTATGGCTTACTTTGTAGTATAGTTTTGGTCATGATAACTCAAAATATCCCAAATAAAAGTAAGTGAGATAGAAGGAAGGAATGTGTTGTCTTTCTTAGGTAATAGACGCTATCGTTGAGTCAGGAAAGAACTTTTCCAAGGAGGAGCGTAAAACAGACCGCTGCCCTCTCTTGTACCAGTGGCACAGGAAGCAGTATGTTGGGGCAGCCCACGGCGTGGCTGGCATCTATTACATGCTGATGCAGGTAAGACACATTCTGGGGGATGGGGTGAAGCATCAGTGTTGCACCTTCTCTTCAGCTTTTGGACGCATGTAGTGTAACTGTGTGCTAGCTGAGACGCTCACAGTTTGGAGTTGAACACAGAACTGCACAGAGATGCTAGCTCTGGTAGCAGAGTAAAGCTGCGGCTCGCATCACAAGCCCCAGGGTGAATTAAGCCTCCCCACTCAGCAGCAAGGCTGACACAGCTGTCCTTCAGCTAAGGGACATGATTCTCTGCAGCTTATTCAGGTATTTTAGCAGGGCTTTCTGTTGACATGCCTGGAACATACATGGAGTGTGACTCCTACTCTGCTCTTCCTGTTCTCTTTAATGAGATTTCTGTGCACCTCCTCTTTCTCACACTTAAATTGATTTTTTTATGACCTCCCCTCTGTAAGGGATTTTCAAATATTATGTTTGAAAAACAGACCTGAGTTTCTTTTTTTTTCTTTTTTTTTTCCTGGAAATAGAACCTTGAAATTCATTAAAAAAGATGGCTATAGAGCAGCAAAATTTGTATTGTACCTTCCTCTGGTTTTGAAATTTACTGACAGTTGGTGCATCTCTGTAAATGTTAATTTTTCTACCAGCTCATGTAGAATGATTTACATTCCTTCCACTTGCCTGAAAGAGTGTCTTTGTAGCCTAAAGCTGTGTACAAATAGTCCCTGCAGAGGTGACTGAGGTAGCATTAGGTGTTGTCACTGCTCAGCCATTCCTTGCTTGTAAAAGATGCTGTGTCTGCTCCGCATCTGCTTCAGCTTTGGTCAGAGCACTTCCACCAGTAGCTCGAGCTCCCTGGGCTCATGCTCTGCTCCCTGCGATAGTGTATGACCCTGGGTCTGACACTGTTCTGATTTACGTGTTTTTTATATTCCCTTCCCACTTTCCTCAGCAAAGTGATCTTCTGCCTTCCAGCTACTTAATCTTTCCTGCTCCATTTTTCCTTTGCTGGCTCTCCTTGAATTTCTAAGAAATAGCCGGTCCTCCAAAGAAGCCCCTTTGAAGGCTCCATCCTTTATTTTCTCTTCAAGGTTGATAATGGAAATAATTATGCAGTGCTTTTGCTTTAAGCAGAAGCTACTCTGTCTACATACATTAAAATCAAAACAATCTTTTTCTTTAAAAAGAAGTATAGCTTTTAAGAATTACCACAGCCATTGTTTATGCAGCATTAGATTACTGTCTTTTCACCGTACATTAAATATTGTGAGTCATGCTGAGTTGAGTCATCTGCTGCAGAGGAAGGTGGTATGTAAGAGTCCATCCTTTCTCCTATCCCTCCTCCCCTGTATGGGAATATTTCTGTTTTTCAAAAAAAAAAAATCAGGAGACTGGTTGGTTGGGAGGTTTTTTTTTTTTTTTTTTTTTTTTTTTGACAAGTGAAAATGGGCATCCCACATAGCACCAGAGATATGAAGGCCAGTAACCGACCACTGTTTCTGTATAGCACTTTTGTGAGGATAGACATACTATCCTCATTATCATACTGTCTACCTCAAAAGGATGGGCACAAATTCATCTGTCTGCTAAGTTGTATTTGCCTGGCAGAACTTAAGACTGAGTAGCATTTGTTGCTGGTGCCTGTCTGCCACAGGGGTCCAGTGTAGCATCAAAACCCTCAAGTAGGGATTCTTCTGAGAGGCTGCTGTACCTCACAGGCTGGTGTCTGAGAGATGGGCCATCAGCTCTGGGATGTTCTTCATGAAAAAGTAATCTGTTTTGTGAGGTGTGAAGGTCCCTCTTCCACTCATGGAAGTATAGAGGTGGGCTTTGTTCTAGGGTGCTGATAAGTAGGAGGTCAGCAAAGCTCCCCTGGCTGAGGTGAGGAAAAGGCTTGTGGTTATTTTGGATTACTAAAAACACAGCTATTTAAAGTTGTTCTTCATTTGGCTGTAGGCGTGTGAACTGTAGCAGAGTGCTCGCCTATTGAATGCAAATATACTGCAGTTAGTGGAAAACAGTAAAATTCTATGCTATTGAGTCTACCACAGAGATAACTCATTAAGAAGCTAAACACCTTTGTCAGCTACTCTAGGCTCCAATTTCTGCAGTTCACACAGCTTGCAGGAATTTGAAAAATCATGTCGGCTAGGATAAAAATAAACAATTCTATTATGAAAATACCATAAAATGGGTTGATAGAGGAATGAGTACCAACTAGGAACAACTTCAGAAGATGACCCCAATAGACCAGTAGCAGATCCCTGTAAATATTCGACTTCAAACTTTTACCTACAAGAGTTTGCAGATCAATGGATATGTTTTTTTGGCAAGAATTTTAAGTAGATAAAAGTAATGAGGAAAATTCAGAAAAGCACTCTGGGGGAGAGATTCACAAAAGTTATTAGTACTGTAAGAGGTACCTGTTGCTTCTGAAAATACCAAATGGCACTGTTTTTACAAAATCTAGTCCTGATTGTCTATGATCTGCCTGCTGTATTGACAGTTGAACATTTTCATTCATTTAGTGAAATTCCTGTTTTATAGTCTGTAGCTTCAGTGATTTTTTTTTTTATGATGGAAAACTTTATCCTTCGTAAACCTTTTAGCAGATACACCACTATACTCTCCTGCATTTATTGGGAAACATGACAGGTTTGTCTGTGCTAGTTATTTTTGAAACGAAATGTGTAACCTGATATCTTTTAAGTATCTACTATAACCAACTAAGCTATAAAACCGCTGTCCTCCTGTAAGTGCTCTCTCTATTTTAAGGTGTAAATAGAGGCCTGGGAGTCTTGGAACCTGTGTTCTGTTCTCAATCAAGGAAGCCAACTAACAATTTGGTGTCCCAATTTCTTTACTTCTTCGGGAGCTGTAACATTTTCACATGGGTATTGTGAGCAGGCAGTAATCCGATCTTGTATAAAGTGATTGAAAGATTTTGGGCCGGGGCACCTATGTAGGGTACTTTAAAATAGACCACAGAATTAAGTGTTGATGCACAATTTGCTTCTACTTTTTTTTTTTTTTTTTTTTTTTCTGTTATCTTTAGCCAGTCGCAAATGTGGATCAGGAGACCTTGACGGAGCTGGTGAAGCCCAGCATTGACTATGTGCGGCATAAAAAATTCCGGTCGGGGAATTACCCGTCATCGCTGAGCAATGAAACGGACAGACTGGTTCACTGGTGCCACGGTGCCCCGGGAGTCATCCACATGCTCATGCAAGCTTATAAGGTGAATCGTTCTGTATATATAGACCTCTGTTCTTATGCCTATAGATAGGCCTGTTAGATTTGCAAGCCTGCATTTTACCTTTTTGCTCAGTCTAAAACTTCAAAACAGAATTCTAGGGAAGCCATCTAGAAATCTCAAAATGCTTGTAGAGGTATGTTTGTAAAACAGTGGGTAAAACTATTTCTCAGAGTGTTAGCAGTTGCTAGACTTCATGTTTTCTTGGAAAAGGGTTATGTACTTAAACACTCTGACACCAGAATCCTGGAGAGCCTTGCTAAATAATCTCTTCCATAAATTCCTCCATTATTAAGATCTAGTACTTGAGAACTTAATACTAATGTCAGAACAAAGATCCCAGGTCCTGGCTAGGGGATAAATATAACCCTTGAGGTAGCACTAGCCTACAGTTTGCTTCTTCACATCCTTAACTAGGCGTGCTCCTTCTCTTATGTTATGCACTTCTGATTTGCATGACATTTGAAAATATGCCATTTCACTGCATTTATGTAAATTCATTCCTGCTTTGGATGGCCCTCCTTGGCAGATTCCCTGGTCAGCCTCTGGGTGGGCTGGTGAAAAGCAGGCGTGAATTGTGAAATAATTACTCTTGCTGCTACCAGAAATGTGAGCTGTAAACGTCTTACAGCACTGCTGAATGCAGCAGCAGTAACAGTTGCCTTCTCTTTGGAAGGTGACAACGCTGCAGACTTTTTTTGATCTTGCTTGCCAGTGTGATGCTCTCTCCAGCACAAAATGCTTTGCAGGAGATAAGAGGGAAAGGACCAAGTTCTGTCTGGCAGTCTCCTTTCTGGCCTCTTTCTGTATTTAAGATGATGAGGCATATGCAGCTTTTATTGTACTCTCTAATCTGCTTTGCGAAGAAGTGATAAGAAAAAAAAAAACGGAGTGTTGTTTTGTTGGATGTATTCCCAGTAGAGAGACGTAGGACAGCAGAAAGCAATATTTGTCCTGGAAATCAAATGCAGTTGCTAAGCCTTCTTCTGAAGTATTGTGTCTGAGGAGCTGGGCCAAAAGGCAAACTCTGTTCAGAGCAGGACTTTCTTTACACAAGACTTGTGGATTTAACATCATGCGTGTTAATTGCTTGTATTATTTTGTTGAAGAGCATCACTGCAGATGATGCTCTGAAGGGCTACATCTGCAGCAGTGGCTCAGGTGCTGTTCTTTTTTTGTCTTGTTGGTCTGAAGAGTGACTCAGGCGAAGGAGAACAGAAGTAGTCTTATAAAAGGTGGAAGTGTCTGGTGCTGTTCAGCTAACTGCTCTTTTTATTTTCTACTCTTGAGGGGCTCTTCATGCTTTTAGGCTGTACTTCAGTTGCAGTACATTTTACAAGATTGGATCTTAGCCCAAACTGACTAGTACCTCTAAGTATCTGCAGTACAAATACTAATCAAGGTAATGGAGTGTCCTTTTGGCAGAGGAAAGGGCACTGTGCTATGCAGATAGGCACTGCCAACATGGGACTGAAGGCTGCAGTGAGCAACTTGCTAGCACTGGCCAGAAGCATCAGGAGCAAAGCCCTTCAGGACCGGATTTGGTGGCTGTTCTTCTGTGTTACATTTTCTTGGAGACAAGAATTACATTTCTGTAGCTTTAATCAAATGATAGCATGGTTTGGGAATTGAGATGGGGAAAAAAAAAAAAAAAGAAGAGGAGCATGCACCCTTCAAAAAGATTGTAGGGTGTAGAATTGAAGGTCCTGAAGTTGAGACTTTTTCTTTTGGATCCTGATTTCAGAAACAAAAAAATCAGGAAGTGCATTTTATTTGCAGAGAAAGAGGGGGAGAAAAAAAAATACTTAGCAGGAGAAAGGCATTTCTGCAATGGATGGATTATAAAATTCAAAAAAAAAATCCACCTATATGATAAACTCCATGACAAACAGCAAAACATCACCTACGTCTACCTTCCTTTCCTTTTCTTTAGTGCTTAACTTATATGCATTCTTTTGTTTGTTGATTTGTATTCCACAGACCTTTAAGGAGGATAAATATTTGAAAGATGCTATGGAGTGTAGCGATGTCATCTGGCAGAGGGGTTTACTGAGAAAAGGATATGGGATCTGCCACGGTACTGCTGGCAATGGCTACTCCTTCTTATCTCTCTACAACCTAACTCAGGACAAAAAGTACCTCTACCGAGCTTGCAAGGTGAGCTGTTCTGCTCCCCAACCAAATCATCGCTTCCTTTCACACTCTGGTGCTTGTGTAGGCAGAATAAACTGTGATCGAAGTAGGTGCTGTGTGCTGGTTCTGGAACTGGCCTGTTGTGAGGCAGGGTGGAACAAGCGTGCCATCGTGTGCCCCTTAGCACGTGCTGGGACTGTTGTGCTTCCACAGTATACATGGGCAAGCGTGGGTTTTAGTGTATAGAATGTATGGGGGGAAAATGTGGTTTGCAGCATTAAAAGGGGGAGAAACTGAACGCATATTCAGAAGAAAGTTGAGTTTGAAAAATAGGCTGCTTGAACAATAGCAGTTGAATTTATGTGGCCCTAATTATTCCACTGAGAGATGTACTCCTGTGCTCAGCTCTCAAGCGATACTATTGTAGTCTTTTGTAATTATTTGTTTGCAGACTGCTGGCTGATTTGGCTCACAGAGCTCTGAGTTGCAGTTATTAGATTGCTCGCTTAGTTTTTTTTTTCATTAATACAAATTGCAGAGAGACACTGTGAATTCTTCCAGCAGAAACTTCCAGGTTCTGTTCCTCAGCTCTGGCTGGTGGGGAGCAAACAGTCCCCACCAAAGGAGGAGGTTGTCTCTACCTCTGTTTCCAGATCTCCCAAGAATTTCTTCAACCTAATGCGCTGATACTAGATTTCACATTGCATATGGATTGCAATATTTAGCTGTTTCATATCACATACCTATCTGTTTAGCTGAGGGCTGTTTATAAACAGCACAGTGGTGAATTTGAGTTGTTTCCAAGGGTGCTTTTGGATGAGCACTGGCCATGAGTACAACCACTGTGCTCATCTCTGCTTCCCACCCTGGCCCCATTAGTCAGCAGAGCTTTGAAAATTTGCTGCTTGTCTCACCAAAAGCACCAAGTCAAGAGGGTGTCTCTCTCCATCCATACATGTGTAGAACATAACCAGTGCTTAGGAGTGCTACAGGGAGTCTGTGACTTGGTGCTACCTGCGCAGCCAGCCTCTGCTGACATGGGAGCAGTGACACCAAGCATGTAGTGCTTGCAGCCTTCGGCACTGCTGTCAGCCTCTCCCTCTTACGCTCCATTGTGATAATCTTTTGCGGCCCTGTGCAGTGTTTGCAGTTCCCCTTGGCATTGAGTTTCTTGCCCGTGAGAGCCTGTGAAGTCACAGCCTTGTCTGTAGGGATTCCCCACTTCCCTGGAGGTGACAGCCCTAACACTAGTGAGCACCTTCAGCCACCTTAGCTTAGATGCATCAGTTGGGGAAGCTTAGGTAAGCAAAGTAAGATTTCTGCCCTAATAGGTAATGATCTCACCAGCACTTCTGAAATACATAAAGTCATATGCAAAGTTTATTTTAACCTTTTTTACTTTACATTTTGTTTTTATTTTCATTCTACATCCACATAGTCATTACTTGCATACCCGTCCTAGAAGAGCAGTGCAGCACTTGAGCAGGTTGCTCAGAGAGCTCTAGTAATCCATACTTGGATATTTTCAAGGCTTGGCTAGAGAGTGCCTGACCTGATCTAGGGTAACACTAATAGCCCTGCTTCAAGAAGCAGATTGAACTAGATGACCTCAAGAGGTTCTTTCGAAACAGCATTTTTACAATTTTTACCTATTGTTAATATGATATGACAGATTCATCTGCTCAGGTACTTCCTCACTCTGTACACTGAAGTGCAGTTCTTGTTTTCCATTACTGGAAAAACTTGAGTATTTTCACAGTCCTTGAATTCTTGCAATTTCCCAGCTAACGTTCAAGAATGAGCCTTAGCAAGAAGTATGGGACAGGGAGATCTAGACCTGCAGTTCTGCCTTACAAAGCTAGAGAAAAGAGAACATCCCCATCTGAAAGCCGAAGGAGGCAGAGACTCGGGTACATAACTGAAATCATGGTAAGAGGTGGCAACCTGGCCAGAGACCCTTTGCAGAAGGTGCCCACCATAGCCGTGAGTGGAAGTGCATTTGCAGTGAAGTCTGCATTTTGGCATCTCCACTTCTAGGCAACCTGCCTGGGAAAACAGGGAGTTTCCATGGGCAGCCTGGGCTCTGGGAAGCAGCCTCCGAGCCCCTCACTGCTGCATGTCCTGGTCAAACCACCGGTACGTGGCATTTTGTGGGAAGGGGCTTTGTTATCTGTCTATCTATCTGTCTCTGTCTGTCTGTCTATCTATCTATCTTGAAACAGAACTTAGGAGGTCTGAAAGGCTGTTTCTAGATTGCAAGCATGTTCAGCCAGGGTGACAAATGATGGCACTTTCTTGCTAGATGAGACCTTTTTTTTTTCTTTTTTCCCCCCCCATTTATTAAAGAAATTAGTATGGCTTACCGGATCTATGAGAAGCTCAGAACCTTTAAGTGATGATGGTGCTTTCCCTCAGTAGCCTTGGGCAATTTTTTTAAAATTCTGTAACGGTTCCCAGGCTGGCAATAATAATAAAGGCTGCAGTAAGATGAGGATGTTGCAAGAATTAATTATAGTTTAGAAACATGCCGTAAACATGTTCTGTCCTCACATACAAGAGAAGATTACATTGAGAATTAAACCTCGGTTGTAAGACGTATACCCTTGAGAGGCCTCAAAATACCCTGTCATTTCTCAATAACAGTGCAGACTGCGATGTCTGTGTTGGTGAGGTTTTTTTGGCTATGTTTCCTCCAGCCATTCTCCACACACACCCCAACCAAAGGAAGAAATCCAGCCCACAATAAACACGTAAACAAGATGGAGCAGGAGGGAATGGGTAATGACACCAGCCTTTCTCCTGCTGTTTGACAGATTTTGAGAGTTGGTCCTTGGAGCACGTTTGTGTGTCAGGTAGAGCTGGAGCTCCCTCTAGTGAGCAGGACAAGGGAAAGGGGGAAGAGTCCTCCCAGTTCTCGGCTTTGCATGAATCTTGTACCTTTAGCACAGCATTTTGAATAAGCAGGGATTTGCTTCCAAGCAGAGAAATGTTACAGGAACTTGTGGGCCCCTATATGCTCTGGGGGCCCATAACAAAGAATGAGAATTGTTGCTATTAAATTGATCCAGTTGTGGTTTGCAGCTGATGTTTGGGTGGTGTAGCTACTGCAGCAATGTTGATCAAGCAGAAGAAAGACCCTGTTGACTTGTTTTCAAATGGTATTTCATCTTCTGCAGCAAAATGTTGAAAGCCATAATTGTCTAACTGTATTTATAATGATTTTTTCATAAGGCTTGGGGAGAGAAAATAAATAAAACTAAACGATGGCTGGAGATTTAATACTCAAGAGTGGTACATGGAAGTAGAAGAAAACAGAAATGCAGTTAACAAGCCTAAGTGCTGAGCACATGAGTAAATTAAGCACCGAAATAGAGAAGGAGCTAATATTATAGTATTAGCATTTTCTTTTTCCCCTTGAAACTGAAGTATCTGTTGTCACAGCAATTTCCACTGATGTGTGGCAGGGTGATTTAATTTTTTTTTATTTTATTTTTTTTATTATTTTTTTTTAAGTGCAGCCAATGTATTTATGTTGTGGTGGAACTGAAGCTCCTACTGTGGAAATACATTTGCAGTTACCCTAAGATCTGACTGCGGTCTTGTCATGGCTGAAGTGGGACAAACGCATCTGGGACAGTGATTGCAGTGTTGTTTCTCTGCTTACACTGTTTGTACCCTTAAGTTAAAATGTTTTCCTATACAGATCTTCAAGGTCACATTTAGCAGTCTTAATTAAAAAAAAAAAAAAAAAAGAAAAGAAAGAAAAAAATAACACTCTTCTTTTACCAACTTTCCAGTTTGCTGAATGGTGTTTGGAGTATGGTGCACATGGATGTCGTATTCCTGACCGGCCTTATTCGCTCTTTGAAGGTAAGTGATGGTATTGGGTTATATGCACAAGAAAGGCAACTTTGCTGTTACGGTGCATGCTGGGGAGCCAGGATATCTTTGGTGGGTGCCAGTACTGTTAAAAGAGGAAAGGGGGAAAACACCACCACTACCACCTTCCTCTCCCCCCCAAAAAGAGAAGCATCCCACGCTTTATTTCTGAATTGCGTTTGAGCAGTTTCCAGTGTAAAGTCAGTGCCACAGTCCTGTCTGTGCTGCTACTGCCTCTCCGCTTAATGCAGGCAAAAAGCCTGGGGAGGACTGGGCAGAGGAGCAGCAGTGGGCAGGATGCTGGCTTGTCACAACTGAACCTTCCCTGCTGCAAGGCTCAAGCAAATAAAAGCTACTTTTAACATGAACCAAAATTGCTCTAACAGAAAAGGCATGCTGAGTTATTAAGGGATTTTCTTTAAGTGTAAAGGTTGTAATGCTTTCCTAAATGCTTTCCTAGAGCTTTTTATTGTTTAGATGCAGTTTATTTTTAAATCCTGCCTCATAAATCCTTACTTTTTCGAGGCACAACAGCAAGGAAATATAAGCCCACTAGGATTTAAAGTAGTCTTTACTTTAAGAGTCTGCTACTCTGTGAAGAGTGAACCTCGTGTGCCATCTACCACAAATACGTAAAATTACAGCAGACAAATAAGCCAAGCCAATGAGTTAACACCAAAGAGCAATAGCTCTATGCATCCCTTCTAAATGCAGAGTTATTGTGCTGGTATTTATAGAAGTATAGTTACGCTTATTCTGAGGGATTCTTGCATGCATTTGTGGAAGCAAAAAGTGGACATGAAATTGGTAGGGTAGAAGCTTTGAAACTTGTTGAGAATGCAGAGTAATGTCAGCAGTAGTCAGGACAATTTGTGCCTTAATGGTGACTGCACAGATTTATAAAATTTTGAAATGTCAGTGATTTTTTTTTTGATACTTTGAAGCTGTCAGTTTTGACAATTTTTTGGATTTGCTTTGTAGCCAAAATTGTACTTGAAGCTTTCCAGTTCTACCCAACTGTACATATGTGCGCACTTTTCACTGGGACCTGCATCTGTCATGGGATTAAGCTGGAAGTTGCATGTCCTATTATACTCACTGCATTTGTGTTGGATACCTGCTTTTTGGGATAGTCTTATGCCTCTGTTTTATGTCAGGCTGAGAGTTTTATGAGTTGATGTTGCTATTAATGCTCCCTTTATGAATAGCAATAAATGAATTGGTGTATCACAAAAGTAATAAAAGTTTTGCCTTTTTTTCTTCAGCAGTGGGATGTCTTTGGTAGACCCTGAATATGCAGAGTTTTAAGCAAGACTACTCAAATTGTGCTAGGTGCTCCAAACAAGATTCTTCTTTTCTTAACTAACTGAAGTGGCTCTGAGTATGTACAGCTGAAAATATAGTAGCAGAGGGAACTTTGTTCTTGCCTTTGATCTTTTTAAATGCAAGTTTGTTTTCCTGGTCAAAATACAGGTGACTTTGGCTTTCCAGTGACCAGTTCAGCCAATTGAGAAAGCTCACCAATTCATAAGCTCAGAAAGCCAATTCAGAAAGCTCCAGCAAGGAGATGCTCCAACAGGTGCCCCTTCCTTTGCTGTCAACTCTGCTATTTTTATTTCTGAGATGCACAAAAGAATCTCTTTCTCATTATGTTTTAGGAATGGCCGGTGCTATTCACTTCCTCTCAGATATTTCAGTACCGGAGACTTCCCAGTTTCCAGCATTTGAACTTGGACCTCAAAGGGGGGAAAACAAAGTGGAACAAGATACCTAAGGAATCGTTTTGGAAGGAAACTATGCCAAAAGCGACGAGACTGTTTTGTGCCTCTGACACTGAAGCAACTCGATCCTGACAAATGGATAAACCCCCTTTTCCCACTCTCCTCTGCCCCAAAGGACCATGAAATCACTAGAGCATGGATGAGAAGAAGCCACATTTAGGTTCTGTTAAAGTGACACCTTCACATGTAGGACAAGAGAAGTTGAGTTTGAACTTTCTCTCTTCTGTTGCATTTGTTGTCTTCAAGTCTTTCACATGCTCTGCATGTTTATTGCTGTTGTCTGTTGATACGATGTCTTTTGTTGTGAGCAAAAAGCTGTTCTCTGTGTGATCTCGGTCCTGTCTTTTCACATGTGACTCAACAACAGTGTTGCTTTCTGTGGAGTGGTTATCCACAGAGCTCCACTTTATGCCAGACAGTCCAGTGTAAGACTGTGCCTGATTTCATTGCTTCACTGGTTGCTTTAAAAAGAGAAGAAAATCTCACTTACATTCATGTTTCTGCATTTTTCTCAACAGCCTCTAAAAGCGGAGGCAAAGGAGAGCAATGTTGTTTGAGGAAGTGGTATGAGGTCACCTCAATTTTCAGGAATTTGAGGTTTGGAAGGACCTGTTGTCATTGAGTAGAGCAGGAGCAGCAAGTTATGGTTTTCCTCCTGTTTACCTGGATTTGTAATAAATCCACCCTGTGTTACATGTACACAAGGAGGTAAAAAGGGCACTTGTTTCCCATGGCTGCGGATGACCATCGCTCTCCCAAACCAGGGAGGTGGTTTGTTCTCTTTCCCTCCAGACCCACTGTTCTTAGTCCAGGTAGTGTGACAGGAGCAATAAACATCAGCTGCTCATAGAGACTGCCAAAAACTAAGGAACGATATGTACATTGTTGCTAGAGATTGTGAGTAAAGTTTTTGTCATCTTAAATTCAAAGCAAAAGAGAAAATCCTTTGCCCTTGCTCTGAACTGTGCTGTCAGTCCTCTGCTTCTCGTTGTAGCATGGTGGTGGTATGAAATACTAGCTCTTCCCTCTGCTATCAAGGTGTTACTGATTCTGTCTCCATGGTCTTAATTTGGGAGGAGTGGAACCTGAGAACACTTAGAGCACTTTTCTGTTTTCCATGTCATAAGTACACTTACTATTTGAAAAAGGTAAGTGTGTGTAGTGTTCTCTTGCTTGGCTCGTGTCCTCTCCCAGTTCTCCCTTTGCTCTGTCAGTTCAGGTGCTTATTTTAATTGATACCTAATATTGAGTGTGAGTGTGACAGATGGCAGAGACTTGGTCTGACCTTTCAGGCATGCGCTGGGATATATATGACCCAGGAGCCATCTGCTGAGCTCCAGTGTTTGCACTCAGGCTGGGAAATGCAGGGCGGCTGCTGCATAAATCTCTGAACGGCAGCAAGGGGCTTCTTTGAACTTTACAATATGTGTCGCCAAATCCAGGCGGATGTTAATAATCTCCTGATGGAGTTCGGCTAGGCAATAACAGCAGCGCCAGGGCAGGGACAGCTTAATGTCACCCTGTAGTGGTGTTGGACTAAAAGGGGAGCAGCAGGGAGGGGGTTTCCCACCGCTCCGGCAAAGGGCAGGAGATGAAACTCTGGACCCGGCTTCAGCTATACGGCCGAACACGAGGGAAGAGCCTGAAAGGCTCCAGGAAGGAGGGGAGCTGCATGGAAAGCGGCTGTGGGAAATGGGTCTAAGCCATGAGGGAGGGAGTGGAGGGACCAGTGAGGAGCTGGGGGAGCTGATTCCAGGGTGCACTTTGCAGCGGATACCGGCAGAGACCATCTCTGATGTGTCTCCGTAGCGAGCACACTAAGTCCCAACTCTGGATTTTTCTTCATCCTGTGTGTAACTAATCCTGCCCATAAACGTTCCAGCGAGGAAGCTGGCCCAGGGTGAAATCCCATGGAAATCCTAACTACCCAAGCAGAATAGGGGAGGTAGAATGAGACCGGCTCTGTTTCATGTTCTTTTTTTCCTTTTTTAACAGGGAAGTGTGGTCTCCTTTTGCCACGGGGGGACCTTTTCAGCACATTCCGGGTATGCGCTGTGCTGGCTGCATAACTAGGCAGGTTGACAGGGATTTCTTTCATTCAGTGATTCAGCTTTCTTGGCTGCTGAGCTTGAATGGCAGCTGTGGGAGGTAATTTTGGCTGGCAGGGGCCCAATGAGAAGTAAAACTTTCTTAGCTGTTTAAAAAAAAAAATGGGTAGGTGTATGTACACACTTAGATTAGCTTAAGCCTGAGCAGATCTGAGGCGCTTGAGTGCAGCAGTCAAAATAATGAGCAAGAGCTAATAATAACTATTAGCTCTTTCTGTATTGGGGCTGTCCTTCTGCTGTGGTTAGGCCTGGTGCTGTCTTCCTCCAGAAAAGCATGTCGAAATGAAGCAAGACTGGAAACGAAATGCAGAAAGTTGGGAAGTTCAGGATGGTGCATCCGCCTCGTGTGCTTGGCATGACTTCCCTCGAGACTCCTCCTCTGTGCTTGTGGCAGCTCTGTGATGTCCAGTGGCCCGGTAAGAAGTGGATGTTGTGTGAAGGGGTGAAAACAGGCATTTCACCTACACCTTTGAAAATGTTGTTTTCAGAAAGCACGTGAAGCTAAAATGTGGAAAAATGTCTTAATATTCCCTCATTTGCCTTGTCCATGTGTAATAGTCCATTTATTGCAAAAAAAAAAAAAAAAAAGTGTTAAAAATGGAGATCTTTTGGGGGGGCAGAAAAAGAGGGAGAAAATGCTGATGTTTTTGTTCTTTGGCTTTCTTAGTAAAGATCAAGCTATGTGGTGGCCATGTGTCTGTAAACACTCTCTGTGCTCTGTTTCTTCCTTGCATGCTTCATCGTGGCCGTAGCTGTTCACTGCTACACCCGCTGAAGCTACACCCGGCTTTCCAAGGCTTGCAGAAGGCATCAGCATGAGAGAGCTCCTGAGCACATCACTCTGGCTTGTGTTTTTTTAACCTTTGAGCCGTTTGTGCTACGTGAGAGCAAGGACTCCAGCCAGAAGAGCCGTTGCTTTGAATGCCTGGTGTGCTTTTGGCTGGAGGCAGAGCTCCAGTGTGCTGCTCTCCTGGTACTAAGTCATAGGCCTGGTATCACACGTGGTATTTTAGATATTGGAGCCTTCTTCATTTTCTCCTGCCACCTATCTGACAAGGTGTTTTAGCCACAGCTTCTTGGGTATATTCATATAGAACCAAGACATCTGTGCTGGGAAGTGGTGATTTATTTTTTAAGTAGGGAACAAAGAGTAATAGTTGCTTTGTGCTTTGCATATTTTGAGCACTTCTTGGAAAAAACAGTCCTAGCTGTTTATTCCTGCAGCAGTGTAGGCTGTCACAGCGCTTGAAAGAAAGAAAGCGAGAAAAAGCAACACCGAAAACAGCAACTTGTCCTGGCGCTGTCTTTTCTGAGGTGGTAAAGAAGCGCTGGAGCAGCTGCCAGGCGGTGGCTGCGGGAGCCCCACGCACAAGTGCCAGGGTTGGTGCTGTCCCAGTCAACCCTGCTTCTACAGGCGGCACAGCTCATTAGTTGTCCCGCTTGTTACTGGGCTGGAAGCCTCTGCCTTGGGCTGTGGGTGAATTTAGCCCTTCCTCTGCAAGGGCTGGGGCAATCAGTCACCAGGGATGGAGTTTACAGGCTAATTTTTCCCCTTTCTATTTCTCATTTGCATGGGTGTAAATCAGACAAATAAGGTGAGTATAACACAGAGGCTGCCCAGGGCATGAGAGGGGGGAGATTACAGATGGAGCAGGTTCCAGCGTGGCTCACACATGGTCCTTCTGCTGCAGGTCCTTCTGCTGCAGGGATGTGTGGAGCAAAAACCAGAAACGAAACCAAGGGGAAGATATTCCCAAAGGCCCCTGAAAGCAGCACACAGAACAGCGGTCGGATTGTGTGCATGGTCACCGAGACCCTCCGTGCCCTTGTGCCTTCAGGGCTGCCTGCGCCCAGGCCCTCCTCACAGGCTCCCTGCCTCCCTGTGAGGCTGCCCGTGCCCAGCTGCTCCTCACCCTCTCCCTGCCTCCGTGTGAGGCTTCCCATGCCTGGCCACTCCTCTCCTGCTTTCTGCCTCCTTCTGAGGCTGCCTGTGTCAGGCTGCTCCTCACCCGCTCCCTGCCTCCATGTGGGGTTGCCCATGCCCGGCTGCTCCTCTCCCACTTCCTGCCTCCTTGGCAGGCTTCCTGTGACAGCCTGTTCCTCATGCACTCCCTGCCTCCCTGGGAGGCTGCCCATGCCTCACGCAATCCCTGCCTCCTTGTGAGGCTGCTTGTGCTCGGCTGCTCATCATCCACTTGCTGTGAGGCTGTGTATGAGGCTGCCCATTCCAGCAGCTCCTCACGTGCTCCCTGCCTCCGTGTGAGGCTGTGCTCGCCCGAACGCTGCTCACCCGCTCCCTGCCTCCCTAGGAGGCTGCCTGTGCCCGGGTGGTCCTCATGTGCTCCCTGCCACCCTCTGAGGCAGTCCATGCCCAGCTGCTCCTCATGAGCTCCCTGTCTCCCTGTGAGGCTGCGTGTGCCAGGCCATTTCTCGCTTGCTCCCTGCCTCCCTGTGAGGCTGCTTGTGTCCCGCAGCTTCTCACAGGCTCCCTGCCTCCTCCTGAGGCTTCCTGTGACAGGCTGCTCCTCACTCAATCCCTGTCTCCCTGTAAGGTCGCGCATGCCCATCTGCTCCTCACCCTCTCCCTGCCTCCCTCTGAGGCTGCCCGTGCCAGGCTGCTCCTCACCCGCTCCCTGTGAGGCTCTGTGTGAAGCTGTCTATTCCCAGCCGCTCCTCACATGCTCCTTGCCATCTTCTGAGGCAGTCCATGCTCAGCCGCTCCCCACGACCTCCCTGCCTCCCTGTGAGGTTGTGCGTGCCCAGCCACTTCTCACCTGCTCCCTGCCTCCCTGTGAGGCTGCTCATGCCCGGTGCTCCCCACCTGCTCCCTGCCTCTGGGTGAGGCTGCCTGTGCGCGGCTTCTGCTCACCAGCTCCCCGCCTCCCTAGGAGGCTGCATGTGTCCGACTGCTCCTCTCCTGCTCCCTGTCTCCTCTGAGGCTACCCGTAACTGGCCGCTCCTCACCCGCTCCCTGCCTCCTTAGGAGGCTGCCCATGCCCGGCCGCTCCACACGCGGTCTCTGCTTCTCTGCGAGGCTGCACTTGCCCTGCCGCTGGCCACCCACTCGCTGCCACCCTGTGAGGCTGCCTGTGTGCGGCCTCTCCTTAACCGCTCCCTGCCTCCTTGTGAGGCTGCCTGTGCTTGACTGCTCTACACACACTCCCCGTGAGGCTCCATGTGAGGCTGCACATGCCCCGCCACTCCTCTCCCACTTTCTGCCACCCTGTGAGGCTGTCCATGCCCGGCTTCTCCTCACGCACCCCCCAAGGCTCCATGTGAGGCTGTCTGTGCCCAGGCACTCCCCACCTGCTCCCTTCCTCCTTGTGAGGAAGCCCGTGCCTGCCTGCTCCTCACGAGCTCCCTGCCTCCCTCTGAAGCTTCGTGCACTCATCAGCCTCGGCCTCGTGGTGAAGGGAGCAGAGGTACATGGTGCCTCTCTGGCCGCCTCGCCCTCAGGTGCCTGCCCCAAACTCAGAATTGACAGAGCTGCTCTTGCCCAGAAGGAACATGGGGAGAGCTGGAAGGAGGCTCCCTGTGGTCTCCTCAGGCCCGTACTCTTAATGCAGCTGATCCCTAACAGTTCGCAAGAGGACTGGGCATCCATAGTTGACCATCACCTCTCATGAGTCCAAATTACCTGAAAGCATAGAATGCTTAAGGTTGGAAGAGACCTCTAGAGATCATCTAGTCCAACCCCCCTGCACACGCAGGGTCACCTACAGCAGGTGGCTCAGGACTGCGTCCAAGCGGGTTTGGAAGATCTCCAGAGAAGGAGACTC